>CM038681.1:412240999-412663056 GCA_021605205.1 Aegilops longissima
CTTAAGGCAAATTGTTTAACTTATGTCCAACAGATATTGTTGCCTTACGACGCCTATGATCGAAAGCACTTGTATTCGAGCCCCGAGGCCCCGGCTTGTATTATGATGCTTGTATGACTTATTTTATTTGTAGAGTTGTGTTGTGATATCTTCCGGAGTCTCGATCTTGATCGCATAATTTGCGCATGATTAGTGTACGACAACGGGGCGCCAAGTTGGTATCGAGCCCTCAGGGAATCCCTCTTCCACACTCCTTGGCCGTTGAGTCTAGTCATTGAAAACTTTTACTAACATGGCTGTGGGCTTACGGCCCACGCCGCCATTGGGTGGTATTAGGATTTTTATTCCCATACTGGGATCCCGATCTCTTCTATTCGGGTTAAATGATTTTGCTAAAACAAACTAACTTTAGGTTCTCGAACACTTTCCTGGTGAGTCTAGATGATCGCCGATCGCACAAGATTTTGAAGATACCTGATATTCTTTCGAGACCCATCTTTTGTAATTCCCTACCCCAAAACATCCCTATGGATAATACTTTCACGCCGCTCCTCCTTTTATTCCCTAATCTTGTTATTACAAGATACCCAAGTTTTCTATTGTTCCGAGAATATTTTGTGCCTCCGCCTAGCGCTTTGCCACATGAATACCCTTCAAATAAATCCTCGCACTTGTCGAGATCCGCCATCCCCCTTGTTCATGTGTTTCAAAAAGTCTTCAAAATAATATTCGATTCCGAAACTTTGGCTCTGAAATTTTGCTTGCTTGCATTATGGTTAATCCCATAAGTCTCAGTATATTGACATTCCTTGTCTTACATTTTGAGTCTGTTGACTCAATATGTTTAGGTACCCGCAATCATTTGACCTTATAAATTACCTTTCCGCGAGCTGCCATTCTTTAACGGATTGGTTCTACAAACCAATTGTCGCTGATTGTACCTAAGGCTATTCAACTTATCCATCCCTAATCGAGCATTGCTTCGATCCCTTGAATTGGGAATCATAACCTTTGCATTTGACAATTGAGTTAGTCATTGTTTTATAATTTGATCTCCTTGCATTCTTCTACCTCTAGTTGAGTATCGATGCTCACGCCGATCCCTTGTGGACCACCGATCCTTTGTTGGATTTTATCCACAACGCCTTCATATTCAATAACCTTGTGAGCCTTTCCTCCCATACATAATGCCTTTGGTAAATTGTATCCTCCGCTTTCAACCATGCTCCTTCGAGCTTGAGTTAATTATTTCTAAAGATTTCGTATATGATTCCAAGAAGCCCCTATGGGTTGAAATATGCCTTTCACCAAACCGATGAACCCGAAAGTTTTCACAATCATACTGGTGCCGCCAGATAAAATTTTCAACACCGCAACTTCATCGAACGGAGAAGTGAATGAAAGGTTATGCATTGGAGAAGGGGAGTCGATTTGAACTTGTGTTCATGCCCATGGACACGATGTAGATCTTATCATTAAAGCTTCTTTAATTAATTATTCCTTTGGTATAAGTTCATCTTATATCGGGATCCGCCTTTGCAATCGTGGTTCCACCATGTTCTTTTAAATACCATTTCGCAAGTTTTAGCACTTGTCTTCTCAAGAGCAATAACCCCATCCAACCTCTACTTTGATATGTCATCGAGTATTACCCCGGTATCTCGAGATTATCATGGAACGCATAACTTATGAGTTCTTCATCAAGTCTACCTTCCCACGATTCCAATTTTTCACGGGCTCGAAAGTTATTAAACACTCAAAGACACCGATAACTGAACCGAGTCCCATTGTTTAACTTATGTCTCAGACTCAGATATTGTTGCTTCCACGACTCGCCTATGATCGAAAGCACTTGTATTCGAGCCCTCGAGGCCCCCGGCTTGTATTATGATGCTTGTATGACTTATTTTATTTGTAGAGTTGTGTTGTGATATCTTCCGTGAGTCTCGATCTTGATCGCATACATTTGCGTGCATGATTAGTGTACGATTAAACGAAGGCGCCAAGTTGGTATCGAGCCGATCGCCTGAGGAATCCTCTTCCACACTCCTTGGCCAAGTTGAGTCTAGTCATTGAAAACTTTTACTAACATGGCTGTGTGCTTACGGCCCACGCCGCCATTGGGTGGTATTAGGATCTTTTATTCCTCGTCTATACTCGGGATCCTCGATCTCTTCTATTCGGGTTAAATGATTTTGCTAACAACAAAACTAACTTTAGGTTCTCGAAAACACTTTCCCGGTGAGTCTCAGATGATCGCCGATCGCACTGTAAGATTTTGAAGATACTCTCGATATTCTTTCGAGACCTTGTGCCCATCGCTTTTGTAATTCCCTACCACCTAAACATCCCTATGGATAAGTACTTACACTTGCTGCTTCCTCCTTTTATTCCCGCTAATCTTGTTATTACAAGATACCCAAGTTTTCTATTGTTCCGAGAATACTTTGTGCCTACTTCGCCTAGCAGTTCTTTGCCACATGAATACCCTTCAAATAAATCCTCGCACTTGTCGAGTATCCGCCATCCCCGCTTGTTCATGTGTTTCATAAAAGTCTTCAAAATAATATTCGATCTTCCGAGAACTTTGGCTCTTGAAATTCTTGCTTGCTTGCATTATGGTTAATCCCATAAGTCTCGTAGTCATATTGACATTCCTTGTCGTTAACATTTTGAGTCTGTTGACTCAATATGTTTCATGAATACCCGCAATCATCATTGACACTTATAAATTACCTTTCCGGCTGAGCTGCCATTCTTTAATCGGATTTGGTTCTCGATCAAACCAATTGTCGTTGATTGTACCCTAAGGCTATTCAACTTATCCATCCCTAATCAGAGCATTGCTTCTGATCCCTTGAATTGGGAATCATAATTCCTTTGCATTTGACAATTGAGTTAGTCAGTTGTTTCTATAATTTGATCTCCTTGCATTCTTCTACCTCTAGTTGAGTATCGATGCTCACGCCGATCCCTTGTGGACCACCGATCCTTTGTTGGATTTTATCCGACAACGCCCTTCATATTCAATAACCTTGTGAGCCTTTCCTCCGATACATAATGCCTTTGGTAAATTGTATCCTCTCGCTTTCAACCATGCTCGCCTTCGAGCTTGAGTTAATTATTTCTAAAGATTCTCGTATATGATTCCAAGAAGCCCTATGGGTTGAATATATGCCTTCACCAAACCGTATGAACCCGAAAGTTTTCACGAATCATACTCTTCCGGTGCTTCGCCAGATAAAATTTTCAACACCGCAACTTCATCGAACGTGAGAAGTGAATGAAAGGTTATGCATTGGAGAAGTGGGAGTCGATTTTGAACTTGTGTCCATGCCCATGGACACGATGTAGATCTTATCATTAAAGCTTCTCTTTAATTAATTATTCCTTTGGTATAAGTTCATCTTATATCGTGGATCCGCCTTTTGCAATCGTGGGTTCCACCATGTTCTCTTTTAAATACCATTTCTCGCAAGTTTTAGCACTTGTCTTCTCGAGAGCAATAACCCCGTCCAACCTCTACTTTGATATGTCATCGAGTATTACCCCTCGTATCTCGAGATTATCATGGAACCGCATAACTTATGAGTTCTTCATCAAGTACTACCTTCCCATCGATTCCAATTTTTCACGGGCTCGAAAGTTATTAAACACTCAAAGACACCGATAACTGAACCGAGTCCGCACTACGGTTCAACAACTCTTCAAGAAGCTTCTATAAGTACGAAGTTTAGACCGACCACGCCATTCCTAGCCTGTTTGGCTATATCATTGTCGTGATGATTTTAACTGCATACCGGTCCTTCTTCTCGAGCACAATTTTCGACGATGAATTAACCTTACGCCGATCCTCATCGCCATATCATTTCGCCTTGAACAACAAGCTTGGTTTCGAGTTTGTGTCGCACTTTGGTTCCAATAACCTTTCACTTCATCATTACTTTGACTTGATGTCATCGCCGATTGATTACATCTGCAGGAAATCTCTCGACAATTGTGTCGTGATCATCATCAACCTTATGAGATCTTCCAGGAATTCAATTGAATTCATGATGGGTAATACCATCCTTGCCCCTCGATGATTCCTGTTCTCATCGACCACTTTATTGCCTTCCGTTCAACACAAGTTGTTCGTGTTTTGTGTAAACCTTGAGATCCCTGCTACCCAGCAGCTTGATCTTCCTTACCTCGGAAGTATTACCATCCCTTTTGTCAAGGATGTGGTGAGAATTTCACCACCTCTTAAGAATTCTTGATATCATAATACTTCTTGCCATCTTCGTTCATTCCTTGGCCCCGTATTGTTTTCAACCGAATACCGACAATTGAGCTATGACGTGTGAATTCAAAACTTCTAGCAAGCCTCTTGCTTTGAAGTGAAATTCTTAGACTATTGATTATTGAATCACCATTCCGACGTTGGTCGTGCAACCCAGCCCATATTTCGGGCGCACCTCTCAACCAATGTTTAATTGTGTATGTTTTCCTCGAGCATACTTCCTTATATCATTTGATCTGACAAATGTTATCTCCTTGTTCACTTAATTGCAGAAATACATATTTTGGGAATCTCGGTAAATTGCCATTGAGTTCACCAGACACCTCCTTGCCCTCTCCTTGGGTTAATGATGGACTCTTGTTAACGGAAATCACTTCATAGTTCCTTTCCCCCGAGAATCTTACAATATCATCTTGTCAATTTGCGTTGCACTTTTTCTTCTCAGGTATCCTAAGTCTGAGGTATCCTGACACCAATTGGATCTGAATCTCGGTCAGATATGATGGTTGGGACAACTTTCCAAGAGTTATGATGTTGATCCTTTGATGACCCGGTAACATGATGTCATGCCTAGCACCCCCCCGGCTGGAGGACCTAACCTTATAGATTCCTTTTTAGCAAGGTTATCTATTCTTCCATGAAGAAATGGTAAGACTTATTCTATAAGTTGTTCCTGGTGAATCCTTCATGTATCCAGAGTCTGTTCTTCACTTGAACACCCTGTCAATACTACCTCGAAGCATGTCAATGGTACTCCGATTTTCAACAGGAACATTTGAAGCACGATGCTAAATTTTATTTATCACTTATCCTAACACCGCTTGTATGGGTAATATCATGAGATTCCTTCCCCTTACCTAAATGGTTTTCTACTTAATATCCTGTCATGGATATCTTGCTCGCTTGTCTTTGGGAAGGATATACCCTTGAAATATATGTTTAAACATATTTTCCTTTCCATTGTTCTGCTTTAACTGATGATCATATTTTCCTTCCATTGGTTTGTTTAAACCTTTTCACGATCTATATGATATAAGCAGTAATAATCCACCGCTTGTGCAAACGCCTCGATGTACAACTCACCAAGAAGACCTTGTTACTATTGTTGATGGCATTCCAGTAGCCACCGATGGACGAGAACCTTGCCTATTGGTCCGCCTCGCTCAACGAAAGCAGAAAGTGGTTCTTCGCCTCGCCCTTGGTACCAACGTTGATGCCGACATAACCGACATGGTACTCTCTCGACATGCCTTGCTATCATGACCGTGAAAGATGTCACTGCCCCTAAAACTCCACATGGTGGGCCCATAACCCACAGCCCACGGGATCGAAACCCCGACTGTCCTGCATACCCCCTATTCCCAAAGTTATTCCTCACATGGACTCAGATGTAATCCACGGCCGCTGTCCTAGTGATCTATTCCGTATCGACGCAATACTTATCTTCGCCACTCAACCCCTTTCTCACTCGTTCAAAGCTTCAGCAACTATCTATCCGCTTGGAGCCTCTTATGGTACTCTTCAGACCTTACTCGAGGTATTTCATATGTTCAACTCGAGAGATAATCTTATACTAATTCATGGGTTAACCCAGATTGTTTCCCTCAAAAGCATTATGTTGTAATGATTGCCTTTATCTTTCGTAGTACGATGGAGTTCCCAAGAAATGATGACCAGTTTATCATGATGCATCGGAAAAAGGATTGAAGACATCAACGAAAGGGATTCACTTCTTCGAGAAGATCCGTTAGAATATCGTAACTGAACTTTCCCTTACTCCTCTTAAATCTCGACGAGATTTCTTGTAGTGGAGGAGAATTGTGACGGTAATTGAGCTACAAAGAACCCTCGTAATGATTCCACGTCACCCCGCCATCGCTGACAAATCTCGCGTTAGTTCAAAGCGATTCGAATTCAAATTTGAATTAGAAGCAAACAATAAAAGTTTTCAAAAATTAAAACTAAAATGTTCAGGGGTTGTCAAATATTACAAAGTTAATTATGGTGGGTACACATTTTTGTAAAGGGTCCTAATATTTTAAATAAATGAAAAATGTAAAAGAAAAAAATAAGAAAAGAAAAAAATAAAACAAAATGAGAGGGGAGGAAAACCCCACAGCCAAACGGGCCAAGCCCCACTGCCCAAAGAGGCCAGCCACAGCCCGCCCACCCCCTCACTCCCATATCCCTCCCCGGTCGGCCGAACCCTAGCCGACCACCCCATTCCCCGATCCCTTCTCCTCCTCCTCACGATCTGGATCGGGTCCGCCTGATCCCGCCGCTCGACGCCACGACCTCGCCCGTCTCACCTCCTCCCCTCCTCCCGACCAGGCAGGGCGCCTAACCCCCTCGTCGCTGGGTCAGCCGACGACCACCCGCCGGATCCGGCCACGAGCGCCCCGCTTCCTCCTCCCGGCCCCCGACGACCTCCCAGCTCACTACAAAGACCCTACGCCTCGTGAGCTTCTCCCCATCGATCCCTCTCTCCCTCTTCTCCCTCCCGAAGCGCCACCATCGCTTCTCTGCCGACGGCTCCGCCGCTTCACAGACACCCTTCCTCGCCGCACGGGCCGCTCCTCCCTACCTCCCCTCTCTTCTCGCCCGAGCACGGAACGTGTCCCGGCCTTCTCCGCCTTCTTCTCCTCGCTCAATCATGCGAGCCCCGGCGCACGCCGCACCTGAGCGCCTGTGTGGATCTGCCGCCGGCGCTTCTTCCGGTGACCAAATGGTCACGGGCCGAGCCTGTGCTCGGGGCAAGGTCGCGCAAGCCCCAGAGAGCGATCCCGACGCGGTCTTAACTCCCACTGCCGCCTCCGCCGCCGGCTGCTTCCGCCAAGTCCGCCGTGCTTCGCCATCGATGGACGCGCAAGGCCCTTCTCCCGTTGAACGCACTACCATGCCATTTTGGTCCGGACGGCGAATCCGGCGAGGTCCGGCGCCCCTCCGCCAGAACGCCACCGGAGCGCCTAACGTCGGCCGACGTGGCTGGCCCGGCCACCGGGTCACATCGATCAGGGCCAGGCTTCGCCCACTGGCTGACTTTGGCCACCTAGGTCGACCGACCACCCAAAGGCCAATGACATGGGCCCCCTAACGCTTTTGAATAAAAGAAAAGGAAAAAGGGAATTAAATAAATATAATTAATAAAATAAAATGAATAAAATTAATTAATTAATTAAGTAAATAATTAATTTAATTAATCCTGATTAATTAATCTAATGGCTAATTAACCTAATTAACTATCAAGTAATTAAACTAAACTAGGTAATTAGTGAACAAATACCCATTTAATCGGACCCACATGTCAGTTGACCAAGTCAACTCGTTGATCGCCGACGTCAAGATGACATCATGTCGACGCCACAATTCCATTTTTCAATTAAATAATTAATTAATTAAATTTCAGAAATTAATAAAATCTTTAGAAAATCATATCTTTTAACCGTAATTCGATTAAAATATTTTCAACATGAAAGTTACTCATAACGACGAGACGAATTCGATCCGCAGTCCGCTCGTCCACACACCCCTAACCTATCGAACTCTGCAACTTTCCTCCTCCCTCCTCGGCTCAAAAATTAAACACCGGAATACTTTCCTGATGTTTCCCTTAACCGCACCACCTCATACCACGTTAGGGCACGCCTAGCATCGCTACTTGTCATGTCATGCATCGATATGCATCTGCTTACTTGGTATTCATTGTTTCTTCCTCTTCTCTCCAGAGACTACGAGACCGACGCCGCTGCCGCCTTAGTTCGACTACGGTGTCGACGACCCCTCTCTCTTGCGGAGCAACCAGGCAAGCCCCCTTGATCACCAGATATCGCGTATTCTTCTCTAAACTGCTTGCATTAGAGTAGTGTAGCATGTTACCGCTTTCAGATACTCCTATATCGCCGATAGCCTCGTCCTTGTTACTACTGTTGTTACTTTACCGCAATCCTATATGCTTAGTATAGGATGCTAGTACTTTCATCCGTGGCCCTACATTCTTGTCCGTCCGCGCTGTTATATTATCGGGCCGTGATCACTCGGGAGGTGATCACGGTATATACTATATACTTTATACATGATACATGTGGAGACTAAAGTCGGGTCGGCTTGTGGAGCACCCATGAGTGATTCACAGTTGATTAGCTGAAAGGACCTTGTCCCGACGGCCTTCTCGATGGATCTTTGTATGAGCGACAGCAGGTTGTGACCGCTTAGGAGAGAGGTGGGCCTGGCCTGCTCGGGCTCATGATACTTAACACGCTTAACGAGGTCTTGGTATTTGATCTGAGTTGGCTACGAGCTTATACGCACTAACCATCTACGCGGGAGTAGTTATGGGTATCCCGCGCCGTGGTATCACCGGCACTTCAGACGTCAACGACGGAGCGGGCGCTACACGGATTGGACTGAACGCCATTAGGCTAGGTCTGCTTCCGTCACAGACGAACGTCAGGTGTGTGCTCAGTGGCGATGGGCCTGCACTGCCCGCTTAGGTTTAGACCGGCGTCGGGCTCTCTTGTTCCTAGGTGGGCTGCGACGTGTTGATCTTCATGCCGGGCCCGACCTGTGAAAGTGTGTCCCGCCAAATGGGATCAAGCGTCTTGGTAAGTTGGTGCACCGCAGGGAAGTTAATCTATTCAATAGCCGTGATCTTCGTAACAGGACGACTTGGAGTTGTACCTTGAGCTTATGACAACTAGAACCGGATACTTGATAAAACACACCCTTCCAAGTGCCGACATAACCGGTGGTCGCTTCTCTCTCGTGGATATGAGGAGGGATCGCCGGTAGGATTATTGCTATGTGATGTTACTTGGAGGACTTCAACCTACCCTCCTACCTGCTGTAAGACAGTGTGTCGTGGTTTAGTCTTCGATAAGACTAGCTATCCCCTCTTATTCGGCATTCTCAGCTCACCAATCGATATGGCCCTTTACACATATATCCATGCATATGTAGTGTAGCTCTTGTTTAGTAGTACTTTGATGAGTACTCACTGTTGCCTTGTTCCCTTTTTCCCTACCTCTACTCGACAGGCAACCAGCACGATGGAGCCCAGGAGCCGACGCCACCCCATGGCGATGACGACTACTACTGGAGGTGCCTACTACTACGCAGCCCGGCCGACGACGCACCAGAGTAGCTAGGAGGATCCTGTGCAGGAGGCCTGCGCCTTCTTTCGATCAGATCCCGGCTTTGTGCTAGCCTTCTTAAGGCAAACTTGTTTAACTTATGTCCAGCACTTCAGATATTGTTGCTTCCACGACTTCGCCTATGATCGAGCACTTGTATTCGAGCCCTCGAGGCCCCTCGCTTGTATTATGATGCATGTATGACTTATTTTATTTGTAGAGTTGTGTTGTGATATCTTCCCGTGAGTCTCGATCTTGATCGCATACATTTGGCGTGCATGATTAGTGTACGATTAAATCGGGGCGCCACAAGCTTTGTTCATCGTGGTTCACCGGGCCGAATTGTTGTATCCGGCGTGATTTGTTATCGTCACAGGTCGTATGCCCACGCCGATCCGTGAGATCGATCTTGTTTGCCTTGCCTTGTCCTCCAATATGTCTCGCAGTCTGGCGCTGCTTTCCCGGCCTTGGTATTTTTTCGAGCGACGCCGCGGCTTGAATGGAGGGTCTAGAGGCCTCTCTGTCATGACCACTGGTGGCTGGTCGGCCGATCATGCGCCGGTGATGTTTGTTTGGTGTCTGCTTCCTCTAATTGGGGTAGCAGCCTGCGCTTTTGGGTATCTCTTGAGGGGCGTTCGAGTTCGTATTCTTGGCTGCAAGGACTTTAGTCCATGTGTCACCTAGCAAGTCTTGGTCACTCTAAGTCAGCTGCTGCTTTTTTGAGGCTGCTTGTCGTGGCTATAAGCCTGCTGCTTGCAACGCTCCTGCTCAAGGGATCCTCGTGCACGAAAATTGCCGTCGCCGAGGCTTGCCTCATCTTCGGAGGGAGGCATATAATTATCGCCCTCCACCTCCCCATGCCTCGCCGCTCTATCATGAGGGCTGATTCTCCCTCCTCCCTGCTGCTGAATCCTCGCTGGAGGGGGTTGTCTTCACCTGTCCGGGTGTTATTATCTCCGTGCGGAATCACCGCTTTTGTTGTGGCGGATTTAAAGGCGCCACGACGCCGGGCTTGGGCTGTTTCTTGAGGGGTCATCCTCCGTCGTTCCATCGCCATTCCCATCTTTTGGGATGTCCACCATGTATATGTCGATGATAAGGTGGCCTTCCAAAGGCCCTCAGTAGGCGCTGGTTCTTGGTCGCCTCCAGATCGTCGCCCATACCGCCGATGTCTTCGGAGTCAAGTCGAGCATGTTGGTTAAATCATCGATGTGGCTACAAAGTGGGTGGTGGGTGGGCGTTGAATTTCTTTGTCGTCAGATCCCAACCTTCCCGATCAGTAGTCCGCCAGGCTCTCCCGATAAAGAGAGAGACTTTAGTGAATTCAGGATGTCGCCAAAGGGCGAAAAGCCGAAAGATGTCCACGGCAGAACTCCATGACCGGCGCCTAATCGGATCCGATTGGCAGGGGCGCGGAGGGTTCGAGTCCGGAGAGGAGTCCGCACCTTGGAGTCACGGTCTCGCAGCGACAGGATGGAGTTTGGCTCAATCGCCAGAGAGATCGTAGCCCCCGAGGCGGTGTCCAACCACTGCCCCTCGATCGGCGGAGTCGGCTCCGAGCTAAGGGTCGGAGCGGCGCTGAGTGCGGCCTCCAGGCACCGCTCGGCGGCAGCTAGATCATGCCCATCGAGACAAGGCGCACGCTTTGGCGTGGCTCTAATCCGTCAAGATCAAGTCTCCGCGATGTCGGCCGTAGTTCAAACTCCCAAATCTGACTTGATGGCCTGGGCGAGCTTCGATCTGCTCCAGATGGCCAAGTGAATTGTCCCGCAGGCAAAGCCGCCGAATACAAAGATCTGTCCGGGAGAAAAGTCTCACCTGGACCGCGTCATTGTTGATGATCAAGGAGCCATCGGCCTAAGGATGACGACATAGAGGAACTCTCAATGAAAGCACCAATGTCGTTGTCAAAACCGCGGATCTCGGTAGGGGTCCCGAATCAAGGCGTCTAGGCGGATGGTAACAGGAGACAAGGGACACGACAGTTTTTACCAGGTTCGGGCCTCTCGATGGAGGTAAAACCCTACTCCTCGCTTGATTAATATTGATGATATGGTAGTACAAGAGTGGATCTACCACGAGATCAAAGAGGCTAAACCCTAGAAGCTAGCCTATGGTATGATTTTTGTTCGTCCCCATTTAACTAAAACCCTCCGTTTATATAGACACCGGATAGGGTTAGGGTTACACGAGTCGGTTACAATGGTAGGAGATCTACATATCAGACGCCAAGCTTGCCTTCCATGCCAAGGAAAGTCCCATCCCGGACACGGACTAAGTCTTCAATCTTGTATCTTCATAGTCCAGAGTCCGCCAACGGTGATAGTTCTGCTATCCTGGACACCCCTAATCCAGACTCCTCACCAGCACTCGTAGTAGCTCCGGGTATTTGATACCTAATGCGTTGCTCATATTTGTAACTCAAAGCGTGAGTGATCGCCGCCGGCACGCTACCTCTACATTTACCTACGGGATTAGTTTTAAACCTCAATAATTGTTATTTAGTGCCAGCTTTGAGCATGAACATTGTATCCGATCTCGCTTAATGCAGATGGCTACTCATTTAAACCGAGAATAATGGTTGTTCTAATTATATGAGATATATGTTTTATGGTCATGCCCCGCTGGTCAATGGTTTATTCTTAATGAATCTCGAACGTGATGTTACACATATTCATAGTGTGAATACCAAAAGATGTAAATTCGATAACGATAGTCCCACATACTTGTGGCATCGCCGCCTTGGTCACATTGATGTCAAGCGATGAAGAAGCTCCATGCTGATGGACTTTTAGAGTCTCTCATTATGAATCATTTGACACATGCGTAACCATGCCTCATGGGCAAAATGACCAAGACTCCGCTTCTCCGGACAATGGAGCGAGCAACCAACTTATTGGAAATCATACATACGATGTAAAGCGGTCCAATGAGCATTGAGGCTCATGGAGGATATCGCTATGTTCTCACCTCACCGATGACTTGAGTAGATATGGGTATGTCTACTTGATGAAACACAAGTCTGAGACCTTTGAAAAGTTCAAGGAATTTCAGAATGAGGTTGAGAATCAACGTGACCGAAATATAAAGTTCTTACGATCAGATCATGGGGGAGAATATTTAAGTCACGAATTTGGTACGCACTTAAGGAAATGTGGAATCGTTTCACAACTCACGCCACTGAACACCTCAACAGAATAAAGGTGTCCGAACGTCGAATCGCACTCTATTGGATATGGTGCGATCTATGATGTCTCTTACCGATCTACCGCCTCATTTTGGGGCTATGCTTTAGAGACTGCCGCATTCACTTTAAATAGGGCACCGCCTAAATCCGCTGAGACGACACCGTATGAATTATGGTTTGGGAAGAAACCTAAGTAATCGCTTCTAAAAGTTTGGGGATGCGATGCTTATGTCAAGAAACTTCAACCCGAAAGCTCGAACCCAAGTCGGAAAAATGCGCCTTCATAGGATACCCTAAGGAAACCATTGGGTATACCTTCTACCTCAGATCCGAAGGCAAGATCTTTGTTGCCAAGAACGGGTCCTTTCTCGAGAAAGAGTTTCTCTAAAGAAGTAAGTGGAGGAAAGTGGAACTTGATGAAGTACTACCTCTTGAAAGTAGCGCAATTTCAGAAGATGTTCCGTGGTGCCTACACCGACTGAGAGGAAACTAATGATGATGATCAAGGTACTTGGATCAAGTTACTATGAACTCAGAGGTCCACGAGACACGTTCTACACCGTGAGTGGTATGGCAACCTGTCTCCGAAATCATGTTGTTAGACAACGGTGAACCTTCAAACTATGAAGAAGCAATGGCGGCCCAGATTCCACAAATGGTTAGAAGCCATGAAACCGAGATAGGATCCATGTATGAAAACAAAGTATGGACTTTGACAGATTTTGCCCGATGATCGGCGAGCGATAGAAAACAAATGGATCTTTAAGAAGAAGATGGACGCGATGGTAATGTTACCATCTATAAGCTCGACTTGTCGCTAAGGGTTATCGACAAGTTCAAGGGTTGACTACTGAGACTTTCTCTCCGTAGCGAAGCTTGAAGTCCGTCCGAATCATGTTAGCAATTGCCGCATACTATGATTATGAGATATGGCAAATGGACGTCAAACGGCATTCCTTAACGGCCATCTTAAGGAAGAACTGATATGATGCAGCCGAAGGTTTTGTCGATCCCGAGAATGCTAACAAGGTATGCAAGCTCCAACGCTCAATCTATGGGCTGGTGCAAGCATCTCGGAGTTGGAACATTCACTTTGATGAGATGATCAAAGCGTTTGGGATTACATGACTTATGGAGAAGCCTGTGTTTACAAGAAAGTGAGTGGGAGCTCAGAGCATTTCTCATATTATATGTGGATGACATACTTTTGATGGGAAATGATATAGAACTTTTGGACAGCATTAAGGCCTACTTGAATAAGTGTTTTTCAATGAAGGACCTTGGAGAAGTGCTTACATATTAGGCATCAAGATCTATAGAGATAGATCAAGACGCCTCATAGGTCTTTCATAAAGCACATACCTTGATAAGATATTGAAGAAGTTCAATATGGATCAGTCCAAGAAGGGTTCTTGCCTGTTTTGCAAGGTGTGAAATTGAGCTCGGCTCAATGTCCCACCACAACAGTAAGATAAAGAAGAGATGAGTGTCATCCCCTATGCCTCAGCCATAGGGTCTATTATGTATGTCATGTTGTGTACTGCACCTGATGTAAACCTTGTCGTAAGTTTGGTAGGAAGGTACCAAAGTAATCCCGCATGGAACACCGGATAGCGGTCAAGAATATCCTAAAGCACCAAGAGGACTAAGGATATGTTTCGTTTATGGAGGTGACGAAGAGCTCGTCGAAGGGTTACGTCGACGCTAGCTTCGACACGATCTGGATGACTCTAAGTCACAAACCGGATACTTGTTTATTTTGAATGGTGGGCGTAAGCTAGTGCAGATTGCAAGCAAAGCGTGGCGGGATCTACATGTGAAGCGGAGTACATGGCAGCCTCGGAGGCAGCGATGAAGCAACTGGATGAAGGAGTTCATCATCGACCTAGGAGTCATACCCAATGCGTCGGGCCGATCACACTCTTCTGTGGACAACACCGAGCTATTGCACTTGCCAAGGAGCCCAGGTTTCACAAGAAGACTGAGCACATCAAGCGCCGCTCAACTCCATTCATGAAAATGTTCAAGATGGAGACATAGATATTTGTAAGTACATACGGACCTGAATGTAGCAGATCCATTGACTAAACCTCTCCCTAGAGCAAAACATGATCAACACCGTAACTCTATGGGTGTTCGATTCATCACAATATAACTAGATTATTGACTCTAGTGCAAGTGGGAGATCATGGAAATATGCCCTAGAGGCAATAATAAAATGGTTATTATTATATTTCTTGTTCATGATAATTGTCTATTGTTCATGCTATAATTGTGTTATCCGGAAATCGTAATACATGTGTGAATACATAGACCACAACATGTCCCTAGTGAGCCTCTAGTTGACTAGCTCGTTGATCACCAGATAGTCATGGTTTCCTGACTATGGACATTGGATGTCATTGATAACGGGATCACATCATTAGGAGAATGATGTGATGGACAAGACCCAATCCTAAGCATAGCACAAGATCTTGTAGTTCGTTTTGCTAGAGCTTTTCCAAATGTCAAGTATCATTTCCTTAGACCATGAGATTGTGCAACTCCCGGATACCGTAGGAGTGCTTTGGGTGTGCCAAACGTCACAACATAACTAGGTGACTATAAAAGTGCACTACGGGTATCTCCGAAAGTGTCTGTTGGGTTGGCACGAATCGAGACTGGGATTTGTCGCTCCGTATGACGGAGAGGTATCTCGACCCACTCGGTAATGCATCATCATAATGAGCTCAATGTGACCAAGTGTCCGGTCACGGATCATGCATTGAGGTACAGTAAAGTGACTTGCTTGCAACGAGATTAAACAAGGTATTGGGATACCGACGATCGAATCTCTGGCAAGTAACGCACCGATTGACAAAGGGAATTGTATACGGATTGATTGAATCCTCGACATCGGTTCATCCGATTAGATCATCAAGGAGCATGTAGGAGCCAACATGGGTATCCGGATCCCGCTGTTGGTTATTGACCGGAGAGTCGCTCTCATTCATGTTCTGATGTCTCCCGAACCCGTAGGGTCTACACACTTAAGGTTCGTGGCGCTAGGGTTGTAGAGATATAAGTATGCGGTAACCCAAAAGTTGTTCTGAGTCCCTGATGAGATCCCTGACGTCAAGAGGAGTTCCGAATGGTCCGGAGGTGAAGAATTATATATAGGAAGTCAGGTTTCGCCATCGGGAAAGTTTCGGGGTCACTGGTATTGTGGGACCACCGGAAGGGTCCTGGGTCCACCGGTGGGGCCACCTATCCTGGAGGGCCCCATTGGCTGAAGTGGAGGGAACCAGCCCTGGTGGCTGGCGCGCCCTGGGCCCCCGCGCTAGGTTGGAAACCCTAGGGGTGGGGCGCCTCACCGGGGGGGGCAAGCCACCCTTGGTCGCCGCCCCCTTGGAGATTGCATCTCCTAGGGCCGGTGCCCCCCAAAGGGGACCTATATAAAGAGGGGGGAAGGGAGGGAAGCCGCACCCATGCTCTTGGCGCCTCCCTCTCCCTCTGCTACACCTCTCCCTCTCGTAGTGCTTGGCGAAGCCTGCCGAGATCGCCGCTGCATCCACCACCACGCCTGTCCGTCTTGCCGGATCTCCATCAACCTCTCCTTCCCCTTGTTGGATCAACAAGGAGGAGACGCTTTCCCAACCGTGACGCGTGTGTTGAACGCTGAGGTGTCGTCTGCTCGCACTCGGTCATCGGTGATTTGGATCACACCAGTACGACTTTCAACCCCGCTTCTTGAACGCTTCGCCGCGATCTACAAGGGTATGTAGATGCACCTCTCTCTCTGTTAGATGAACTCCATAGATTGATCTTGGTGAAGCATAGAAATTTTTTATTTTCTCGCAACGCTCCCCAACACGAGCCATATGTATGTGCGTGATAAAGTCCTCGATCCGCACTTCGGTCCGCTGCTCCATCAGATGTTTCTATGTTCGCTGTGTTTAAAGCTCTCGCGGAAATTCATGGTCCAAGATTATACACCAGAAGCACAGGGGTGAGCAGCCCTCTCGTATCTAGACGCGTTTTGGCATGCCGTCGATCATTGTGGTGTCCGGTGTTTACTCCGGATTGGTGTTCGATTGACGCAATATCGCTTTTGGTGGCTATGGTCTCTTGCCGGTGTGTCCTTGGATCCGTGAATGGACCTGGCCGCTACCGCTTTCTTATTCAGTTGTTCACGTGGATCGGGCGCGACGCCAAGACTCGCTTTTGTTGCGGTTATGAGGTGTTGCAGCTTCATCGTCGCATTCCGCAAGAGCTTGCGCTTTTGATAGTTTTTGTGTAGCTGATCATCGCCAGTATCTTTCTTCGTTCAGCACTTTATTCCATCTCGCGGTTGAGCTTTCTTTGCGCGGCTTTGAGCCGTTGCTTCTGCTTCTTTAGACTCTTGCGGTGGCCATAAGCTTCAGGAGGTTATCCTGCTCCACGGTTTTTCCGGCTTTCATCGTTATCCATCGTTTTCCCTGCTAGTTCTTTTGATGACCTCGTCCGTCGGGATCATTGTCCTCGGCGCTCTGCTCCGAACCGTGTTCGAGGTGACCGGTTCGTCTCCCGCCTCCATCGCTGGTCCGTATGGACATTGTTGCCTTCGAGTTGATTGTAGTGTCGATCCTCCGTGCTCTTGTCACTATTTTTACCGTTGTTGGACTTAGAACGGCGCTCGCACCGCCGCTTTTGGCTTTTTGTCCGGGGTTTTATCGTCCGGATTGTCGCTTTGTCCTCTTTGGGCATATCCACCATGTATATGTCGTGACGAGGGGAAGTCCGGCGCCCATAGATTCTTCAATCTCCTCCGATCGCAGCCCATACCGCCGATGTCTTCGAGTCAAAGTCAGAAATGGCGTTAAATCATCGACCATGGCTATGAAGTGGTGGTGGGTGGGCGATTGGATTTCTTCGCCGCCTACTTCCCACTCGAATCGGACATAGTTTGGCCCAGAAATTTCTGTCAAAGAGAGTTTTCAACGAAGTTCAAGATGTCGCCAAAGGGCGAAAAGTCGAAGATGTCCGCGACGGTGAACTCCATTACCGGAGCCCAACCTGGCTCGGGATTGCACGGACCGGACTCAACATCCGGATACAAACCGGGTCCGGAGTCATAGGCCACCGTAGGTAAGGTCCTGTTCGCTCCATCGCCAATAAGTATGCGCCTGCGGGGTGGGGTCCAGTCCATCCTCCGCCCCAGAAATGCGCATGGTCCGTGATTTAGATCCGAGGCTATCACTGGGTGGTACTCGAGCTTTGTCCGACAAAGAGGCCTAAGTCGTGCTCGCCGTGGATCTGTCCGGCGGCCTCGAGGAAAGTCTACACCCAGACAACGTCAGTCGATGATGATTGAAGGGGCCATCGAGCCCTCGACGACGACGCACACGCTACGAGGAACTCTCAATGAAAGCACCAATGTCGTGTCAAAACCGCGGATCTCGGTAGGGGTCCCGACCAGGTGTCAAGGCTAATGGTAAGAAGTAAGGGACACAGATGTTTACCTGTGTCCGGCCCTCTCGATGGAGGTAAAACCCTACTTCCCCGCTGATAATATTGATGATATGGGTAATACAAGAGTAGATCTACCACGAGATCGTAGAGGCTAAAACCCCAAGAGCTAGCCTATGATGGTATAATTGTAATTGTGATCGGCCTTCTAGGACCAACCTCTCGGTTTATATAGGCACCGGAGAGGGCTAAGGTTTACACGGAGTCGGTTACAAGGAAGGAAATATAATATCCGGATCGCCAAGCTTGCCTTCCACGCCAAGGAAAGTCCCATCCGGACACGGGTCAAGTCTGAGTCTTGTATCTTCACGCTTCAATAGTCCGGACGTTGTATACAGTCCGCCGTCCTTGATACCCCCTAATCCAGACTCCTCAAAGCGCGCCCGCCGCCGCCACGCCCTCCGCAATCGGTCCGCAGGGGCTCATCCACCACGTGGTCCACGGGAGCTCATCCGGGGCGACGAAGCTTCGCGGCTCGCTCGGCGTGAAGAGGAAGCCGAGGAGGCTGGTTCGATGCGCGCCGCCGCCGAGGCGCCATCGGACCGAGGACTACTCTCCCACCGGGCAGGAGGAGCTCCTCGAGCGCCGTTGCCCGAGCGGTCAGCCGAGGAGCTGAAGGAGATGGAAGAGCGCGATCCGCGCGAAGCTCGAGCACGAGCGTTTTCCTCGATTCGAGCCTCACGGCATACGCAGCGCAGCATCGGCGAGGCCGACTCATGCGGTGATGAAGGAGGAGCAGGCGGTCTTCGCCGAACTCGGCTCCGACTCCTCCGACTGACCGATCCGCCGATGGGCAGTTATCGCAGGAGCTCCGTGAGCTCAGTTTTGTTGCAGTGATGCGTAGCGTAGGCCCCGTCTAGCATATCTAACCTCTATGTATGTATGTGGCGTATGAACTTATTATGCAAAGAAGAACCATGTATGCGAAGCGAGCTCCGCCAGCTGTTGCTTAAATTTCTCTGTGAAACAACTTTTTTTAAAATTTAGGGTTTGTTTGCGGTTTCTAGTCTGTCCGCCACAAATTCGCCTGCATAACCGCCTCAGGCGATCTACAAACACATTTTACGGGTCAACAAAATGCGGGTCTGCTAGAGTTGCTCGATCCATGCTTGCTAAATGTTGCAAACAGTTAGTCAGCTACCGTCGACGTTGGACGGCGGTAGATCATACGAGACTACCGTCATGTTCTCCGGCATTAGCTAATACCAGCCATCTGCATGCCCGTTGGTGGTAGCGCTGAAGTAATTCCAACGATGTATCAGATCAAAACAAACACATCAAACATTCAGAACGCGTTCAGACACGCCCGTGAGACAAGGATAATGCACAACCGACCATACAATCATGTGCATCAAAGTTTGACCATGGACAGTTGGAGTGATCGCGACGTGGAGAGGTCGCAAGGGAGAGGGTTTAGGTGGACTGCCTTGTAGGGCGCTTACATGGCTGAATTGTAAAAATAAATCGTAGTGATGCACTCATTTAGGTTTTCCCAATAATAGTAATAAATTTTTAATTAATAATGGTATGGACTATTGTCAAAAAATATTTTACTTATTTTGTAAGTTTATAAGTGATTGCCCTGTGCATATATATGGCGGGAAGAATATCATACGAAAACCAACATTCAAAGAAAACTTCATAGAAACCATGTTTGAAAGCTTCGAATATTCAGAAAATGAGATGTTAAGAGGATGATGTTCTATTGTTATGTGAAATTTCAAGTAAAACCTATTATAAGATACGAGCTATTACAAAGAAAATTCAGCAATGAATAGTGATGTTATTGTTCGACACTATTCAATGTTGATGTTGTCTTTTTTATAGCTCACAACACGTAACATGTTTGAACTTGAAATATTGCATGGCATTAGAGAATCACTCTCTTAACATCCCATATTTTTTTGAGATTTTTCAAAACTTCCAAATATCATTTTTCTCGTGGTTTTCACCGGTTTTCACTGAATATTGGTGTTCGTATGACATTTTCCCATATATGCCCCTGGTCCCAAAACATATACATATTGAAAAGTATGCAACCAATTAATTCATTGAAGAAAGATGGACGACTACAAAGGAAAGCTCTTCCTCTAGGTCACAACAATGTAGAGCAACTTGAAACATGGACCTAATTTATGGAAGGTAAAAAGTTGGTAGCTATCACCTGGCCAATGCAGCAAAACACAAAAGGTGCAAACAGAACGTGGATCCAGTTTATTGTTCACGTCCTCTATCTCTTTTAAAATTTTCAAATCGGCAAAAAAAAGAAAAAACAATGATCTTAGAATATTTTGACATTGACTTGCATTAGCACATGTAAAAATAGGGTCGCAACATGAGTTTCACGCGTAGTAGCACTTGTGAGGTTAAGATTTTTTTTCAGTCACAACAAACTGGATAAATTTTTTATTTGGATTAATACTGCTTTCACTTTCTAATTTTTGTACGCTAAAGCAAAGATGGGATTTACATCACAGAATATGTACTTTCTTAATTCATGTACGCTAAAGTAAAAAATATGTTGTTTTCCCACAATAATCCATATATCCAATACTCCCTACCCTGTGATCTAGAGTAAGTGTTGTGTTGATCTAAGATTAGACTAAAACTGCAACAATTATTTTGGATCTAAGGGAGTATTAATTAGACAAATTGTTCTTTTGTTATTGGGCAAACAAAATAAAGA
Source organism: Aegilops longissima (assembly GCA_021605205.1). Lineage (NCBI taxonomy): Eukaryota > Viridiplantae > Streptophyta > Magnoliopsida > Poales > Poaceae > Aegilops > Aegilops longissima. The sequence continues at coordinate 412,261,771 of CM038681.1, forward strand.
AAAGAATTGCCAGATTACCACTCTGAAAAATCGAACCCAACACCTTTCAGGTTTTGTTGTTTTAGAATCACACCTTCTAGCATTATTAAGGTTCAGAACGTTGGGCCGTGAGTACAGAATTGTAGACGTTGTTCTCACGGCGTGAGGGGCGCGACTGTGTCGTGGGCCCTAACCAAATCTTTTAATATGTAAGGGTTTATTCGCACTGCAGCTAAACTGCATTCAGTACTAGCCCAGTCTCCCATCCCAACAAGAACAAGCGCCAACGATGACATGAGCACGCGAGGACAAGCGCCCTATGAGATGTCGAACTACTAAACCACTTTACGATCTCTTCCCACATTGAAAGATTCGCTTGGCTCTAAAGTCGCTTCCATCCTTTGCAATAGCGGAGCTCGCAAGGATCTTAATGAGGCACTAGATCATGATGGCGGCTGCTGTGGCCCATCTATTTTTTTCAATAAAATGGTAGGAATATTCCTATGTATATTCTGCATGAAATATGGTGGTTAAATATGAACCAAGTAGTTTGCAACTCAAGGACAATAGCTTAATTGAAGTTTTGGATTAACAAAACAAACAATTGTTATTAGGAGAATAATACAAAAGAATCATATGATTACAGCGGTAAGTTGCCCATCCATTCTGGGAAAATAATGAAGAAATATCTGAGAAAAATAAAATGGCTCAAGTAGTTAGTCGATAATTGTTCAAATTGTAGGTATACAATGAGTTGTTAAAAATATAAGCTAACCAACTAATTTGCATGTACATCGTCAATCAAGTTGGAGCTATACATAGAAGCCCATGGAAAGTAATCGATAACTCATACAACTAATCCATACTTTATTTCGAAGCAAACAAGTCTGCATATACGACGCATCATTTATTTGCACACCATAAAAATAAATCTACACACATAAATAGGCAAACAGAACATGAGTAGTCATGAGACTTACCGAACCTGCTGCAAAGAAAACAGATAATCAACAAACTTGTCCATAGCAGTCAATCAGAATTGCAAAATGATTAGACATAATTTTGGACGCAAATCTAATTATGAGTCCCATTTACAGACACATTGATAAACACTGCCTTCCATCAATAGCAAGATCTGAACAAAAAAACTGCAGATGGAGGAAGGGAGTGTGCTCAGTTGTTCACCATGTTACTGTTGGCTCACGTCACATAGATGGGGAACAACGGCGAGGCCTGGGAGGGGCGACAACGGGTCTGAAGGTACAGAGGCAGCCGGGGATGTGGGTGTCATAGGCCGCTCTCGCCAGTGGATGTCGTAAATGCGCCCAAGCGGCGGTGCGCCGGCAGAATTGATGGCCTGAGGAATTCCCATCGACCGCCCATGAACGGAGCGAGCAACCGAGGGTTGACGAGGAGTTCGCTAAGCAGAATCGCCATCGCTTTGAAGCCGCTCGTACCTTCTACAGGCTGGTCGAGCTTGAGGATCTAGGGTGTAGCCACCGGCAATCAATCCCCACTCTCACGTGGATAGGCAGTCTGTTTGCTGGAGAGCGAGGAAAGCACCAGCAGATGAAGCTATATGTACGTGCATGAATCGAAGCAGCTGCAGATTAGGGAAAAGAAACGACACCTTAATAATTAGTCAATGCTCCAGGAACTGATTGCCTCCTTTAACCCCATCGAGAGGCAGTTTCTCCTCTGAACAGTCGGACGGTCGCTTGTGTCTGCTTGCATGCGCAAGCGCGCGGGCCGGGTTGCTCAAACGGCTTTGGCATGGTTTACGTAACCGGGATGGTCGTGCCACCAAGACGCTATACTGCACGCCAGGTTCGCCCAGTGTCGTGAGGAGCGATAACGTGGAAGGTGAACGGTGGCTGCATCTTGGCATCAGCGGACCAAAAATCGTGCGACTATCGGATCGATGGGCTTTGTCCGTTAGCAAGCCCGCTTAACCACAATGCACCAATTTTTCACCGGAGTAGCCAGCCATAGGACAGGCTAGCCAGCTTAGCAATTGATAGCTGGGTGAGGCAGCCATCAAACGACCACAAATGGACAGGACACCAGATCCAACGGCCAAAACTGCTAAGGGTGTGAGAGGGCTCTCTTTAGGCTCGATTATACTGTCATAATAGCAAACCCCAGGGCAGTTGTCCGTTCTTTCACTGACTCTTCAGCGGGTAATCTAGCCCAGATTCAATAGAATGATATTTCCTATCACGTCACAAACTAGAATCCTTTGATTCCCCATGTAGTGTCTTGTTCCATATTTGTGTATCCAGCTTATCCTGTGCTACTTTTTGTAGAGTTGTTGAGTTTCCTTAAAGAGAAATGGTGAAGTAGTATAATGGCGCATCACATACCGGTGGTTTATTTTATTTATTTAATGGCCATATTAATGCGATTAGGACTCGGCCCAACCGGCAAAGCAAGTGGGGCATTTAAACAAGGGTTGCGCCTTTGTCTTTGTTATGCGCTTTATTTGTGTGAGGTTCCCACTTGGTGGCGTTTAGAAAACTTGGTTTTGGAAAAAATTGTACTCTGTTTTGTTGCCCCAACCTTGATTTGGGGTGGGGTACCTTCAGTTTTTTTGCCGCCCCCCCATTCGACAAACTTTTTTTTAAAACAGAATTCACCACACAAAAGTTTTTGAATTCCTATTAAATGGCGACGGAGGTGCGCCATTAACCCAGTACTTAATTTTTGCCCACCACCACCCATTTTCCCACTTCATTTTTTTCCAACTTGGTAACTGCCCCCCCCACCTTATTTGATCTAGTACCCAAATTGGGAAATTTTCTTTTTGAAGTGAAGGGAAACTTTTAGTTTAGCTATTTTTTCCCCCAACAACCTCATTTTCCAACTTAATTTTTTTTCAAGTTTTTGTTTCACGGTTTTGCTTTCCTACCAATTTGATTCATTTTTCCCAAAAATTTGGTTAATTTTTTTTTTTTTAGGAAAGTAGAAAATTTTTTTGGTTCTAAAATTATTTTTCTCCTCCCAGCGAATGGCCGACTACCGAAGTGTGAATAGGTTTTTGGTTAAGGCGGATTTAAAAGCGAAGGAATAAATTTTTAAGTGAAACCAAATTTCCCGTTCACAAAGGGCCAGCTTCTTTTTGGTCTATTGGCAAGGTATGAAATATTTTTGGGGGGGCAAAAATAAAACAAAGGCCCGCGGCAGGGCGGGCAGAAGACAAGAATTCCGTGAATGTAAAAGTAAGGGGAAACCTCAAAAGAACGGAGAGGAAGATAAGAGGGCTGTCAAAGATGAAAAGAGGCCTTTATGGACCATCCGGGCGGGGAACCCCTTTTGGGGTTTTCAGGAGGTAACGAAGGTGGAGAGAAAGAAGTGGCCCAATTGGGCCCAGATAAGGAACCCGAGGAACCGGGTAAGGGCCGGAGAAGGAAACAAAAATCCGACATGTTCACAAAAGTATTGCATAACGCCTTCCCAAGAGGAAAATGCCCAATTTTGAGGAGGGAAGAAAACGGGCCCTGATTTAGAGTGAAATCCAGGTGCATAACGAACCAATCGGGCGGGGGTCTACCATATTGGGCCGCCACCGATACAAGAAGAGGAAGAAAGCCCCAAAAGATTGGATTTCCAACCCCCGAGGGAATGACCCGTTAAACTCCGTGGCCCGGAAGGGAGGAGGAAGCGAAATACGGAAATGCCGAGATAAATAAAAAACAAATGCCGACACCCTGGACGAGCCAGTAATTCGCACCAATTTCCCAAAGGAACAAGTGCCCACCAGTTTTTGGAGCGAAAAAATCCCGAGTGTTTGTTGGGATGTAAATTCCCCATGTGCATGAAAGGGAAATACATTCAAATTTAATTGAACAAACAACCGGAACAACCAATATTCCAAAGGGGCCCCCGGGAAAACCCAAAAGGGAGCCCGAAAAATAATTTTTGGGGAACCCTCCCCGGGCACCTTCCGACGGTATTCAAATTGGTAAAGTTTTGGCAGCCCGGATGAAGAAAAGGATGACGAAAGATCCCGGGTTAAATTTAAAAAGACCAAGATGCCGGAGAAACCAAGGATTGCGAGGTGAAACCGAATCAAACCCCCGAGGGACGGGCAGGAAATCGCTGGGGGAGCCCACCGGGAAAGAAGCAACCGGGCTGGAAAGGAAAAACGGGCTGTTTTGTTGGATGAAACCTTCCCCGGATGTTGCAATGAAGAAGAAAAATCCCTGGTAGTAAATGAAGGCCAAAACCAACCAGGAACAACATCAATTCCGCAAAACGCCCTAAAGAGGAGGCGAAGGCAGGAAACGCCAAACAAAAGGCCAAGAAATAATATTTTTCCCTAATGAGGAGCGGCAGACCGCCTCAAGGGAAAACTTCTTCGGCCCGGAAGTGCGTTGCCAGGGGGTTCAGGGGATGAAGCCAGACCGCCACCCCGGGATAGAATTCCGGGCTTGAACGGTCATGGCGACCGGAAATGCTATTTGGAGAAACGCATCTTTGAATGGTTGGAACAACTCAAGGCCCGGAAGAGGGGAACCAAGCGAATGACCCCCGAAGTTGGGATTGTAAAGGAGGCCCAACCGGGCCGAGCCCGACGAGAGCCGCTCAAAGGTAATGGGAAAAGGAAGTCCCGGACGCCTGATGGAAGATCCTCCGGTGCTCTCCTGATTTAATTATCAGGCTTAGAACCCCTGGTCTGCCAACAGCCCTGGAAGCCCCGGGATGGGGCCCACAGGGGCCACTGCATTCAAGGGCATCGAACTTCAAAGGCAAACGCCCTAAAAATGAGGGTGATTTGGGGGGGACAAAACCGAAATCGCCGAAAGGCCAAAAGGCCAGAAAATCAAAGAGCCCCTGTTTTACCTGGTTCAAGGAGAAGCTTTTCACCCCTTTCATAGGAGGGAAAAAACTCTTTCGTTTTACGCCGGAAAAGATAAGGCAGAATAACCTAACTTCACCGGGAAAAACTGGAGCGGAATGAACCCTAACGAGGCCACCGTAACGCAAGGACAATCCGGGATCAGGGATCGGAGCCGACCCGGAAATCCCATTTCCTATGGGCCAAACTTTGGGACGATTTAACCGGTTTAATAGGCCAAATCAAAGGGCAAACCCAGAAAAAGAGATGGGTAACCCCCAAGTGGAAATGTTTTCTTCCGCCCGCCCTCCTTTGTCGGGGAGGGCAAAAGGAAGATATCAATAATGGGGCCGACGCCCTACAAAGGAGCGCCAAGATGAAAGTGCACAAAGTACCTCACCCAAGAAGGAACCATACCAAAGGGCCCTTCAAGAGGAACTCCATTTCAAAAAAACAAGGTTGGAAACCCTTGTCAACACACAGTCGGGTGGGTCAACCAAATTTTCGCCTAAAATTCATGTTCACTTATTTCAACCGCCAATTCAAAGCAAATGGTTTAACTTTAGCTCATTTCTGTTGTACACAAAAACTTTTTTTAGTTCACCAGAACCCGCAAAAAGGGGGATTAATGGCACACCTTCCTTTTTAACCTCCTCCCAAGGAAGTTCGCCACCTTTTCTTGGATTTGGAAGTTCTTTCCTTTGTTTTGGCAAACACATTTCAGACCTTGGGCGGCTTTATATTTTAAGTTTTAATTTTACGGAAAATAAAAAGTTATAATGGGAAGAGAAAAAGCGCCAGCATATTGGTTTAGGAATTCAGAAGGGGCCAAAAACCAAAAGTTTTCGGAATTTTTCGTGTTCGTTTGCAAATTTGAAACTTTTTAAAACAACATTTTTTAACCAAAAAAGATTCAAGAAATTTTTAACCGAAAAAATTTCATGGGGACTTTTGTTCAAATTTTTTAAAATGTTTTTTTTTCAAAATTTTTACCGACAAAAAGAAACCATTTTCGGAAAAAAAAGGTCATTTAAAAAATTATTCGCAATAAAAATTCAAAAAAAAAGTTAGAACGACCAAGATGGATTGTTATACGGTGAGGCCCACCCAGAAGGGCGCCATTTAATTTAAAGGCGCCCTAAAAGGGCCCATTTAACCCCCCAAAAAAAAGGCAAAGATAAAAAACCTTGTAAATCCCCAATCCCCACCCTCCCCGTCGCCGGGTTTGGGCCCAACCCAGCACCCTTATTCCCGGCCCTATACCCCCCTGTTCCCTTATCCCATGTCCAACAAAACCCGGCCACAATGTTTAACGAGCCTCTATTTCTCATGACCCCCCTATGGAAGGGTAATCCTTTCCCCGTTTCTTCCCCCTTTTGTTCAAAAGGGGATTAATGTTTCCCGGGATCCCCCTTCCTTTTGCCCACCCCCGTTGGATCCCGCCACCTCTCCCCGGTTTGGATTTGGTTCTCCTTCCTCCCTTGTTTGTTGCCAAATCCAACCAGCATTGGGGCTTTTTGTTTTTAGTTTTTTTGTTTTGAAAAGGGGATAAAAGAGTTGGGCCACCCTAGAAGGTGCCATTTTGCCAAACATTGAATTTTTTTCTCGATCCCCATTTTTTACCATTTTTATTTAATGTTTATTTGTTTTTATTTTTAGTGTGTTTCCTCCTTATTTTTCTTTGAACGTCAATGGTACTAAATCGGTGCCCTTTTTTTGCTTGGTGCTTTGTCGCTTTTAGTGCTAGTTGATAATTTGGTAATGCTACCATTCTTAGAAATCTATGGATAAGAAGGTGGAAGCTCCATGGGTAAGAAGAAGATTTAGCTATAAGGTCGGAGAATTATAAGAGTGTGCTCGTTTTTATGTATGTAATCCCGCCATCGCACCTATATTTTGGGCAAAGGGCAAGATACCAATATGAAACCCAACAAGGGAATTAGGGTTGTGATGCCCGATCTAGTTCTAACTTCTAAGTTCACCGAATTTTGTCAACTTGTGATTGCTGCCATCGAGATCTTCCGGCTTGTGATCTTTCAACTTGTGAATTTTGCTTAGAAACATCAATGAATTTGTCCCTTCTTTCGATGATGTTTCCTCCTCACGCAGGTCCGAGGGAGCAAAGGGACACCCACCACACCGCCTCCCAACGATTATCACACCCAAAGCGAAGTTCGTCCGATTGAAGTGCAACTAGAATGGTGAGCCTTGCTTGTGCTCCTCCCTTCTTTGGTTTGGTTGATTGCCCGGCATGAGCTAGATGAAATGATCTGCTTGCTCTATTGATTCGAGGGAAGTGGATGCTTGATAAAATTATTTAAAATGATTCCAATGCGGGCAGCTTCGATGTTCCAATTGGAGCTTCGATTCCAATGGCCCATTCGATGTTCCAATGGGCCAGCTTCGATTCCAATGTTGCAGCTTCGATTGAAATGACCCTTTTCTGAATGTTGAATTTTGCGATTGAGAAGGGGACCTAGGTCAAGAAAATTAGCAAAGGTCATGCCCGTTTTCGACCTAGAAGGTGCCCATTCTCAACCAAACAAAAATTAATCAACATTTATAGACAATGTTATTTCTACAAAGTAAATATTTCTGCTGCTTTTGTAGTTTTCCTTGTTGAAATGCAAACTATTTTTTCTTCCTGCAGAAGAGCAATAGTGCACTTAGTTTGGTGGAGTTGAAACCGAGAGTTGATTACTAATATAGGATAAAACTGGAATGAGAAGTAAATAAACTCCAAATCAACACAATACCTCTTGTGTTATAATATAGAAGTGTAATATCAACTCATAGTTATTACTAATGTCAGTTTCTCCGGTTTTTTACAACATGAGAAATGCATAGTTATTACTAATGGTATAATCTATACCTATATGGAGTGTGTACTATTAGTGTAAATTCTTCTTGGTTAATGATAACATGACAGAAATAGCAGGAAATTACTTTTATAGGATTTTGTTGTTGTTGTGTGAATTTTCGAAAGGTTACTTAACTCAAGGTGAAAAAACAACAAGCAACATGCTGATTTGTAATAACTTTAGTAGATACTACCCTAGAGCAACATGGCCAATAACGATGAGGCCGCAAGCCTTCTCGAGCTGTCCCAGAAATGGAGGAAGAACCTCGCTATGAGGACGCCGGAAGACATCGATCCCGACTACAACCCATAGTGGGCGGGGACACCACCGATGGGCCTCCGGGATGCCACCACGAGGGCCCGGGATGCCACCATCGATGATGGCAGGAACGCGGCAGCAAACCAAGAGGGAAAGACCCGCCAACATGCTAGGCATCCAAGGAGGAATTTATCAAGTGTCCTCCAAAGGCATCAAACGGTGCCCAATGAATTAGTGCATGGGACAACTCGGGCATTCTCCGAGCACCGCCTCGACAACACCAAGAACCTAAGGCATCATGACCGAGGGAATTTTGCAACCTCCTCTTCACGGTTGCACGAACCTCCTCTTCACGGTTGCACGAATGATACAAGTTCCCCGGTGATTTCACAAACACACGCCTCGTGGAATAGTGAAAGGCCCAAAGATGAGCACGGCCCCGCTACTTGAGAGCCCGGTGAAGAGAAGGATTCTAAGTGGTGATAGTTATGAGAAGATCAAGGAGAAAATTCGACAATGGGTGACTACCGGAGTTCAAGATCAAGGAGAGCAACGATCCGCGAATCAAGCGCGGGGAAAGATATGGGTACTTGAACTTAGGACACCACACACCGGTCCCGGGGTTACAGAGTGACGGAACCTATATGGGACAAGGAGTACGGAGCATGCCCAAGGCCTACCGCCCTCTTGATAAATACCGGACAAGGCATCAGAACTATGTGGGTTCACAAGGCGGACCCGAATTAAGAGCTTACCACGGATCCAAGACCAAGGTGCTTGAGCTTGTTCTAAGGAATACACCCCGTAATTAGCTCCATATGGTTGCATTCTAATTAATGAAGCCAAATTTTAAATGGTTCACGGTCCTTCCCAACACCGAAAAGGAGGGGGTCTCGGAGCTCCCTCATCAACCACTTTAAATAGGGCGTTGAACGAATGAAACACAAGGATAAGTTCAAGAAGCCGTCAGGTGGTGGCCGCAAAGGCTTGTCCAAAATGGTCGGAATACTATAAGGCAAAGGAGAGAAAGACCTCGAAAGCCGGAGGCGAGGTTAAAGAACTCAAGGCACAAGTGTCGGATTCCGAGATAGTCAAGAGCAAGGCGAGACCAACCGGAGCCGATCACCGCCATTATTCCTACCTTGCTTGAGGGGTTGTAGGCGGATTTGGGGGCCAACGGGGCCCAATCCCAAAGCCACGCAAAGAACCGCACAACGCACGGGCGCATTGGTGTTCCCGGAGGCGGTATTGGTGTTCCGGCGCGTGCGGCATTGAGCTTAATGCACCGGGGGGAAGAAACGCCACCGTCACCCCGCAAAAAGCGGCCCTCCATCACTTGCACGGCCCGCCTTTCCGAGCTCGACGCCATCACGTAAAAGTTTGGCCGATGACTTCACACTTTCCTTTGATCGGCATCCTGCACCCTACATGTTTTCAGGCGCCGCCGACGTCCATGCACTCTCCGCACTTGTGGACGGCGAAGTTGATCGATGTCGCCAAGGCCGTAATCATTCAACCGGCAACCGCTGTTCCACGGTAATCCTGCCACCCACCGTATAGGGTTCAACCGTTTGGGTGCGGGCGGACGACTTGTTTTTTCCGACGACTTCGGGGCCGATGAAGATGATGTGATGACCCTAAAGTTAGTCCATGCTTTGGCCAAGAGCCAATTTGTTTGGGGCGGGGACACCACCCCACGCATAACACCGCCCCGTGGGCCGCTTTAAGACATTTGATCCACATGCATATGGCACGATCCGGACGATGACGGGCGTACATTTTCCAACGCCAATAAGTACTTCAACAACATGGGTACGGTGACAATTTTGGGGCCTTTCAAGAACCCAACCTCAGAAGACGGTCGCAATCTAGCCGGTACCACGGAGAAACCCACCAAAGCGCCATCCCGCTCAGCTTCGGGAGACGCCCACCGCCGCTTTCACCGAGCCTCGATAGCCGAGGTGCGAATATTACGCCCCACCACACTCAAGAAGGTGGTCTCGAGCGTAACTCGATTCCATTACGCAAAGCGTATATAGAAAATAAAAATAACAAGGTGCGAGCCAGCCGCACCGAGAGATCCGGCTCGTGATGGGCCACCTTCACCTAAGGATATCTCGAGGAGGGTGCATGTTGGTGGCCGATGCTACCGATTAATCTGCTCAATGCCGCAACCGTGCGCGGAGTCGCATGAGTGTTCTTTCTATGGAGAAGCGACGCCTCCGAGAATGATGTGGCATACCCGGTTTTTGTGGCAAGGTGCCGAGGGCAAGGGCTTTGTCGATAGCACCATCGGGCGGATTGTCCCGCGATTTGATGACATCTTCGCATGTTTAACCTTCATCCCTGCACCACACCTTCATTCGCTATTTTCGCCAAGATGGAGATGCGGATCATTAGAGACAAGACCCGACATCGTGATAGTCGACTTCTTCTCGGCAAGATCTTGGGCCCCTGGGACCGCAAGTCGCGAAATACTGGGCCATTCGCGAACCCGATAAGGATAACTTCCCGCCTTACTTTTCCGAGCAAGTCATCCTCACCGCCACGTAAATATGATTTCTTATATTTTGATCGTTTTTTTTCCTAACATTCAGTGTTTTGCAGGACACACATTGCACACTCATCCCTTAAGCCCAAAATATTCCATGGACGGATTTAATTCGGACCCAACAAGAAAGACTAACAAATATGAAGAAAGTTCTTGATGATGCTCCCCGGCACGCCAAACTGAGGCACCTTCAGAGGCCAATTTGTAGGTACGGCAAGCACGGTTCACCCACGTAACACGCTCCCCCCAAGCAGCCGCATGGCAGCGGGATGCCTACTACGCCCATCACATGCGGGTGATCGACGACCATAATCAACTTATGTTACCAACTAATCTCAAAGATTGGGCCGCACGCTTGTTGGCAATCCAGACGAACATGAGACAAGAATTCTTTCGCATCCAAATGGAGTTTTGGGAAATCATCTATCAAGATGACCTTCGATTCGGGCGTTCTACCTCAAATATCAACCGTCCAACAATGAAATAGAAACAACGCTACAAATGTACGACAACGACCGCACATTCATGACCATCACGAAGACGGCTTCATCCACGCCCGATCCCCGAGTCGAATCGAAAGTATTGATGCTATGTAGTTCGAAATATCGATTAGCTCATGTTGTAATTAAACTTTAATGAACTTATATGTCTCTTTAGTTTGGACAGCCGTTCAACTTATATGTAATCGATGCTATTTATTAGTAGGACCATGAATCGTGCTATTCATTGTTGCTTTTTCTTCCGATCCTTTTGTTGCATACTTATATATTGCTTATATATTGTCGGGATTGCTACTAACGTTTTGTTTGTCTAGTGCATAGATATGTCGGATGTCGTGGTACAAGAGTAAGGTCCTGAGTCACGAATCGGGAGGAGTGTCGGAGACAGTTCACCATTTCAGCGGTAATAGATAAAGGGTACAGTGGCTCTAATCCGTCAAGATCAAGTCTCCGCGGATGTCGGCCGTAGTTCAAACTCCCAAATCTGACTTGATGGCTGGGGCGAGCTTCGATCCGCTCCAGATGGCCAAGTGAATTGTCCTGCAAAGGCAAAGCCGCCGAATACAAAGATCTGTCCGGGAGAAAAGTCTCACCGACCGCGCCATTGTTGATGATCGGAAGGAGCCATCGGGCCTAAGGATGACGACATAGAGGAACTCTCAATGAAAGCACCAATGTCGGTGTCAAACCGCGGATCTCGGTAGGGGGTCCTGAATCATGGCCTAGGCGGATGGTAACAGGAGACAAGGGACACGATGTTTTTACCTGTGTTCGGGCCTCTCGATGGAGGTAAAACCCTACCCCGCTTGATTAATATTGATGATATGGGTAGTACAAGAGTGGATCTACCACGAGATCAAAGAGGCTAAACCCTAGAAGCTAGCCTATGGTATGATTTTGTTCGCCCATTTAACTAAAACCCTCCGGTTTATATAGACACCGGATAGGGTTAGGGTTACATGTCGTCGGTTACAATGGTAGGAGATCTACATATCAGATCGCCAAGCTTGCCTTCCATGCCAAGGAAAGTCCCATCCGGACACGGGACGAAGTCTTCAATCTTGTATCTTCATAGTCCAGGAGTCCGGCCAACGGTGATAGTTCGGCTATCCGGACACCCCCTAATCCAGGACTCCCTCACCAGCACTCGTAGTAGCTCCTGGGTATTTGATACCGGTGCGGTTGCTCATATTTGTAACTCAAAGCAGGAGTGATCGCCGTCGGCACGCTACCTCTACATTTACCTACGGGATTAGTTTTAAACCTCAATAATTGTTATTTAGTGCCAGCTTTGAGCATGAACATTGTATCTGGATCTCGTTTAATGCGAGATGGCTACTCATTTAAATCCGAGAATAATGGTTGTTCTAATTATATGAGATATATGTTTTATGGTCATGCCCCGCTGGTCAATGGTTTATTCTTAATGAATCTCGAACGTGATGTTACACATATTCATAGTGTGAATACCAAAAGATGTAAATTGATAACGATAGTCCCACATACTTGTGGCAATGCCGCCTTTGGTCACATTGATGTCAAGCGCATGAAGAAGCTCCATGCTGATGGACTTTTAGAGTCTCGATTATGAATCATTTGACACATGCGAACCATGCCTCATGGGCAAATGACCAAGACTCCGTTCTCCGGGACAATGGAGCGAGCAACCAACTTATTGGAAATCATACATACTGATGTGTGCGGTCCAATGAGCATTGAGGCTCGCGGAGGATATCGTTATGTTCTCACCTCACCGATGACTTGAGTAGATATGGGTATGTCTACTTGATGAAACACAAGTCCGAGACCTTTGAAAAGTTCAAGGAATTTCAGAATGAGGTTGAGAATCAACGTGACGAAATATAAAGTTCTACGATCAGATCATGGGGAGAATATTTAAGTCACGAATTTGGTACGCACTTAAGGAAATGTGGAATCGTTTCACGACTCACGCCACCGAACACCTCAGCAGTAAAAGGTGTCCGAACGTCAGAATCGCACTCTATTGGATATGGTGCGATCTATGATGTCTCTTACCGATCTACCGCTCTCATTTTGGGGCTATGCTTTAGAGACTGCCAGCATTCACTTTAAATAGGGCACCGCCTAAATCCGTTGAGACGACACCGTATGAATTATGGTTTGGGAAGAAACCTAAGTCATCGTTTCTAAAAGTTTGGGGATGCGATGCTTATGTCAAGAAACTTCAACCTGAAAGCTCGAACCCAAGTCGGAAAAATGCGTCTTCATAGGATACCCTAAGGAAACCATTGGGTATACCTTCTACCTCAGGTCCGAAGGCAAGATCTTTGTTGTTAAGAACGGGTCCTTTCTCGAGAAAGAGTTTCTCGAAAGAAGTAAGTGGGAGGAAAGTGGAACTTGATGAAGTACTACCTCTTGAAAGTAGCGCAGCTCAGGAAGATGTTCCTGTGGTGCCTACACTGACTGGAGAGGAAACTAATGATGATGATCAAGGTACTTCGGATCAAGTTACTACTGAACTTCGTAGGTCCACGAGGACACGTTCTACACCAGAGTGGTATGGCAACCCTGTCCTGGAAATCATGTTGTTAGACAACGGTGAACCTTCAAACTATGAAGAAGCAATGGCGGGCCCAGATTCCGACAAATGGTTAGAAGCCATGAAATCCGAGATAGGATCCATGTATGAAAACAAAGTATGGACTTTGACAGACTTGCCCGATGATCGGCGAGCGATAGAAAACAAATGGATCTTTAAGAAGAAGATGGACGCGGCTGGTAATGTTACCATCTATAAAGCTCGACTTGTCGCTAAGGGTTATCGACAAGTTCAAGGGGTTGACTACGATGAGACTTTCTCTCCCGTAGCGGTTGAAGTCCGTCCAATCATGTTAGCAATTGCCGCATACTATGATTATGGGATATGGCAAATGGACGCCAAACGGCATTCCTTAACGGCCATCTTAAGGAAGAACTGTATATGATGCAGCCGAAGGTTTTGTCGATCCTGAGAATGCTAACAAGGTGCAAGCTCCAACGCCAATCTATGGGCTGGTGCAAGCATCTCGAGTTGGAACATTCACTTTGATGAGATGATCAAAGCGTTTGGGATTACATGACTTATGGAGAAGCCTGTGTTTACAAGAAAGTGAGTGGAGCTCAGAGCATTTCTCATATTATATGTGGATGACATACTTTTGATGGGAAATGATATAGAACTTTTGGACAGCATTAAGGCCTACTTGAATAAGTGTTTTTCAATGAAGGACCTTGGAGAAGCTGCTTACATATTAGGCATCAAGATCTATAGAGATAGATCAAGACGCCTCATAGGTCTTTCATAAAGCACATACCTTGATAAGATATTGAAGAAGTTCAATATGGATCAGTCCAAGAAGGGGTTCTTGCCTGTTTTGCAAGGTGTGAAATTGAGCTCGGCTCAATGTCCGACCACAACAGAAGATAAAGAAGAGATGAGTGTCATCCCCTATGCCTCAGCCATAGGGTCTATTATGTATGTCATGTTGTGTACCAGACCGATGTAAACCTTGTCGTAAGTTTGGTAGGAAGGTACCAAAGTAATCCCGCAAGGAACACCGGACAGGTCAAGAATATCCTAAAGCACCAAGAGGACTAAGGATATGTTTCGTTTATGGAGGTGACGAAGAGCTCGTCAGAAGGGTTACGCCGACGCCACTTTCGACACAGATCTGGATGACTCTAAGTCACAAACCGGATACTTGTTTATTTTGAATGGTGGGGCAGTAAGCTAGTGCAGTTGCAAGCAAAGCGTCGTGGCGGGATCTACATGTGAAGCGGAGTACGTGGCAGCCTCGGAGGCAGCGCATGAAGCAATCTGGATGAAGGAGTTCATCATCGACCTAGGAGTCATACCCAATGCGTCGGGGCCGATCACACTCTTCTGTGACAACACTGGAGCTATTGCACTTGCCAAGGAGCCCAGGTTTCACAAGAAGACCAGGCACATCAAGCGTCGCTTCAACTCCATTCATGAAAATGTTCAAGATGGAGACATAGATATTTGTAAAGTACATACGGACCTGAATGTAGCAGATCCATTGACTAAACCTCTCCCTAGAGCAAAACATGATCAACACCAGAACTCTATGGGTGTTCGATTCATCACAATATAACTAGATTATTGACTCTAGTGCAAGTGGGAGACTGTTGGAAATATGCCCTAGAGGCAATAATAAAATGGTTATTATTATGTTTCTTTGTTCATGATAATTGTCTATTGTTCATGTTATAAATGTGTTATCCGGAAACCGTAATACATGTGTGAATACATAGACCACAACATGTCCCTAGTGAGCCTCTAGTTGACTAGCTCGTTGATCACCAGATAGTCATGGTTTCCTGACTATGGACATTGGATGTCATTGATAACGGGATCACATCATTAGGAGAATGATGTGATGGACAAGACCCAATCCTAAGCATAGCACAAGATCTTGTAGTTCGTTTTGCTAGAGCTTTTCCAAATGTCAAGTATCATTTCCTTAGACCATGAGATTGTGCAACTCCCGGATACCGTAGGAGTGCTTTGGGTGTGCCAAACGTCACAACATAACTAGGTGACTATAAAAGTGCACTACGGGTATCTCCGAAAGTGTCTGTTGGGTTGGCACGAATCGAGACTGGGATTTGTCGCTCCGTATGACGGAGAGGTATCTCTGGACCCACTCGGTAATGCATCATCATAATGAGCTCAATGTGACCAAGTGTCTGGTCACGGGATCATGCATTGAGGTACGAGTAAAGTGACTTGCCGGTAACGAGATTAAACAAGGTATTGGGATACCGACGATCGAATCTCGGGCAAGTAACGTACCGATTGACAAAGGGAATTGTATACGGGATTGATTGAATCCTCGACATCGGTTCATCCGATTAGATCATCAAGGAGCATGTGGGAGCCAACATGGGTATCCAGATCCCGCTGTTGGTTATTGACCGGAGAGTCGTCTCGGTCATGTCTGCATGTCTCCCGAACCCGTAGGGTCTACACACTTAAGGTTCGGTGACGCTAGGGTTGTAGAGATATAAGTATGCGGTAACCCAAAGTTGTTCGAGTCCCTGATGAGATCCCGGACGTCAAGAGGAGTTCCTAATGGTCCGGAGGTGAAGAATTATATATAGGAAGTCAGGTTTCGCCATCGGGAAAGTTTCGGGTCACTGTATTGTACCGGACCACCGAAGGGTCCCGGGTCCACCGGTGGGGCCACCTATCCCGGAGGGCCCCATTGGCTGAAGTGGGAGGAACCAGCCCTGGTGGCTGGTGCGCCCCTTGGGCCCCCCGCCTAGGGTCGGAAACCCTAGGGGTGGGGGCGCCTCCACCTGGCTTGGGGGGCAAGCCACCCCCTTGGTCGCCGCCCCCCTTGGAGATTGCATCTCCTAGGGCCGGTGCCCCCCAAAGGGGACCTATATAAAGAGGGGGGAAGGGAGGGAAGCCGCACCCATGCTCTTGGCGCCTCCCTCTCCCTCTGCTACACCTCTCCCTCTCGTAGTGCTTGGCGAAGCCCTGCCGAGATCGCTGCTGCATCCACCACCACGCCGTCGTGCTGCTGGATCTCCATCAACCTCTCCTTCCCCCTTGTTGGATCAACAAGGAGGAGACGTCTTCCCCAACCGTACGTGTGTTGAACGCTGAGGTGTCGTCCGTTCGGCACTCGGTCATCGGTGATTTGGATCACGACGAGTACGACTCCCTCAACCCCGTTCTCTTGAACGCTTCTGCTCGCGATCTACAAGGGTATGTAGATGCACTCCTCTCTCTCGTTGCTAGATGAACTCCATAGATTGATCTTGGTGAAGCATAGAAATTTTTTATTTTCTGCAACGTTCCCCAACACGAGCCATATGTATGTGCAGGATAAAGTCCTCGATCCAGACCCCTGGGTCTGTCGTTCCATCGTATGCCTCTATGTTCACAGGTTTAAAGCCCTGTGGAAATTCATGGTCCAGTACTTCATCGGTAAAGCACAGGGGGTGAGCAGCCCCTCTGTATCTAGACGCGTTTTGGCATGCCGTCGACTGTTGTGGTGTCCGGTGTTTACTCCGGATTGGTGTTCGATTGACGCAATCGTTTTGGTGGCCATGGTCTCTTGCCGGGGTGTGTCCTTTGGATCCGTAAATGGACCTGGCCGCGCCGGCTTTCTTATTCAGTTGTTCACGTGGATCGTGCGCGACGTCAGTACCTGCTTTGTTGCGGTTATGAGGTGTTGCAGCTTCATCGTCGAATTCTGGCAGTAGCTTGCGTTTTGGATAGCTCTTTGTGTAGCGATCATCGCTGTATCTTTCTTCAGTGTCTAGCACTTTATTCCATCTGCGGTTGAGCGTTTCTTGCGCGGCTTTGAGCCGTTGCTTCTGCTTCTTTAGACTTCTTGCGGTGGCCATAAGCTTTCTGTGGAGGTTATCCCGTTCCACGTGTTTTTCCGGGCTTTCATCGTTATCCAGACTGTTTTCCTGTGCTAGTTCTTTTTGATGACCTCGTCCGTCGGGATCATTGTCCTCGGGCGTCTGCTCCGAACCGTGTTCGAGGTGACCTGGTTCGTCCTGCTCCATCGCTGGGTCCGTATGGTCATTGTTGCCTTCGGAGTTGATTGTAGTGTCGATCCCTCTGGTGCTCTTGTCACTATTTTTACTGTTGCTGGACTTAGAACGGCGTCTGCACCGTCGCTTTGGCTTTTGTCCGGGGGTTTTATCGTCCGGATTGTCGCCTTTGTCCTCTTTGGGCATATCCACCATGTATATGTCGTGTGACGAGGGGGAAGTCCGGCGCCCCATAGATTCCGAATCTCCTCCGGCATCGTCGTCCATACCGTCGATGTCTTCGGAGTCAAAGTCAGGAATGGCGGTTAAATCATCGACCATGGCTATGAAGTGGGTGGTGGGTGGGCGACGGATTTCTTCGTCGCCTACTTCCCACTCGAATCGGACATAGTTTGGCCCAGAAATTTCTGTCAAAGAGAGAGTTTTCAACGAGTTCAGTATGTCGCCAAAGGGCGAGTGCTGAAAGATGTCCGCGACGGTGAACTCCATTACCGGAGCCCAACCTGGCTCGGGATTGCACGGACCGGACTCAACATCCGGATACAAATCCGGGGGTCCGGAGTCATAGGCCACCGTAAAGGTAAGGCCCGTGTTCGGCTCCATCGCCAATAAGTATGCGGCCTGCGGGGTGGGGTCCAGCCCTCCGTCCCCAGGAAATGCGGCATGGTCCGTATTTAGATCCGAGGCTACTGCGGGGGTGGTACCCCGAGCTTTGTCCGACAGCAGGCCTAAGTCGTGCTCGTCGTGACTGTCCGGTGCTCCTGGGAGGAAAGTCTCGCCCCGGACAACGTCGTCGATGATGATTGAAGGGGCCATCGAGCCTGACGACGACGACACAGAGGAACTCTCAATGAAAGCACCAATGTCGGTGTCAAAACCGGCGGATCTCGGGTAGGGGGTCCCGATCTGTGTGTCAAGGCTAATGGTAACAAGAAGTAAGGGACACAGATGTTTACCCAGGTCCGGGCCCTCTCGATGGAGGTAAAACCCTACTTCCTGCTTGATAATATTGATGATATGGGTAATACAAGAGTAGATCTACCACGAGATCGTAGAGGCTAAACCCTAAGAGCTAGCCTATGATGGTATAATTGTAATTGTGATCGGCCTTCTAAGGACCAACCTCTCCGGTTTATATAGGCACCGGAGAGGGCTAAGGTTTACACGGAGTCGGTTACAAGGAAGGAAATATAATATCCGGATCGCCAAGCTTGCCTTCCACGCCAAGGAAAGTCCCATCCGGACACGGGCCGAAGTCTTGAGTCTTGTATCTTCACGCTTCAATAGTCCGGACGTTGTATACAGTCCGGTCGTCCGGATACCCCCTAATCCAGGACTCCCTCAAGCGCGCCCGTCGCCGCCACGCCTCCTCCGGCAACTGGTCCGCAGGGAGCTCATCCGACCACTGGTCCACGGGGAGCTCATCCGCGGGCGCATCGAGCTTGCGGCTCGTTCCGGTGAAGAGGAAGCCGGAGGAGGCTGTGCCCGATGCGCCGCCGCGCCGAGGCGTCATCGGACCGGAGGACTACCTCCCACCGGGGCAGGAGGAGCTCCTCGAGCGCGTCGTCCTCGAGCGGTCAGCGAGGGAGCTGAAGGAGATGGAAGAGCGCATCCGGCGCGAGCTCGAGTACGAGCGGCTCTTCCTCGATTCGAGCCTCACGCGACGATCGCAGGCGCAGCATCGGCGAGGCCGACCTGCGGGTGATGAAGGAGGAGCAGGCGAAGCTCTTCGTCGACCTCGGCTCCGACTCCTCCGACTCTGACTGATCGCCGCCGATGGGCAGCTACCGCAGGAGCTCCGGTGAGCTCAGTTTTGTTGCAGTGATGCGGTAGCGTAGGCCCTGTCTAGCATATCTAACCTCTATGTATGTATGTGGCGTGTATGAACTTATTATGCAAAGAAGAACCATGTATGCGAGCGAGCTCCGGCGAGCTGTTGCTTAAATTTCTCGCGCGAAACAACTTTTTTTAAAATTTAGGGGTTTGTTTGCGGTTTCTAGTCTGCCGCCACAAATTCCGGCCTGCATAACCGCCCCCGTGCGATCTACAAACACATTTTACGGGTCAACAAAATGCGGGGTCTGCTAGAGTTGCTCTGATCCATGCTTGCTAAATGTTGCAAACAGCTAGTCAGCTACCGTCGACGTTGACGGCGGTAGATCATACGAGACTACCGTCATGTTCTCCGGCATTAGCTAATACCAGCCATCTGCATGCCCGTTGGTGGTAGCGTCAGGGTAATTCCAACGATGTATCAGATCAAAACAAACACATCAAACATCTGTGAACGCGTCCGGACACGTCCGTAGACAAGGATACGACAACCGACCATACAATCATGTGCATCAAAGTTTGACCGCGGACAGTTGGAGTGATCGCGGACGTGGGAGAGGTCGCGCGGGAGAGGGTTTAGGTGGGACTGCCTTGTAGGGCGCTTACATGGCTGAATTGTAAAAATAAATCGTGTGCGTACTCATTTAGGTTTTTCCCAATAATAGTAATAAATTTTTAATTAATAATGGTATGGACTATTGTCAAAAAAATATTTTACTTATTTTGTAAGTTTATAAGTGATTGCCCTGTGCATATATATGGCGGGAAGAATATCATACGAAAACCAACATTCAAAGAAAACTTCATAGAAACCATGTTTGAAAGCTTCGAAATATTCAGAAAAAAATGTGAGATGTTAAGAGGATGATGTTCTATTGTCATGTGAAATTTCAAGTAAAAACCCATTACAAGATACGAGCTATTACAAAGAAAAATTCAGCAATGAATAGTGATGTTATTGTTCGACACTATTCAATGTTGATGTTGTCTTTTTTATAGCTCACAACACGTAACATGTTTGAACTTGAAATATTGCATGGCATTAGAGAATCACTCTCTTAACATCCCATATTTTTTTGAGATTTTTCAAAACTTCCAAATATCATTTTTCTCGTGGTTTTCACGGTTTCACTGAATATTGGTGTTCGTATGACATTTTCCCATATATGCCCCTGGTCCCAAAACATATACATATTGAAAAGTATGCAACCAATTAATTCATTGAAGAAAGATGGACGACTACAAAGGAAAGCTCTTCCTCTAGGTCACAACAATGTAGAGCAACTTGAAACATGGACCTAATTTATGGAAGGTAAAAAGTTGGTAGCTATCACCTGGCCAATGCAGCAAAACACAAAGGTGCAAACAGAACGTGGATCCAGTTTATTGTTCACGTCCTCTATCTCTTTTAAAATTTTCAAATCGGCAAAAAAAAGAAAAAACAATGATCTTAGAATATTTTGACATTGACTTGCATTAGCACATGTAAAAATAGGGTCGCAACATGAGTTTCACGCGTAGTAGCACTTGTGAGGTTAAGATTTTTTTTCAGTCACAACAAACTGGATAAATTTTTTATTTGGATTAATACTGCTTTCACTTTCTAATTTTTGTACGCTAAAGCAAAGATGGGATTTACATCACAGAATATGTACTTTCTTAATTCATGTACGCTAAAGTAAAAATATGTTGTTTTCCCACAATAATCCATATCCAATACTCCCTACCCTGTGATCTAGAGTAAGTGTTGTGTTGATCTAAGATTAGACTAAAACTGCAACAATTATTTTGGATCTAAGGGAGTATTAATTAGACAAATTGTTCTTTGTTATTGGGCAAACAAAATAAAGAAAAGAATTGCCAGATTACCACTCTGAAAAATCGAACCCAACACCTTTCAGGTTTTGTTGTTTTAGAATCACACCTTCTAGCATTATTAAGGTTCAGAACGTTGGGCCGTGAGTACAGAATTGTAGACGTTGTTCTCACGGCGTGAGGGGCGCGCACTGTGTCGTGGGCCCGAACCAAATCTTTAATATGTAAGGGCGATTCGTACTGCAGCTAAACTGCATTCAGTACTAGCCCAGTCTCCGATCCCAACAAGAACAAGCGCTCAACGATGACATGAGCACGCGAGGACAAGCGCTCCTATGAGATGTCGAACTACTAAACCACTTTTACGATCTCTTCCCACATTGAAAGATTCGTTTGGCTCTAAAGTCGCTTCCATCCTTTGCAATAGCGGAGCTCGCAAGGATCTTACTGAGGCACTAGATCATGATGGCGCGCGTTGTGGCGCCCATCTATTTTTTCAATAAAATGGTAGGAATATTCCTATGTATATTCTTGCATGAAATATGGTGGTTAAATATGAACCAAGTAGTTTGCAACTCAAGGACAATAGCGAATTGAAGTTTTGGATTAACAAAACAAACAATTGTTATTAGGAGAATAATACAAAAGAATCATATGATTACAGCGGTAAGTTGCCCATCCATTCTGGGAAAATAATGAAGAAATATCTGAGAAAAATAAAAATGGCTCAAGTAGTTAGTCGTATAATTGTTCGAAATTGTAGGTATACAATGAGTTGTTAAAAATATAAGCTAACCAACGAATTTGCATGTACATCGTCAATCAAGTTGGAGCTATACATAGAAGCCCATGGAAAGTAATCGATAACTCATACAACCAATCCATACTTTATTTCGTAAGCAAACAAGTCTGCATATACGACGCATCATTTATTTGCACACCATAAAAAATAAATCTACACACATAAATAGGCAAACAGAACATGAGTAGTCATGAGACTTACCGAACCTGCTGCAAAGAAAACAGATAATCAACAAACTTGTCCATAGCAGTCAATCAGAATTGCAAAATGATTAGACATAATTTTGGACGCAAATCTAATTATGAGTCCCATTTACAGACACACATAAACACTGCCTTCCATCAATAGCAAGATCTGAACAAAAAAAAACTGCAGATGGAGGAAGGGGAGTGGGGTGCTCAGTTGTTCACCATGTTACTGTTGGCTCACGTCACATAGATGGGGAACAACGGCAGGCCTGGGAGGACGACAACGGGTCTGAAGGTACAGAGGCAGCCGGGGGATGTGGTGTCATAGGCCGCTCCCCGTCAGTGGATGTCGTCGTCGCCCAAGGCGGCGGTCGCCGGCAGATTGATGGCCTGAGGAATTCCCATCGACCGTCCATGAACGGAGCGAGCAACCGAGGGTTGACGAGGAGTTCGTTGAAGTAGAATCGTCATCGTTTTCGAAGCCGCTCGTACCTTCTACAGGCTGGTCGGCTTGAGGATCTAGGGTGTGGCCACCGGGCAATCAATCCCCACTCTCACGTGATAGGCAGTCTGTTTGCTGGAGAGCGAGGAAAGCACCAGCAGATGAAGCTATATGTACGTGCATGAATCGAAGCAGCTGCAGATTAGGGAAAAGAAACGCACACCTTAATAATTAGTCAATGCTCCAGGAACTGATTGCCTCCTTTAACCCCATCGAGAGGCAGTTTCCCTCCTGAACAGTCGGACGGTCGCTTTGTCTCTGCTTGCATCGGCGTGCGGGCCGGGTTGCTCAAACGGCTTGGCATGGTTTACGTAACCGGGATGGTCGTGCCACCCGCATCGCCTATGCACGCCTAGGTTCGTCCAGGTCGTGAGGAGCGATAACGTGGAAGGTGAACGGTGGCTATCGGCATCGCAGACCAAAAATCGGTGCGACTATCGGATCGATGGGCTTTGTCCGGTAGCAAGCCCAGTTAACCACAATGCACCAATTTTTCACCCGGAGTAGCCAGCCGCAGGACAGCTAGCCCGCTTAGCAATTGATAGCTGGGTGAGGCAGCCATCAGACGGCCACAAATGGACAGGACACCAGATCCAACGGCCAAAACTGCTAAGGGTGTGAGAGGGCTCTCTTTAGGCTCGATTATACTGTCCTTAATAGCAAACCCCAGGGCAGTTGTCCGTTCTTTCACTGACTCTTCAACGGGTAATCTAGCCCCAGATTCAATAGAATGATATTTCCTATCACGTCACAAACTAGAATCCTTTGATTCCCCATGTAGTGTCTTGTTCCATATTTGTGTATCCAGCTTATCCCTGTGCTACTTTTTGTAGAGTTGTTGAGTTTCCTTAAAGAGAAATGGTGAAGTAGTATAATGGCGCATCACATACCAGGTGCGCCATTAGTAATATGGCCATTAATGGCGCACCTATATCTGGTGCGCCACTGCTATATAGCAGTGGCGCACCACATACATGGTGCGTCATTAATGTCCATATTAGCTATAGTCGTTTTTCTATTAGTGACTCGAGCTTCCAACCATGGCGAAGAGACAAGTAAGAGAGAGCAATTGGTGAGAACAAGGGGATTGTCAGCCCTCTTGTCTTTGTTGGATGCAAGCATTTGATTTGTGTGTGTAGGTACCGTTCACGTTGTTTGTGTGTCGTCTCCTTCTGATTCGATAAATCTTGGTTCTTAACCGAGAAAATACTATCTGCTACTACTAGTTTTGTCCTGCCCCCACACCTCTCCCCGGACTTAGCAGTGGCGCACCGGGGGATAGTGCGCCATTACTAGTTTTAACTACTAATGCCGCACCACACCCATGGTGCGCCACTACTAACAATTTTTTTTTCAAAACTAGTAATTGCGCACCACACACCAGGTGCGCCATTAGTAACCCTAGTTACCAATGGCGCATTCTTAGGAGGTGCGCCACTGGTAACCTGGGAGTAGCTATATTTTTGACAGCCACCTACCACACTCACTTTTCCCACTTCATTCTCTCCACCTCTACCAAGCTTGGTCACGGCTGCCTCCTCCTCCTCACCTTATTTGCATCATAGATGCACCCAAATTAAGTGGTTAAATTTTCTTTTTTTGATAGATAAGTAAGGGGAAAGCTTTCTTTATGTTCTAGATCTACTTTTTTCTCCCTCCAACAACGTACAGACTTTTTATGGCCTAGATCTACGTATATTTGTGGTGTTGCATATGTTTTTGTTTGCAGTACCGGTATTTAAAATGCGATAGTTGCCAATATTTTGCGAATGTTGATTCATTTCTGCTTTCAAGAGAATTTGGCTCTATGCATTCTTTTTGTCCTATTTTAGGCAAAGTCATGCCAAATATTTTTTGGTTCTAAAATATCATTTTGCTCTACCCATGACGCGACCATGGTCCGCACGATGACCGAAGACATCGTGAATAGGTTTTGAGCTCCCAAGGCCGAGATGCTTCAAAAGAACGAGACGGAGATAAGATGTTCGTGTCGAAGATGCAAACTGAAGAGCCTTATGGACCCGGATTCCGGACAGGTGCGGGACCACCTGCTCTTGCGTGGTTTCATGGATGGCTATCGGTGGCAAGGTGATGAAGATGATTATGAAGTCGTCCATGGGGGCCGGGCAAGAAATAAGGAAGGGCAGCAAGACAACCGCGGCGAGGGCGGGCGAGAAGACGAAGAATCTCCAGGACATGATCACAAAGTAGATGCAGGACACAGTCATCATGTAGAAGATGCCAGACATGATGATGAGGAAGATCAAGACGAAGGGCATGATCATGAAGATGAAGATGCCAGAGCAGACGACGATGGACCATCGATGGGCTGGGTGCATGACCCTCATATTTAAGAGCTGCTTCTCAAGCAGACGGATAACGTAAGAGCTGCAGCCCGAGAGAAAGCCAAGATGGATCAACTGGAGATTGACGCGGTTACTCCATTGTATGAAGGATGCAGGCCCGAGGATACCCGCCTGAAAGTAACGCTCATGGCTCTGGAGATGAAGGTAAAACACAAAATGACCGACGCATGCTTCGACGAGAACATGTCATTCTGGCACGAACGTCTTCCCAAGAGGAACAAGTGCCCGACCAGTTTTGAGGAGGCGAAGAAAATCGTGTGTCCTCTGGATTTACCGCATGTGAAATACCATGTGTGCATGAACGATTACATCATTTATCGGGACGAGCAAACGGAGTCTACCATATATCCGGTGTGCGGCGTCACTCGATACAAGAAGAGGAAGAAAGCTCCTCGAAAAGTAGTGTGGTACTTTCCGATCACTCCTCTTCTGCAGCGGTATTTCGCGGACCCTAAGCTAGCAAAGCTCCTGCGTTGGCACGCGGATAGGGAGGAGAAGAAGCGAGAAGATGACGGAAATGATCCGAGATAAATAAAAAGACAAGATGCTTTGAGTCACCCTAAGGATGCGAGCCAGTGGCAAGCGTTGAACTTCGAACACCCAGAATTTGGGGACGATCCAAGGAACATCATGCTGGGCGCGAGCACCGATGGAGTCAATCCATTTGGCAGCCAGAGAAGCACACATAGCACCTGGCATGTGTTTGTGTGGATGTACAACCTTCCCCTGGATGTGCATGAAGAGGAAATACATTCACATGAGTATGTTAATTGAAGGGCCGAAACAACCAGGGAACAACATCAATCTGCACTGGGCTGCTTTGAAGAGGAGCTAGACACGCTGTGGAAAACGCCAGCCAATACGTGGGACGCCGCAGAGAAATAATATTTTCCTATGAGAGCCGCACTGCTCACGACGGTGCACAACTATCTCGCTTACGGATATGTCGCGGGGCAGGTGGTCCACAGATTTTGTGCATGCGTCAGGTGCATGAATGACACAAGGTATCGCCAGCTAGATAGAGATCCCGGGTCTTCGAAAACCGTGTTCATGGGACATCGAAGGTAGCTTCGCGACGATGACTCATGGAGAAAACGCAAGGATCTGTTCGATGGTGAAACCGAACCCCGAAGACGCCCGCGTACGAGGAGCGGCGAGGAAATAGACGAGCTGTTGGAAAATTGTAAAGACTGCCCACCGTCGGGAAAGAAGCGAAAGGCGGCAGAGCCGCTGCTGAAGGTATGGAAAACGAGGTCTGTTTTCTGGGACTTGCCGTACTGGAAGATCCTCCGTGTGCCTCACAGCCTTGATGTCATGCATATCACGAAGAACGTGTGCGAGTCTGCTGGTACCCGCTCAACATGCCGAGAGGACCAAAGATGGGCCGAAAGCAAGGGCAGACTTGCAATCAATGGGCATCAGGGAGGAGCTTCACGCAAAACGCCCTAATGATGATGATGAGGCGAAGGACACGGAAAGTCGTCGCAAAGGCAAAAAGGCCAAGAAGATCGAATATGACTGCCCTCCCGCGTGCTTCACTCTAAGTCAGGAGGAGATCGAGCAGTTTTTCACCTGCCTCATAGGAGTAAAACTTCCTTACGGTTACGCCGGAAGATAAGCGAGATACCTAGACTCAGCCGAGCGAAGTTCAGCGGATGAAGTCTCACGACCGCCACGTCTTGATGACGCAGAATACTTCCGGTTGCAATCAGTGGGATCATGGATGCGCACGTCCGTGAAATGCTATTTGGCCTATGCAACTTTTTGACGTCATCTCTTGAAGTCGGTTGGCATGAGGCAACTCATAAGGCTACAGGAAGAGATCGTGGTGATACTATGCAAGCTTGAGATGTACTTCCGCCCGCATTCTTCGACGTTATGGTGCATCCGCTGGTCCATATCATGGAGGATATCATCCAACTCGGGCCGACGCTCCTGCACAAAGATGATGCCGCTCGAAAGGATGAATGGTGTCATCAAAGGATACGTTCGCAACAGGGCACGTCTAGATGGAAGCATAGCCAAGGGCTTTCTGGCCGAAGAGTGCATCTCCTACTGCACGAATTATCTAGGCATTGAGAACCCCGTTGGTCTGCCAGTCAACAGGCACCTCGGCAAGCTCGCTGGATGGGGTCACCACGAGGGTCGCTGCGAAATGCATGTCGACTTCAAGGGTCGACTCGCCAACTTCGAAAGAGCAAACCTAGCCGCGCTACAACACATAGACGTGGTCGATCCTTGGGTGGTAGAGCACAAAACCTTTATTGAGAATACGTACGATGACCGAGGCCAACAGAGGACGGACGGAGATATAATCAAAGAGCACAACTCATGTTTTACGCGTTGGTTCAAGGAGAAGCTTCTGTCGTACCCTTTACATGAGGATTCTTCCGCGGAAGAAAAACTCATATTCGCCTTGTCACAGGGCGCCGAGCACAACCTGATGACCTATGAGGCGTACGATATCAACGGCTACACATTCTACACCGAGGAAAAATACATGAAGAGCGATGATTATCAGAACTCCGGGGTAACGATGGAATCCTACACTAGTAACGACAAGGACAGATACTACAGAAGGATCGAGGAGATCTGGGAGCTGAGCTACGCTGGAGAGAAGGTCCCGATGTTCCGTGTCAGATGGGCCAAGAGCGTTCTAAAAGCAGACCGGTATTTCACCACCATGGTTATATACCCGAAGCCAAATCCAAGACCGCGGGCGCAAACGTCACCGCAAAAAATGAGCCATGGGTACTGGCTTCCCAAGTGGACCAATGCTTCTTCATTACCGACCCGTCAAAGCCCAGTCATGTTGTCGTGAGGAGAGGCAAAAGGAAGATCATCGGAATGAATGGAGTCGCCAATGAGCAAGACTTCGACAAGTACGACGACCCGAAGATGAAAGATGACGACGACGATGAAGTACCATACACCACAAGAAGAAGCAGGACCACCCTACCTAAAGGACGTCCATTCAAGAGAAGAACTCCATTTACAAAAAAGAAGGGCAAGAAGATTGTGAAAACATAGCTAAGATCGAATCACGACATGTCAGTCGTGTGTGTGTGTGTCAGTGGCAAGCTCAATTATTACATGCAACTAAATTATTACATGTATCACTTGATTTCAACCATGTCATCTAATTCTAAATCTTTGCACAATGGTTTAACTTGTAGTCTTCATTTCTCGATTGTATTTCGACATATGGAAATGTCATTTCTTCTGTTCTAGTCCTCTATCCAGTAACCTCTTTTGTTCAAAATAGTGGGGATTAATGTTGTCTGTACTTACCTTCCTTTTGTAACTTCTCCATCACCAAGTTGAAGTATCGACCACCTTCTTCTTGGATTTGGAATTTTTGTTCTTCTCCCTCTTGTTTTGTTGCAAATCATCATTTACAGGCACCTTGGGCTTCTTTGTGTTTTCTTCTAGTATTTTAATTGTTTTTATTTATGTTTATTCTGGTAAAATAAAAAAAAGTTAGTAATGGCGCACCAGGAGAAGGTGCGCCATTGCTATCATGGTGTTTATGGCGCACCCCTAGAAGGTGCGCCATTAATATACCAATTTTTATTTATGTTTATTCTGGTATTTTATTTTTCAGTGTTCGTTTTCCTGCTTAAATTTGCAAACATTTTTGAAAATGCGAACATTTTTCTAACTCACAAAAAGTATTCAATTTGTTAATATTTTTTGAACTCATGAATATTTTTAAATTTCATGGGGACTTTTTGAATTCATGATATTTTTTTAAATTTTATGATATTTTTTCATATTCATAAATGTTTTACCGATTCAAAAATTAGTAATACCTACTTATATCGTAACATTTTAAAATTTATGGTCATTCTCTAAAAAATTATTACATGCAACTAAAAATTCAAAAAAAATAAAAAAAAGTTAGTAATGGCGCACCAGGAGAAGGTGCGCCATTGCTATCACGGTGTTTATGGCCCACCCCTAGAAGGTGCGCCATTGGTATACCAATTTTTATGGCGCACCCCTAAAAGGTGCGCCATTGCTAACCCTCCCCCACTAAAAAAGGCAAAGATAAAAAAAACCTTCGATCCCAAATCCCCAATCCCCACTGCTGCCCCCAAGCCCTCGACCTGCTGCTCCCGACCTGCGCCGCCGCCCCGACCCACTGTGCCGCCGCCCCTACTTGCGCCGCCGCCCAGACCCACTGCGCCGCCGCCCAGTGTTCCTCTTCATCGTCATCGTCCCTGGGCCAAGGCTGAGGAGCCGCCGCAACGTCGCCATCGACCACCTCGTCCTCTACCTCCGGCCACCACGACGCCATCGATGGATTCGTCGTCTTCACTGCACCCCCGGCCTCCTCGAGCTCGTCCCCGGAACCGCGGTGAACTCCTCTCCCCGTTCCCCCCTTCCTCCGCCTTGATCCGTCGTCGTTTAGCCGACCCGGCGCTCGGCCGCCATGGCAGGGAGCTCGATTCTCCCGGGCGTGTACTGCCTCGCCTCGCCTGGCCGGTCCTTGCTGCCACCGCGCCGTCCGCGTGCATCCCGCCGCTCACCCGCATCATCCGCGCAGCTCCTCAGAGCAGCCGTGGTTGCTCGCTCCTCTCTGCCGCTTTGCTTGCCACCGCTGCCGCCGACGCTCGCTTCATACGCCGCTGCTAGCGCTGATGCTGCTTTGCTCGTTGCATGTTGTTGTTGCCGCCGTCCCTGCCCACACCCGCCTGCGTGTGCAGCGCCGCCGACGCCCGGTGGGCCACGCCCGCTCCCATGTTCATAGTGAATGCCGATTTTTGCAGCAACATTGATATTCTGAATCTCTCCCTGATCCCCACCCCTCTGTTTGTTAGCCGGATGGGTGGATGTTGCTGTTGCATATTGAATAGATAGATGAATGGATTTGTTTTGCTACTGTGATTGATAGCTCGTGTTAGTACGTCTCATATTTTTGCTGCTGTGAACTGTCAATGGTACTAAATCGGTGCCCTTTTGCTGCTTGCTGCTTGCTGCTTAGTGCTAGTTGATAATTTGGTAATGCTACCGATTCTTAGAAATCTATGGATAAGAAGGGGTGGAAGCTCCATGGGTAAGAAGAAGATTTAGCTATAAGGTCGGAGAATTATAGAGAGTGTGCTCTGTTTTATGTATGTAATCCTGCCTACTGCACCTATATTTTGGGCAGTGGCAAGATACCAATATGAAACCCAACAAGGGAATTAGGGTTGTGATGCTGATCTAGTTCTAACTTCTAAGTTCACTGAATTTTGTCAACTTGTGATGCTGCTGCTACTGTAGATCTTCTGGGCTTGTGATCTTCTGAACTTGTGAATTTTGCTTAGAAACATCAATGAATTTGTCCCCTTCTTCTGATGATGTTTCCTCCCTCACGCAGGTCTGTAGGAGCAGAAAGGGACACCGACCAGCGACCGCCCGCCCAACGATTATCACACCAGCAGCGAGTTCGTCCGATTGAAGTGCAACTAGAATGGTGAGCCTTGCTTGTGCTCCTCCCTTTCTTTGGTTTGGTTGATTGCCTGGCATGAGCTAGATGAAATGATCTGTTTGCTCTATTGATTCGAGTGGAAGTGGATGCTTGATAAAATTATCTTACGAAATGATTCCAATGCTGGCAGCTTCTGATGTTCCAATGCTGGCAGCTTCTGATTCCAATGCTGGCAGCTTCTGATGTTCCAATGCTGGCAGCTTCTGATTCCAATGTTGCAGCTTCTGATGTGAAATGACCCCTTTCTCCTGAAATGTTGATTAATTTCTGTTTCGATTGAGAATGGGGCACTCCTAGGTCAAGAAAATTAGCAAAGGTCATGCCCAGTTTTCTTGACCTAGAAGGTGCCCGATTCTCAACCGAAACAAAAATTAATCAACATTTATAGACAATGTTATTTCTACAAAGTAAATATTTCTAAGCGGCTTTTGTAGTTTTCCCTTAAGTTGAAATGCAAACTATTTTTTCTTCCTGCAGTAAGAGCAATAGTGCACTTAGTTTGGTGGAGTTGAAACCAGAGAGTTGATTACTAATATAGGATAAAACTGTGAACAGAGAAGTAAATAAAACTCCAAATCAACACAATACCTCTTGTGTTATACATATAGAAGTGTAATATCAACTCATAGTTATTACTAATGTCAGTTGCTCTCTTTCTGTGCCTTTTTACAACATGAGAAATGCATAGTTATTACTAATGGTATAATCTATACCTATATGGAGTGTGTACTATTAGTGTAAATTCTTCTTTGGTTAATGATAACATGACAGGAAATAGCAGTGAAATTACTTTCTATAGGATTTTGTTGTTGTTGTTGTGAATTTTCAGAAAGGTTACTTAACTCACCTGTTGCTGAAAAAAACAGTCAGTGCTAACATGCTGATTTGTAATAACTTTAGTAGATACTACCCTAGAGCGAACATGGCCAATAACGATGAGGCCGGCAGTTCGGGCAAGCCATTCTGGGAGCTGTCCCAGGAAATGGAGGAAGAACCTCAGCGCTATGAGGACGCTGCGGAAGACACTGATCCCGACTACACAACCCATAGTGGCGTCGGGGATGACACCACTGATGGTGCCTCCGGGGATGCCACCACTGATGGTGCCTCCGGGGATGCCACCACTGATGATGGCAGCGCACGCACAGACGGCAGCAAACCGAAGAGGCAACAGAAGGACCGGCGCCCGAACATGCTAGGCATCGTCAAGGAGGAATTTACTGAAGTGTCCTCCAGTGGGCATCAAACGGTGCCCAATGAATTAGTCAGTGGGTACGCGGGACAACTCGGGTGCATTCTCCGGAGCACCGTCTCGATCAACACCAAGAACCTAAGGCATCATGACCGAGGGAATTTGCGCAACCTCCTCTTCACGAAGCTGCACGAACCTCCTCTTCACGAAGCTGCACGAATGATACAAGTTCCCCGGTGATTTCACAAACACACGCCTCTCAGGGAATAAAGTGAACAGTGCCGCCCTCACGAAGATGAGCACGGCCCTGGCTACTTGGAGAGCCGCGGTGAAGAGAAGGATTCTAAGTGGTGATAGTTATGAGAAGATCAAGGAGACAAATCCTTCGATCAGCGAAGCTGACTACCTGGAGTTCAAGATCAAGTGCGAGAGCAACGCATCCGCGGAATCAAGTCAGCGGGGGAAAGATATGCGGTACTTGAACTTAGGACACCACACACTCGGTCCCGGCGGTTACAGAGTGACGGAACCTATATGGGACAAGGAGTACGCGGAGCATGCCGAGCAAGGCCTACCGCCCCTCTTTGATAAATACCGTGACAAGCAGACCAGGAACTATGTCAGGGCCCGGTACAAGGCGGACCCGGTAACAGAAGAGCTTACCACGGATCC
The DNA here is from genome assembly GCA_021605205.1 of Aegilops longissima. Taxonomy (NCBI): domain Eukaryota; kingdom Viridiplantae; phylum Streptophyta; class Magnoliopsida; order Poales; family Poaceae; genus Aegilops; species Aegilops longissima. Next base: position 412,294,161 of record CM038681.1, read on the forward strand.
GAAGACCAAGGTGCTTGAGCTTGTTCTGGTAAGGAATACACCCCCGCGTAATTAGCTCCATATGGTTGCATTCTAATTAATGAAGCCAAATTTTTAAATGGTTCACGGTCCTTCCGCACGACACTGAAAGCAGTAGTGCGGGGTCTCAGAGCTCCCCTTGCGACACCACTTTAAATAGGGCGTTGAACGTAATGAAACACAAGGATAAGTTCAGTAAGCCGTCGTCAGCTGGTCGTGTGGCCGGCAAAGGCTTGTCCACGAAATGGTCGGAATACTATAAGGCTGGGCGAAAGGAGAGAAAGACCAGCTCGGAAAGCCAGGAGCGCGAGGTTAAAGAACTCAAGGCACAAGTGTCGCGGATTCCGGAGATAGTCGAAGAGCAAGTGCGAGACCAACTGGGAGCGACGATCACCGCCATTATTCCTACCTTGCTTGAGGGGTTGTAGGCGTGGATTGCGGGCGGCCAACAGGGGCCGCCCCCGAATCCCAGCTTCACGTGCAGCAACTCGCACAACGCGCCGGCGCCATTGGTGTCTCCGGCGGAGGCGGTATTGGTGTCTCCGGCGTCGGTGCCGGCATTGGAGCTTAATGCACCCGGGTGTGGGAAGAATACGCCGACCGTCACCTCGGCAGCAAGCGGCCCCTCCATCACTTGCACGCCCGCCGTTGGCGCTGCCTCGATATTAGCCGAGCTCGACGCCATCACGGTAACTAAGCCTTGGCCGATGACTTCATCACTTTGCCTTTGACTGGGCATCCCAGACGCCCTACATGTTTTCGCAGGGCGCCGCCGACGTTCCATGCACTCTCCTGCACTTCGTGGACGGCGAGTTGATCGATGTCGCCAAGGCCAGAATCATTCAACCGGGCAACCGCGTGTTCCACGGTAATCCGATGCCACCCACCGTGTATAGGGTTCAACTGGTTTGGGTGCTGCGGGGCTGTGACGACTTGTTACCTCCGTATCGACCCCCTGGGGCCGATGAAGATGATGTGATGACCCTCAACGCCTGTATAAGCTAGTCCATGCTTTGGCCGAAGAGCCAAATTTGTTTGGGGGCGGGGGACACCACCCCACAGACAACACCGCCAGTCGTGCCGGCGCCAAGCCATGGCAAGACCGCCGTCAGTTGATCCGGACATGCATATGGCACAGGATCCGGACGATGACGGCGGTACATTTTCCAACGTCAATAAGTACTTCAACGAACATGGGTACGGTGACGAATTCTTGGGGCCTCCTTCTCAAGAACCCAACCCTGCAGAAGACGGTCGCAATCTAGCTGGTACCACGGAGAAACCCAATTGCAACAGGCGTCATCGGCGTTCGGTTCTCGAGAGAGGCCCTCCATGCCGCTTTCACCGAGCCTCGATAGCCGAGGTGCGAAATATTATCAGCCCACCACACTCAAGAAGGTGGTCTCTGAGCAGAACTCGATTCCATTACAGCAGAATAAGCAGAAGGGATAGAAAATAAAAAAATAACAAGGGTGCGAGCCAGCCGGCACCGAGTACGATCCGTGCTCAGGATGGGCCACCTTCACCTAAGGATATCTCGAGGAGGGTGCATGTGGCGGGTAGGCCGATGCTACCGACTAATCGCTCAATCTTGCAACCGGTGCTATCGGAGTCTGCATGATGGTGTTCTTTCTATGGAGAAGCGGCGTCTCTCGAGAATGATGTGGCATACCCGGTTTTTGTGGCCAAGGTGCCAGAGGGCAAGGGCTTTGTCGATAGCACCATCGGGCGTATGATTGTCCTGCGATTTGATGACATCTTCGCTATGTTTAACCTTCATCCGCTGCACCACACCTTCATTCGGCTATTTTCGCTCAGTATGGAGATGCGGATCATTAGAGACAAGACCCCGGACATCGTGATAGTCGACCCCTTCTACATGCGTGCCAAGATCTTGGGCAGCGCTGGGGACCGGCAAGTCGCGAGTTCATACCTCGAAGGCGTCATTCTGGCGAACCCAGATAAGGATAACTTCCTCGTGCCTTACTTTTCCGAGCAAGTCATCCCCTCACCGCCACGTAACATATGATTTCTTATATTTTGATCGTTCTTTTTTTTCCTAACATTCAGTGTTTTGTGCAGTGACACACATTGCACACTCATCCTCTTAAGCCCAAAATATTCCATGGCCACGTATTTCGACTCGGACCGTCAGTCGAAGAAAGACTACACAAATATGAAGAAAGTTCTTGATGATGCTCTCCCTGGCTACGCCAAATCTGGAGGCACCTTCAGGAGGCCAATTTGTAGGTACGGCAAGCACGTGTTCACCCACGTAACGACGTTCCCCTGCGTCAAGCAGCCGCATGGCAGTCAGAAGGATGCCTACTACGCCCTCCATCACATGCGGGTGATCGTACGGGACCATAATCAACTTATGTTACCAACTAATCTCAAAGATTGGGCCGCACGCTTGTTGGCAATCCAGGACGCGAACATGAGACAAGAATTCTTTCGCATCCAGTCGGAGTTTGCGGAAATCATCTATCAAGATGACCTTCGTACCTCGGGGCAGTTCTACCTCAAATATCAACCGTCCAACAATGAAATAGAAACAACGCTACAAATGTAGGCTGACAACGACCGCACATTCATGACCATCACGAAAGACGGCGGCTTCATCCACGCTCCGATCCCTGAGTCGAATCGAAAGTATTGATGCTATGTAGTTCTGAAATATCGATTAGCTCATGTTGTAATTAAACTTTAATGAACTTATATGTCTCTTTAGTTTGGACAGCCAGTTCAACTTATATGTAATCGATGCTATTTATTAGTAGGACCATGAATCGTGCTATTCATGTGTTGCTTTTCTCTTCCGATCCTTTTGTTGCATACTTATATATTGCTTATATATTGTCTGTGGATTGCTACTAACGTTTTGTTTGTCTAGTGCATAGATATGTCGTCGTATGTCGTGTACAAGAGTAAGGTCCCTGGAGTCTACGACGACTGGGAGGAGTGTCGGAGACAGGTTCACCATTTCAGCGGTAACAGTTACAAAGGGTACACCACTAGGGCGGAGGCGGAAGCTAGATACGCGCGCTATCTAGCGGGGGAGAGGAGGGGGCGGAGGAGGAACCGGATGAAGACCAGTTTCATCGCGATGATGCTCATCGTGACCGCAGCTCTCTTCTATGTGATGGTAGTTTAGATGATCGATATCGACTTTGTAATGTGACGACAAACTCGGCTAATATGATGAACTTTGCTAATGTCTCGAGACCTAAACTTGGCTAATGTTTGAACTTTGTTCGCTATTTAGAATTTGGAGACTAATATGATGAATTCTATTGTGTGATGTTTATATTCTGTGCTATAACCTGTGCAAATACCAGAAAAGCAATTTTTTTTTCCTAATATTCATAGTAGTGGCGCACCATATTGAGCATTAGTGGCGCACCAAGGCTAAATACCAGTGGCGCATTATGGGGCATAGTAATGACGCACTTGGGGGCATACGTGAAGGTAAATATGGCCCCCTAGGAGGCATAGTAATGGCGCACTATTGGACAGAGTAATGGCGCACTATGCGGTGCGCCACTATTATCTGGGATACTAATGGCGCACCAGAGGTGCGCCATTACTATTTGTTACTAGTGGCGTGTTAATAGTGACGCACCTATAGTGCGCCATTAATAGCAAAACAGGTACGCCACTAACAGCCTTTTTTCTAGTAGTGAGTGCGGTTGGGAGCTCGTGGTTGTCCATGGCGACACCATTATCGACATGTCTTTGCACGTGAAATCCCAGCTATGTGTGTTCTTTAAGTGCTCATATCACGTAATAAGCCCTAGACTAGTCTGAGATTTGCCTCTTATCATGTGAAATCGAATTTATTGTTTTCTATTGTTGGTGCAAGTTTGTTTTCTTTGTCGATTTGGCTAGAGTATTTAAGAGTGTGTTGAAATGTTGTAGGCACATGAGGAGCTTGAGCACATTACAATGTGAGCTAGATAACACAGTTGCACGTAGGCAATTGAGCAAGGGTGACAAGAAGAAACAGGAGGGAAACAATGATAGGCTGGGGAGCAATGAGAGTGCTCTTGTTGAATAAAAAAGAGAATCGAAGCATGTGATGGTTATGCTTGCAGGCTTAGTTAAGATATAATGTGTCCACATGCAATGTTTTTTTAGGAATGTGCGTGTGCACTGTTGCTTTGTACTTCCTCCGTCCGAAAATACTTGTTATCAAAATCCATTTTGATGATAAGTATTTCCGGATGGCGTGAGTAATCGATATCTGTGCAATCTTGAAATAAGCATAGTCAATGTAGTATTGAAACTGGAATCTGTATGGCCGAATGAAATGCATGTTTTAAATCTGTATGGGAATAAAGAATGCGTGTTTGAAAGTTGTCAAGCCAAATCATACTAGAACAACATCCATATAACATGCACATCATAACATCCCGAGCAAAGTACATTCACAAAAACGGCTAACAGTTTCCGTCTCTGGTTCCAGTGCTTGCGGAAGCAAATGCTATGTCTTGATTATCGCGAGGAAAAACATAGCTCGCCTACAGTGTCTGGCTAAGTGGTCCGGCCCAACAACATACCCAAATGGTTTTGCGAATCTTCTACGGACCGTTTTGAGATCCTTCCATGGTCGTTTTTAGGAACCATCCGTTTAGTTTTATGGAAGGTTCCGTCCATTTTTTCTATTAGTTCTTTTTACATTTTTACATTTTTAGGTACGTGTTGACTTATTTTAAATACACATAGCCCATTTTATATATCGACAATGCTAAAATCCTGCCGACTGGTGGTTTGCTACAGATCCGCACGACCCGCGCGTCGTTGGATCTGGATCGCATGCTCATGATTTTTTAACGGAAACTAACTGTAGCCCCACGTATGACGCGACATCTTACGGAAACTACCTCCCCGAAATCATGTTGATTATAACCTGCCCGCTCGCACTCCCCTTTTTTCGCGCTGAATTAATTACGTGCACGCCCGCACTTTCCTTTTTTTTTTGCAGGTGCTAATAGCTATCAAAAATAGAGCAGGTTGGGCAATTAATTTTTTTCGCAGGTGCTAATAACTATCCAAAAATAGAGCAGGTTGGGCAATTAATTTTTTTCGCAGGTGCTAATAACTATCCAAAAATAGAGCAGGTTGGGCAATTAAAATTGCATGCAGGGGGCTTGAACTCAGCACCTGTAACATGTAGCTATGGATGACCTTAATCCACTAACCACTCCACACTGTGTATGTACGTGTTAAGTTTGATAAACCTAAACTATTTCATCATGATATTTAGTACTGCATCTTCGATAAAACATACATTTTCCTTTTTAATTTCATGAGTTTTCTCTAGTTTATCTTTGTTTGTTCCACTTTATGATGGAAATAGGTATCTCCGCCAACACTTTATGATGATTTTGGTGATGTGATCAACGATTCTTCTAAAGAATATTCAGTCCGAGAGGTAGGAGATGTTGACGAAGAGAAGGTGGTAGGTCGTCTTTGAGAGACGGTAATTTTTGGGCCGCAAACGTGATAATTTACGTACAAACACCGTGATAATTTTAGCCCGAGGCGAAAGAAGTTGTTGAAATATACCAACCGGTAATTTCTATGTGAATAGCCTGGTAATTTATGCACCACGGGCCTGATAACTTACATGCAAACATGATGATAACTTCTAAACCAGAAAAAGTTGATGAAATATACCCTAGTAATTCCTTTGTGAATATCACGATTTACACACTGCAAACATGATAACTTTTCCCTCCGTAGGGGGGGGTTGACGAGATATAACCTTGATAACTTCTCTGTAAATATGATGATAGTTTACGCATCACTGCCCTAATAACTTACGTACAAACATCGCGGTAAGTTTTGATCGGGGTGAGGGGGGGGTGCTGAAAACACACAACCCGGTGACTTTCAAGTAAATAGCATGATAATATACACAGCACATATCCGATAACTTAATTACAGACTCTGTGATAACTCATGGCTCGGGAGGAAAAGTGTTTGAAAACATAACAGGTAAGTTCTGCATAAAGAACATGGTAAAGTATGCACAACAAAGTTGATAACTCACATACAAACACCGTGGTAACTTTTGTGACCCCAAAAAATCTTCATCAAACACTGTGATTAATGAAATATCCCCCTGGTAACTTTTTACGTGAATAACATGGTAATTCAAACATCGCATACCAGATAACTTATGTACCTCGGTACTTACAACTTTGGCATGGGGGAAGGGGTTGACGAAATATCCCCTCGATAACTTTTGTGTAATAGCATGGTAACTCACACACCGCAGACCTGATAACTTATGTGCCTCGGTCCCGATAACTTTAGCGAGGGGGCTGTTTAAAAACATCCCCCCTGATAACCTTCGCATAAATAGTTTGATACCCTACGCATCGTATACATGATAACTCACGCACAGACACCGCGGTAACTTTAACCTGAGCTAATAAGAAGGTTGGAGAAACCAGGTTATAACCCAGTAATATCTGTGTAAACAACATGGTAACATATGTAGCACATGCGTGATTACTTATGTAGCCTAGTCGTGGTAACTTTTGATCTGAGAAAAAAGTTGTCGGAACATATCAACATGATATCTAGTCTCAAAGCTCTCGTCGGAACATATCAACATGATATCTAGTCTCAAAGCTCTCGTCGTGACAGATTTTTTATGTGATAACGATTTTTCAATCAGACTAAATGTTTGATTTACAAAACATTTTGAAGTTTTGAAATTGGGGGGGGGGGGGGGATATAGGATCACATCATCTTTTCTGTCCTCTAATTCATTTGCACGTGGGGAAAAGGTTAAAGGACCATTTTTATGCCCGATAATTTCTATATAAACAAGATGGTAACTTAGTTATCACAGATGTGATAACTTACTCAGCCTGGGCCTGGTAACTTTTGATCCTCAAAAAAGTCGTCGAAACATATCAACATGGGATTTAGTTTCGAAGGTCTTATCGTCACGAATCTTTTATGTGAAAACAATTTTTCAATCGGAGCAATGGTTAGAGCTACAAAAGATTTTGAATTCTGAATTTAAATGAAATAATTGCTGACGTCAGCTATTTCGTTTCACATGCATGCATGCATACATGCATACTCTAATCATCAGAATAGAATTGCTTCCTTCGTTTACTCCTCATGCATTGCGCGTTGAATACCGATGCCTGGGCATGTGAATAAGAATAGCAGTAGTCATGCGGATCTGTTGCTAGCGACCAGTCGACTGGTCGTTAGCACAGTCCTTTATGTATATAGGTTGAACATTTTTCAGATACAAGTTGAACCATTTTCAAATACCACCGAGGTGCCGACTTTATCGGCGGGCGCCGCCAAAGTCCATCCATATGTCTAATCGCCTCGCTCAGGAGATAGTTTTGAAGGAAACTGCTAATTGTTTTTACAAATTCGTGCGAAGTGAGGGAAAAGCTGCTACTTTTTTTTAAATGGAAAAGCTGCTACTTTATTGGTACTAGCTAAATACATGTGCATTGCAGCGGGGCACATTTTATTATTATGGTTTGACGTATAATTTCTTGATTTATCGCTGCACAAAAAAGTATTGCATCTTTTTTTAGTACAAAGAATTATTGTATATATTTTTTAGTACAAAAAATTATTGCATCTTTGAAATTTGAACGGGTTCAGATGCTTGCGGAGCTCGTATTTGTTCCGGACCCTGAAAAACATGTCTTGAGGCCCATAGCAGCACACTGGCCCATCGCTCTAGGGCCCATTAGGGTTTTGCTGCGCGAAGGCAGCGACGCGCGTTGCTATAAATAGCAGTCGCCTCCCCACCCGTTTACCTCATCACCGCCGCCGCCTCCTTTGCTCGTCCTCTTCACACGGCTGATTTGCTTCTTCGTCCCGGTTGATTTTTCTCTATTGATTTGTTTGCTCTTCTTCGTCTAATCCCCATTTTTCGATTTGTTGGTGCTTCGTCATCTGGTCATTGGGATGATCAGTCTCTCTATTCTGATCGGTTCCCAATGGACTCGTTCCCTTGAAGCAACATCGTCCCGTTGTATCCCGAGTTCGCCCCTCTAGTGTGCCCTCCGAGTTTCTCTCCCAGGGCACCGGCGGCTCTTACATACATCAAAAAAGTTCTCATCTGTCTTTTGACATTTTAATTTCGACAACCGTGATGAGCCAATTTTACAGTTACAGACCTGTAATGACTCCTGCGGAAATGATCGCATGGTCAAAGAACATCTAAGGGACTGAGTTGTCTTAGAAATCATTAATCCTAGTACTATAATATTGGATCTTGCTTCGCTGTGTGTCTTGATCTGCTGCTTCTCTTAACAGTATTCGTGTCTGTGAACTAATTTGTATGGTTCCCGGGCAGTGATGAATGGGAAGCAGAAAGCAATTGTTCCTCTCGCTATCCAATGCGGAAATTATGTGATGCGATTGGACGTCGAGGAACTACACTGCCTTATTTGCTGAATTATTTCCGCATGGTATTTGTTTGTTTATAAAACGTCTTTTTGTTCCACATGGTCTGAGAATTGAAATGACCAGATTAAATCGATGATATAATGTATGAACGAACGGAAACATGTGGATGAAGGATCTGCTCAGGCGTTATTGGATGTTATATGCGGCTGAACTTGATTTTCTCGGTCTCGTAACCAGACAGATATGATTAAGGCGGTAAGTTTCATCCAGAAATTCAAGGAAGCAGGACCATAAAAATCGTATCAGGAAAAACACATAATCTGACCTGGTTGTGAATGTCCTATCCGTCCCTTGGTAAGACCAATATATTATTATTCTACTTGAGTCACCCAGAATTGTGAATTTGTGATGGCTTATTTGCCATTCTGAAAATTTTGTTAAGCTTGTATGCCTAGATAATCGTCCTGTTGTTTTTTTCATTTTCAAAATTTCTTAGCTGTAAGCGTCTTTCCTGTGTGAGTTTCTCTTGGAAAACTGGTGATCTTATTGTGTGACGTGGGGGCATCCGAGTCCTTCTGCCTGAAAAGGAGCAAATTATCTGTGTTTGTATATTCCTTGGCAAACGTCACAAAACAAACCTTTGAATAGTTGTCATCAGTTTTGTCAGAGGAGTTAAATAATGACATGAGATTTCACAAATTTCCACCGCTCCCCTCCACCAATTGCTACTCCAAAGAAACAACGTGGAATATTGTGGACACAATCCTTAACTTTGCTGAATGAGTACATGAAGAAACCTGAACTCATTTAAATTAAATTTGCTTGGAATTGAATACAAATTGAATTCAATTAGCTGGATGCTAGTATCCTGACTTAGGCGGCCGGTAATAACTGTACCTGTAGACATCTGGAATCGAACAACAGGTTTACAATTATACCATCAAACTAAAAATGTTGTTTACTTTGGTTTCAATAAGTTAGTTTTTTTTAATCCAATCGCATGTTGCAATTTTCTACCGGGTCGAGGCAAAAATGACAAATTTAACATGTGGACGTCATTGACCTTTTCGTGTAGCGCTTGACAGTGACTAACACTCCTGGCCGGCATCGCATTCTGATCTACCTGAAAATTGCTAAGTCAGTGTGTAGCGTCTAGGCGCTGCACTACCACTCAGTTGCTCTTGCTAGCTAAGCTCTGACATAGGCGACCAAATACTCATCCCCGGCCGAGACGGCGAAGAAGCGTGTGGCTGGCCTGGGGGAGGGGTAGACTTGTACGAACCCAAAAATTTATATTTAGACATTTAAAAAAAATATTCATATGCCTATGAGGGTAAATCATGTCGTACCAGCTAGTGTTTGACAAGTTGTAAAGGGAGAGTGATGTAAAAGTTTAGGGGTGTATGTTAGGTTTCGGAGCTGTGCCTGTGCCTGCCCCTAGTGGCACTGGTGCCTCACTGCACACCGCATTGATGCAGCACCTAGACGCTAGCCCGTGTACTTATATAGTGTAGCGTCTAACTCTCAGACATTACACATTGACGTAATTTTTATGCAGTCCTGGATGCAATGCTGTCACGCGTGTAGTGCCTCTCAATTAGGTGCTGCATAGTGTAGTGTGGCACCTGACTTTTGAACCCTACATGAAAGGGTTAGCGAAGTGAATTTTTTTCAAAAGTAGTTCAATTTATGAATTCTTTTCTTTCATGGGTTAAATTTTTCATTTTTGCCCGCTTGGGAAAGGAGGCAGCGACAGGAGTTTTTTGGGAGATATTTTGTTGAGAATAGTGGAACAGCTGGAGGTGCTCTCATATTCCATTGCCTTTGATAGCACTATTGCTGCATTTAAACTTGGGTACTATCTCCATTTCAGTTTAGCGTGTATGCCTAGATTGCCAATTTTATCATCCTAATATAAACTATATAACACAAAAATTATATCTTTTGAAAGTAGAAACTCCAAAGTTTATGTTGGTATATTTTTTGTAATATACGTATGACTTGTATTAGGTTGGTCAAATTGACGATCTAGGGCTATGCGCACGCCTTGAAAACTGAGAGAGAGGTAGTAATTCTCATGAGATGCACATTTGTTCTTGCTGAAATTTTATTTCAAATGCAGGCTTATGTCTTAATTGCATGTTTTGGTTTATATGTTGTGCTTTTGTTTCTTTGTAAAATTTATTTTTGTCGTGATGGGAGGGCATGTACTTTGCTTTTATGGAGTAAACAATCCATGTTCGTTAGTCCTAAGCAACATCACAAAGTGAACCTTTTGTTGTTGAGGTTTCACTACATGGATTTGTCCATTAAAATGCGGTCTCATATTCCATCGCCCTTGATAGCAGGGATGCTGCATTTAAGCTTTGGGAATTGCCATGAGATTCACATCTGTTTTTGCCCTTGTTAATTAAAGCATAAAGCATGCTTATATCTTTTGCTCTGTATATACACATTCTCCCTTTTTTCGTGAAAACTATTTTCTGTGTTATAGGAGGACATCCAAGTCTTCCAGCTGGGGCAAACCTGCATGCTTGTATATTTCTAACTAAATGTCACAAATTGAGCCTTTTGGTGTTGTGGTTTCCCCGGCGATTCCTCTTTCAGCATCCAGTCTCACATTTCATTAGCCTTGATAGCTGCAGTTAAAATTTGGTAATGGCCATGAGAAGCATATTTGTTCTTGCCAGCATTTTATTTCAAACACATTTTTTTGAATGTTAGCATTACTGCTAAATCCATTGAAGAGGAGAAGAGGATTGGTCCAATTTATGAGGGAAACTGGACCCAAAAACCATACAAACAGCGCCTTTTGGCAAACAACACACATGTCCACACGAGCCACAGGTCCCTCTAACCGGATTCACCTCCAGAACGATGCCATCAAGAGGGAACGCGACGTCGGATCGCCCCGCCATCCTCTGGTCTAAACTAGATCAAGGACGTCCTCGCACCCGCCAGCACCCGCGCGCCGCGCTCGCAGGCGCTTGCTCGCTGCGGTCGTCGCGCCCCCACACCTCTCCTCAACCAGGCGGCCCCGCACTGCCCTGACCTTGCGAGAGGAAAAATTGGAAGGCCCCGACGGCGCGCGGGCTTTGCCCGGCGGCGCTTGCCGGCAGCGGCGAGGTGAGGGCAGATGGGGGAGGGGGAGCTGATCCATAGGATTCAATGTCGAATTCTAATTTCCCCATACACTGAACCAAAGGAGAAGAATAGGATTCAATGTCGAATTCTAATTTCCCCATACACTGGTGCTGGCGGAGCAGCAAACCTTCTTAGAAAAGGGAGAAAACCAAAAATAACGGAAGTCTTGGCCTTCTTCGATTCAACTAGTTAATGTGTACGTGCAATGCACGTTAATTTGGAAGCATATTAAGTGCATACGAATATTAAGTAGGATATTATTTACATGTTATTATGTGATTAGCACTATATTTGGCATGAAATTAACTGCACGTTAAACATGTTGAGCGTTTGACATTGAAGCAGTTTAGGTCATTGGATTAACATGATTTGATGGCCGAGATTAATTGGATCTGCTCCTTTGGGTCTTTTTATATTGGTATAGATGACAAAATAGCTCTATTGAGAGGGCCTTTGACAACGCTCTTGAATGTGGCTTGCTCCTAGTTTTCTTCCCCCGGCCGTTCTATCTAGGCTGATGGCTATACCAGATTTCGTGTCAGATCAAACTTGAGACTAGCCCATTGAGCTTCTTGGATTCCAAACCTTAAAGAAGGATTGCACACAAGAAAATACAGTTGGAATGAAAGATGGGGTAAAGATGAACTTTATTTCCTAGCCGCTCTCCATCCAACAGGTTACTCTCTTTCAAAAGATGACAACTCAAGATTACCAATCAAAACCAATGCTTTTTCTTCTCCTATAGCTTCATCATTACATTTTTCACTAGTTGTTGAATGTGAGTGACGAGATCGATCCATATAGAATTTTTACCTGACTGACATACTTTGGAAGATTAAGAAATTCTCTTGAATTTACTTATGGGTTTACTCTACATGTGGTCAGATGGGTTCCCCTCTTCAGTCATTTAGTACCTCTCCAACACTTTCTCCTATTCCTATTGGGTAGATCGAAGCCAAACCTATCTAGTCTTGCACGTTGTCACCCAGTGCTCTTGCCAAAAACAAAGAAGTTCTATCTTGGGAACTAAAAAAGAATCGGAATGGGAAGTATTTATTTCTTGATTCTCCGGCTAGCATCCTTTACTTCCTTCCTTCTTCATCCATAAAATATGCATTATAAGTAATTTTATATTATTTTTATGAACTAGTCTATTAACTTAGTGCCTAATAGTAGTTCCTGTTTTTTGCATGTTTTTTATTTCGCAGAAAAGGCATACCCACAAAAGTTCAAACACAATGAAATTTTACGGTGGTTTTTTTGTTACATAAGAGACTGTAGAAGTTTCGGGGAGAGATCCGAAGACACACGAGGGGATGCGCCCTGAGTGTAGGGCCTACCATGCAAGCTTCTGGGCCTCCTGATGCTCCGTTTGTCCTAATTTCTGCCCTGTGAATTCTCATATATATTCTAGAATCCTCGGAGTGAGACCCGATAAAATTCTGCCGCCGCAAGCCTCTTTCATGATTCCGGTGCTCTAGCGGAGGGGGTAACCATTTGGGGCGGCTATTTTCATTAATCTTGGTGCCTCCATGATGATGTATCACTATTGCAGGATGCTCCTAACGCGACACTACGATCAGAGACCCTTTGATGAAACTGTGTGCGATGCATTAATCGCAAGCGGGGGTGTAAAAAACCCGTCAAAAAAGATGCAAAACGTTTGCGATGGCGGAAACATCAAACACGGTTCAGATTTTAGTTACGTGTGCGATGCGGGGCATACGGTTGATCCAGAAGAACTGTTTGCGATGAGGTAGAACAACATAAATGGACAACCATATCAATGTGTGTGCGATATACGGTATACTGTTTTCTCTGATGAATTGTGTGCTATTAGAGAATGCAACAGAAACGGTCAGCCAGATCAAGGTGTGTGCGATATAAGGCATACGGTTCACTCGGATGAACTGTTTTCGATTAGGGAAGAGAACATAAACGGTTCAATTGAACAAGATGTGTGTGATATGAAGCATACAGTTCACATAGATAAACTGTTTGCGATGAGCCAAAAGAACACAAACGATTCGTGTAAACAAGATGTGTGTGATACGTAGCAAACAACCCACCTGGATGAACTGTTTGCGATGAGAAATTATAACACAGACAATTACTATAGTTAGTTCGTGTGCGATTCTGTTCGTACAAAAAACTTTGAAAAATGCAAACTAGTTGTTTGCGGTGGCTAGAAGTATCGCACATGATGCGTCTGTGAGTACTCGTGTGCGATGATTAGTAAGTTACACATATGTTTCCTTAAGTTAACATGTGTGTGATAAATAACACGTGGCACCGCATACGGCATTCGGGTTGTGTGTGCGCTCCACTTAGTCTTCCCACGCTCCACATGGGTGAATTGTAAAATGCACGCCTCTTCCCTCATCGGTTTCCCGCCATGAGCTAATGGCTTGCTGCATATAACCCAGGCGGCAACGTACCGTCGCGACACTCTGCGTAGATCCAGTCCTCACCAATCTACCATTAGTTATTCCAAGCAAGCCAGACAACAACCAAAGCTTTGACGTCGACCCCTACCTGCGTTACATCTTCAGCGAGGAGAACGAGTTGGAGCAGGTCGAGGAGCAAGAACTTCATCGGTCGGTGCACGCACCATGGCCCATCGGCAGCGATATCGGCGTGACAGTCCTTGGGTGCACAATCGACATATTGCAGAGGAGGTGTGATGAGCAGTTTGCCATCCACCGTGCAAAAGATTCAGAGCTGCTCAGCGGCATGATCGATGACCCACCCGAAGAGCCGCCGTCACCAGTGCTCATCGAGAGCCTGATGCCCCGCAAGGAATGGGCAGAGGACCTCTGCGATTCAGTCAAGACACAGGCAACCCGCGGCTTCATCATTGCCCGCAGCGACCGTGTCAACCTCGATACCGACAATGTGGTGGCCAGGTTCGAGCGCATCCTTGGCGGAGTTGACGTCCCCGACGAAGTAGAACATCGCCAACGCGATATCTTGAGGATGCAGGTGATGGACGGAATTTGCTACCAGGTGAGAGACATGGAAATGGAGCACTTCCGCAGAGATATCATGTGCGCGATTGCACGCCGTCAAGCTCTTCTGGAAGAGGCTCAGCAGCCCGAAGAGCCTCCGAGCGCCAGCAGCTCCGTAGGCGGATGCGGGTCGGGACACTTGGAATGAATGGCCGCAAGGGTGCTATGCTGATCATGGAGTCCGAGAAGACCGTCGTCGGAAGGCCGCCAACTCAGCCTTTTAGCCTATGTTTTATTATAATTGTATACATATGTAGGTAGTGACTGTTTTGGGCCTTGCCGCATGTGGCATTTTAAATTATCCCGAATATGTAAGACAATTATTAACCGTTGCCATTGTAAATTTGCCTCAACGGCGAGCAGAGCGCGCGCAGGGACGCCAGAGCGGAGCGCGCCGCGGCCGCCTCTGTCGGATTCAGGGCTCCGTAGACCCAAGAAAGGTTCGAACTCTGGGACGTGTGCAAAGAACTCAACCTCTCCAGCCAACCAGCTCGTCACCCCCACGGCCTAGCTCGATGAACAAGAAAGGAAATGGACACAACAGTTTACCCAAGTTGTGGTGTAAGACCCTACTCCTGCTTAGTGGTGGATTAGCCTCGCGGGGGGCTGAGGATGAACGAGTACAAGGGTAGAACAACCTCAGGAGGTCTGTTCCCATGTGGGTGTGAGCTAGTGAGGTCTCTCTCTCTCTCTCTCTCTCTCTCTCTCTCTCTCTCTCTCTCTTGTGGATCCAGCCCCTTGTGGACCCCGCCCCTTCCTATGGTGGCGGCTATGCTATATTTATAGTGGCCTCGGTCCTCTTCCTCCAAACGAAGGCGGGAAGGGATCCCACAGTGGCCAATTTTGAAGGGGGACAAGAAGTACATCCTATCCTGATGAAAGGTGGTCTTCGCCTGCAAAGTTTCTGGTCATGACACCATGGAGGACTCGGCGATGACATCCGTCCCGCCGTCCTGGCGGTCCTGGTCCTGTTGCAAGGGAATGGAAACCTTTGGCTGATTCCTCGGGTCCCCGCACCTGCGCTTGCCTCCTTAGCACCAAAGAGGAAACCTGCTGCTCTGCACCCACTGGTGCCCGCCTGTCCTTGGTAGTCATGGCTTGCGTCACCTCGACCTCGTGAGCAGGCGCCTGCATAGGAATCGCTGCTCCTCGGGAGCCAACCTGGGGAGGCCGCTCCCTCCAGAGGTCTTGGCGTCGTTCGCCTCGCTAGGCTTGGCCCCTCGCGAGGGTCTTGTCTTGCTAGTGCTAAAGATGGGCCGTACTAGGCCGTCAACGGAGCCATGGCATGGGCCGCAAGCAGGCAAGTCTGGGTACCCTGTTTCCCAGAACACCGACAGTAGCCCCCGGGCCCAAGGCGCGTTCGAACTTGGCTTCAGGGCGAAGCCAAAGGCAAGCGCGAAGCGTCGCGGGCCCCAATCGCCTGCAGACCAAGCCAATGCGTGGCGCCTGATGGACGTGGGAATCTCCACTTCGCCACGCCGCCTCGGCAACCGGTCGACTTGACAACTATCCGATGCATGCAGAAAAACCATCATTTCTTGGAATCGCGAGAGGCCGGCGATTGGCCTCCCTTGGATATAAATGCGAGAGGGGGCGGAGCCCCCTACTGATCTTCATCTTCTCGCCACTTGCTCCTCCTTCTTCCCCTTCGTCCCATCGTCTTGCCAGAGTGGCCATGGCTCCAGTGAGGAGGTTTTCTGCTGTGGAGAAAGGAAAAATCCCTCAAGTGGAACCTAAGCTGCTCCCGGCAAAGAAGAGGCATGATTGTTCTCGTGACGCCATCGCGGCACCCATAGCGATGCGATCTTGGCATGAACACACTCCGCCTGGCTTCCTGATCCCCATGTATGCTTGCGCGTAGAGCCGTGCGCATAGGAGCGGTGGCAGACGCCATGAGGAGCGGAGCCGCGGAGGAGGACAAGCGGTGGCCGTACAACCACCCCACTTGCGGACCCATGCCGAAGGCACGACCCGTGAATTCATGGTGTGTGCGGCAATGTCGCCGCGCACATGGCTCCGGATCCTGCGACCCTTGGCGAGGGAGATACCGCCGAGGGGGCCCGTCGAGCTGTGGCTGCAGCACGATGGTTGTTGTAGCCAAGCTTCATAAGCGGAAGTCGAGGTCATCAACTCTGGCGACGTCTTCATGACTCGAGGATGGGGTGCGATCGCCCGTGCCTGCCGTCCGAAGGGAGGCCATGCAATCCACTTCGAGTACGATGGGGCGTTGGCGCTCTTCTTCAAGATCTTCGGAGAGGACGGCCGACGCCTGGAGTGCTGCCCCGATGGAGGAGGTCAAGGCAGCGTCTCCCTGGCGGGCCGGCAAGGCGGCGAGGTCACCGGGGATGAACTTGCCCTTGGCCCTATCCGTGATTTTTCCGACAGCAGCAGCGCCTCATCAGACTCGAGCGATGATGATAGCTACGAGCCGCCATGCCCGGACAGCAGCAACATCGTCATCCCGGCGTCGTTGGTGATGTCGCCAAGGCCTTGGCTCTTTAGGGGATTTTTCCTTTTGCTTCATCTCTGCACAAAACCATGACGAGCCCCGTGGGGGTGTGTGAAAAACTGCGATGCTCGCACTTTAACATTATCATTTCTGATTCGGTGTTGTGTTTGCGTCTCTCACCTTGGCATGGCTCCCCCTTTCATTCCCGCGATAGCTTAGTGCCCTACACCGACAGGACCCAGTCCCCAGGCAAGCTTCGGCCGTCGCTGGTATGCCAGGACGCGATGCCATGGTCAAGGCCAGGAGGTGAGCGACCCGAGGTCCAGTAAGAGCCCCCGAGGCGCGATGATCAGGAGGTCCCCTTTGGCGCGCAAGAAGCTCCCGAAAGGTTGAAAGTGAAACGTCCTTGCCCGACGAGATCGCTAGAGAAAGAGCGCTGATTGTAAGGTTCGTGCCATCCTGCAGGTGTGGGGTAACTTATCTTGGTGAGCCCGTGATGATTCTTTTGAAGGAAATATGCCCTAGAGGCAATAATAAAGTTGTTATTTTATATTTCCTTATTCATGATAAAGGTTTATTATTTATGCTAGAATTGTATTGATCGGAAACTTAAATACATGTGTAAATAAATAAACAAATACCATGTCCCTAGTAAGCCTCTAGTAGTCTAGCTCGTTGATCAAAGATGGTTAAGGTTTTCTAACCATAGACATGTGTTGTCATTTGATAACGAGATCACATCATTAGGAGAATGATGTGATGGACAAGACCCATCCATTAGCTTAGCATAATGATCGTTCAGTATTGTTGTTATTGCTTTCTTCATGTCAAATACATATTCCTCCGACTATGAGATTATGCAACTCCCGGATACCGGAGGAACACCTTGTGTTCTATCAAACGTCACAACGTAACTGGGTGCTCATAAACATGCTCTACAGGTATCTCTGAAGGTGTTTGTTGAGTTGGCATAGATCGAGATTAGGATTTGTCACTCCGAGTATCGAAGAGGTATCTCTGGGCCCTCTCGGTAATACACACCATAAGATTTCAAGCAAAATACTAAGGAGTTAGTCACGAGGTGATGTATTACGGAACGAGTAAAGAGACTTGCTGGTAACGAGATTGAATTAGGTACGAAGATACCGACGATCGAATCTCGGGCAAGTAACATACCAATAGACAAAGGGAATTACGTATGTTGTCATAACGGTTCGACCAATAAAGATCTTCGTAGAATATGTAGGAGCCAATATGGGCATCCAGGTTTCTCTATTGGTTATTGACCGGAGAGGTGTCTCGATCATGTCTACATAGTTCTCAAACCCGTAGGGTCCGCACGCTTAGCGTTCGTTGACGATATAGTGTTATATGAGTTATATGATTTGGCGACCGAATGTTGTTCGGAGTCCTGGATGAGATCACGAACATGACGAGGAGTCTCGAAATGGTCGAGAGGTAAATATTGATATATAGGATGATGGTATATGGACACCGAAAGTGTTTCGGGACGTACCGGGAAGGAATCGGGTCATCGGAAGGGGTTCCGGGCACCCCCCGGCAAGTTATGGGCTTAATGGGCCGAAGGGAGGGACATACCAGCCCACTAGGGGCTGGTGCGCCCCTCCACTTGTTTGGACAGCCCTAGGGATGGAAAAGGTGGAGGACTAGCCCCTCCCACCTTTCCCTCTCATGGGAGAAAGGAAAGGGAGGGACGCCACCCTCCCCTGCCTTTCCCCCACTCCAAATAAGGAAAGAAGGGGGCGCGGCTTGGGAGGGACCCCAAGTAGGATTCCTCCTACTTGGGCGCCTCCTTTGGCTGCTCCTACCTCCCTCCCACCTATATTTTTCTATATATATATGTGGGAGGGGGTGCCTAGCACACAACAGATCAATTGTTAGCCATGTGCGGCGCCCCCCCCCCCCTCCACCGTTTACACCCCCGGTCATATTTTCGTAGTGCTTAGGCAAAGCCCTGGGAAGATCACTTCACCATCACCGTCACCATGCCGTCGCGCTGACGGAACTCATCTACTACCTCGATGACTTGCTGGATCAAGAAGGCAAGGGACGTCACCGAGCTGAACGTGTGCAGAACGCGGAGGTGCCATGCGTTCGGTACTTGATCGGTTGACGTGAAAAGAAGTTCAACTACATCAACCGCGTTGTGAAGCGCTTCCGCTTATGGTCTACAAGGGTACGTAGACACACTCTCCCCCTCATTGCTATGCATCTCCATGGATAGATCATTGCGTGTGCGTAGAAATGTTATTGTTTTCCATGCAATGATTCCAAACAGTGGCATCATGAGCCAGGTCTATGCGTGGATGATATGCACGAGTAGAACACAAAGAAGTTGTGGGCGGTGATGTTCGTACTGCTTACCACCAATGTATTATTTTGATTCGGCGGCATTGTGGGATGAAGCGGCCCAGACCAACCTTACATGTCCATGTACATGAGACCGGTTCCACCGACTGACATGCAACTAGTTTTGCATAAAGGTGGCTGGCGGGTGTCTGTTTCTCCTACTTTAGTTGAATCAAATTTGATTGCGGCCGGTCCTTGAAGAAGGTTAAAACAACAAACTTGATAATTCACCGTTGTGGTTTTTGCCGTAGGTAAGAACGGTTCTTGCTAGAAACCTGTAGCAGCCACGTAAAACTTGCAACAACAAAGTAGAGGAAGTCTAACTTGTTTTTGCAGGGCATGTTATGATGTGATATGGTCAAGACATGATGTGATAAACATTATTGTATGAGATGATCATGTTTTTTAAAGTTATTGGCAACCGATAGGAGCCTTATGGTTGTTTCTTTATTGTATGAAATGGAAACGCCATGTGATTGCTTTACTTTATCACTATGCGTTAGCGATAGTTGTAGAAGCAATAGTTGGCGAGACGACCATGATGCAACGATGGAGATCAAGTTGTCGAGCCAGTGACGTTGGAGATCATGACTATGCTTTGGAGATGGAGATCAAAAGCACAAGATGATGATGGCCATATCATTTTCATGTGATGTTTATCTTTTATGCATCTTATTTTGCTTAGTACGGATGATCTGAAAGTGAGTTATATCGACTAGAGGGGGGGGGGGGTTTGAATAGGCGATTTCTATGAATTCTTCACTGAGGAATTTGCGGGTGAGGAAATTCCTTAGCGAAAACTACTTGCAGCGGAATAAGTACTCAGAAGTAAACATAACAGAACAAAAGCATGGTCATCATGATAAAATGAAGACAAGCACAGAGTACAGAAAGCGTAAACACAGGATAACACAAGATGAAGACAAACAGACTGAAGAAATTGAACTGAGGAAATTGAGAAAATCTTCAATCAAAGTCTTCAAACACATATATGAACAAGCGCACAACACGGTTATGAGGAAATGAAAGAGTTGAGGAAATAGAACCAGTAAGCTTGGTGAAGACAATGATTTGGTAGACCAGTTCCAACTGCTGTCTCAGTTTTACATATGGTTGGAGCGGCTAGGTAATTAAACCTGAGGACACACATCCCCGGACACACAATCCTCACTGTATTCTCCTTGAGATAAGGTCACATAGACCTCGCCCAATCACTCGTGGTAAGTTTTCAGGTGACTTCCGAACCTTCACAAACTCGGTCACTCGGCGATCCACAATTCCTCTTGGATGCTCTAGACCATGACGCCTAACCGTCTGGAAGAAGCACAGTCTTCAAAGGTAACAAGCGTCGGATCCACGCAGGATCAATCTCTTCAGTGATGCTCAATCACTTTGGGTTTGTAGGTGTTTGGGTTTGGGTTTTCCTCAATTGATGATTTTCGCTCAAAGTCCTCGAAGGATGGGATGCTCTCGAATGACAAGTGTCAGTTTCTCTCGGAGCAGCCAACCAGCTAGTGGTTGTAGGGGGTGGCTATTTATAGCCTAGGGAGCAGCCTGATGTGATAAGACATAAATGCCCTTCAATGATATGACCGTTAGGTGGGTAGATATTTTGGGACAGCTGGCGCGTAGCACAACAACGGTCAGAAATTTGAGTATCAAATTCCTCAGGGTTATCATGTTCCTCACTGTGTAGGCAATCCGCACTGGCGGATTCCTAACTCCTCAGTCAGAACAAATTCCTCAGAGACCGGAAGAACTTCGTCTCATCCTTTCAAGAATATGATTGAACTGTATGCGATTTCCAATGGCTTCACTCGAAGGGATTGGTAGGTGTAGGATTTTGAGTTGAGCATCACATGGAAATTTTTCCTTAGTATTTCCTCGACCCCCTTTAACAGTACGATGTTTCCTATGACTCAATAAAGAGAAAATTAAACTACGAAAACAAAAGTCTTCACGCTTCATGTTCCTCGAATGAATGCCAAGTCTTCAAGGTCACACCAATTTCTTCACTTTCAAAGTCTTCAGAAATCCAAAGTCTTCAGTCGAAGAACTTCATTTTTAGGGGTCGACTTTCTCTGTAAATATCAAACTCCTCATAGACTTATAGACCTGTGTACACTCACAAGCGCATCAGTCCCTTAACCTATAAGTCTTCAATACACCAAAATCACTAAGGGGCACTAGATGCACTTACATGATCCCTTCACTAAATTTCAAGGTAAAAGTGTTCTCCCTGAGTATGCACCGTTGCTATAATTCATCGTGTTGAGACACCACGTGATGATCGGGTGTGATAGACTCTACGTTCACATACAACGGGTGCAAGACAGTTTTGCACATGCGGAATACTTGGATTAAACTTGGCGAGCCTAGCATGTACAGACATGGTCTCAGAACACTGCAGACCGAAAGGTCAAACATGAATCATATAGTAGATATGATCAACATAGTGATGTTCACCATTGATGACTACCCCATCTCATGTGATGATCGGACATGGGTTAGTTGATTTGGATCACGTATCACTTAGATGACTTGCGGGATGTCTATTTAAGTGGGAGTTCTTTAGTAATTTGATTAATTGAACTTAATTTATCATGAACTTAGTCCTGATAGTTTTTGCATATCTATGTTGTAGATCAATAGCTCGCGATATAGCTCCCCTATATTTTTGATATGTCCCTAGAGAAAACTAAGTTGAAATATGATAGTAGCAATAATTCAGACTGGTCCGTGATCTGAGGATTATCCTCATTGCTGCACCGAAGAATTATGTCCTTGATGCACCGCTAGGTGACAGACCTATTGCAGGAGTAGATGCAGACGTTATGAACGTTTGGCAAGATCGATATGATGACTACTTAATATTTTAGTGCGCCTTGCTTTACGGCTTAAAACCGGGACTTCAAAACCTTTTGAACGCCATGGGGCATATGACATGTTCCAAGAGCTGAAATTAGTATTTCAGACTCATGCCCATGTCAGGAGGCATGAGACCTCTGACAACTACTTTGCCTACAAGATGGAGGAGAATAGCTCAACCAGTGAACATGTGCTCAGAATGTCTGGGTACTACAATCACTTGAATCAAGTGGGAGTTAATCTTCCAGATAAGATAGTGATTGAATAAATTCTCTAGTCACTATCACCAAGCTACTAAAACTTTGTGATGAACTATAATATGCAAGGGATGGAGAAGAAAATTCCCGAGCTCTTCGTAATGCTCAAAGCTGTGGAGGTAGAAATCAAGAAGGAGCATCAAGTGTTGATGGTTAACAAAACCACTAGTTTCAAGAAAAAAGGGCAAGGGAAAGAAGGGAACTTCAAGAAGAATGGCAAGCAAGTTGCCACTCCCGGGAAGAAGCCCAAAGCTGGACCCAAACCTGAAACTGAGTGCCTCTACTGCAAAGGAAATGGTCACTGGAAGCGGAACTGCCCCAAATACTTGGCGGATAAGAAAGATGGCAAAGTGAACAAAGGTATATTTGATAGTCATGTTGTGAAGAATTGAACCAAACTGACGCTTAACCCATTTATGGTTTCGATCCACCTTCTGGTGAAGACTTAGCAGAAGTTCACGGTCAGTCATCACACGAGGAGCAGTGGCTTGAGGATTTGGCTTGGAGGCATGGGCAGCAGAATTATGAGTAGTAGAGTCATCATTGGTGGAATAAGATGCAGATTTGCAAAACTGACCATCCAATGGACGAATGCCTTCATCAATGACAACAGGAGCCTTGCCCTTTTCATCAGCTGAGGAATAGGTCCGCTTGAGGACTTCAATCGGGGGCAAGTAGCTGAGGTGATTCTGAAAATCAGCCTTGTAGTTGAGTGAAGACGTTGTTCTGAGGAATCTCATGATCCAGGGTGCATAAGGCTTCATCTCAAACGGAGAAAGTGCAACATTTGTCAGAGTCATGAAGAAAACATGATAGTTGATGGGTATGCCATGAATGATGTTGAATACCAGATTCTTCATGATGCCAACAATTTCCTTATCAGATGAGTCGTGGCCTTTGATTGGACTCATAGTCTTCGTCAGAATGCGATAGAATGTCCTTGGTACATACTGCAATTCCTTCACGAGGAATTTTGTCCTTGAGGCTTGACCAGGTTTCAGAGGCTTCATCAGGACTTGCATATAGTGATCTGTAAGCTCAGGCTCTTGGTACATGCAACGAGCTCCTTCAGGTGGAGGACTGATGGACAGGGAGTGAAGTAATTCAGAGGCCGGTGCTTTGTAGTGAGTGTTTTCGGTCATCCAGTCCAAAACCTAGGAGTTCACATCGTCAGCATCTCCTGTGATGTGCAGTGTTGCGTAGAATTGAAGAATGAGCTCTTCATTCCAATCAACTATGTCTGTGCAAAAGTTGAGGAGGCTGTGTCATGAAGCACACTGAGGACAGGTGTGAAGCATGGCAGTGATTCCATGTCCACATGAGGAATATGCTCGTGGTCGAAGACTTTGTCCTTGTTGAAGAGAAGTGAAGAATAGAAGTTGGCTTGGCTGGCGGTCCAGAAACGCTTCCTTCTAAGACGAGCAGAATCATAGGGATTGTAGTCAGTGAAGAACACGTGCTCGCCGAAGAAATCATCAGCCTTGAATTTCTGCTTCTTTGAGAATGGATCCTTTGGTTTGGGCTGAGGAGTGTCAGTCAATTGCATTATCACCTCAGGAATCACAATTTCAGGTTCCACAGGCTGAGGAATTTCAGCTTCTTCTTCAGTGATAGCCTGGGTCTTCAATTCTTGATTTACATTTTCTTCAGCACTAGTGGCTAGAATTTCTTCATGTACAGACGGTGTGGCATGTGGTTCATCAGATCCCATTTGTACTTTAGTTACTGGGGACTGAGGAATTTGTTGCAATGGTGTGAAGAGTGGAGAGTTGGGGTGCTGACTTTCCCAAAAGTCATCATTTAGCATGGGTGTGGTACAGCCAATGTCCACATCTTCATCTTCCATTTCTTCAACGCCGCCTCTTGAAAGAAAGAAACCGAGGCATAGGCGAGAAACAATCTGGAGTTGAAGGGATTGCATCCACTTCAATTTCTTCATCCAACTGCTCTGACGAAGCAGCAGAAGGATTTTCTTCATCGGATTCGCTAGGAATCACATATTCTTCATCATAAGGAACAAGGTCCTTTGATGGCATGGTTGAGATAGGAACATCATTGATAGGGTTTGCAAACGAGCTGGTCAAAGACTTCATCTTCTTCGGAGCTGAAGAATCTGATTAAGTTGATGCCTTCCTTTTTTTCACTGCTGCACGCTCTGCAGCCTTAGTCTTCTTCACATCTGAAGCAGATGGAAGGATCGGAGTTGGGGTAGGCGCAGGAGGAGCAGAGGAATTTGGTTCAGTTTCTTGAGCTGGCCCGATGCAGCTTGCCTCGACCTCTTCATTTTCTTGAGCGCACCACTAGTGGATGCCCTGGAAATTTCATCAGCGGCTGGAATGCAGTCATCAGCCCTGGAACTCACATTTTCTTCAGCAGCCTGAGTGTCATCAGTGGTGCTGGCATGTTCTTCAGTCGGCTGAGCAGATGCTTCAGCCTGAGGAATTTCTGGTTGCGATGGAGCTGCAACATTTGGAGTGAACTTTTCTGTCAACTTCACAAAACGGACTTTGGCTCCAAGCCAGTCAGCACGGTATACGTCAAATTCATCACTGAGTTTCTTGATCTCAGATTGAATTGTGATAAGTTCTTCAGTTGTCATAGAGACAACGTGTTTCTTCAGAAAACGCTCCTTCTTGTACTGCGCTTTCTTGATCTGCCTGGCCTTTTCAAATTTTCATTTCTCTTATTGTATGAAGGCAGTCAGCATATGACTTTGGCCAGGAGTCAACTTGAAACCAGGCATAGGAGTGTTTGGTTCCTTGTGCCAGAGATCAATGTAGCCGAGGATCAACTTCGGATCCAAAAGCAGTGGCACATTCGTGCCTTTGGCTCTAGCGGCCCTGACTTGCCTTTCTCTGATGATTTCCGCAAGTTCTTCATCATCAGCTTCGTCTTCATCAGACGACATTTGGAAGGCGACCTGCTTCTTGTGAGGACTTGGGCGAGAACCTCGTCCAGCAGTGGCCTTTGTCTTCAGCAGAGAGGGGCCAGTTGAGGAATTCGGTGCAGCTGAGGAACTAGCAGAAGCTCCTGAGGCAATAGAGATTCTTGTAGTCCTTTGGCACGTGGCAAGATGCACAGGTGCAGAGGATTTGGTCGGAGCAGCTGAGGACTTGAGCGGAGGAGCTGAGGATTTTGGAGGAGCAGGAGCAGCGTGAGGAATTGGCCGTGAGGGCTTTGAGGAACTTGGCCTTGAGGGCATTGAAGGTGAAGCACTTGGCTTATGTGCAGGCTTCTTTGCCATGGCCTTCTTCAGCTTGACAGCAGAGGCCTCAGCTGAGGCAGTAGTAGCAGAGTCCTCGTTAAATTTCCTCACTGCATCTTTTGCTTGTTTGGCCAACTTGGCCTGGCGCTTGGCCCATTCTTGAGGATAGTCCTCACCGCGCTTGAGGCTGGTGGGATCAGCTATTTGGCCAGGTGCCAATGGAGGTCTTGAGCAGGGAGGGGTAACAGCGAATTTCTTCATGTATTTTAGAGTAACATATCTGTACTCCCTCCACTCTCTTGCCCATCTCCTCGCAATCTTTTGAATGCGCACTTTGCGCTGATTTTTATCTTCCTCAGGGGGTGTGCAGTACCCATTATAGATGTCCTCAGGGATTTCAAAAGCAGTGTTGACCTCAGGCCTCTTTCCTCCTTTCTGTGGCTTTTACCGTCAGCCATTTTCTTCATATGAGGAATTTGAACAATGCAATTCTCTGAAGAAGTATGCAACTTTTCTTCGAGGAACGCTGCAAATGAGTTAAGTTGATGAGAACCTAGTGATTCAGCAGCGGACATGAGTACCTGTGAACAGAGTATAGTTGCGAGGAATTTGGAGAAGTCATATGCGCTCTCAGAAGGTTTTGTAAAAAGAACAAGTTTGAGGAATTTGACCAGATGAGTCTTGAAGAATTTCACCTAAGCGTTCTTTGTCTTAGGTTCCAGAGTTGTACAGATCAAAAATCCACACAATTGAGGAATCTTGAAGAAAAATATAGCTTAGAGAAATGAATCAAGAGCAGATGACATGTGAGGTGTTTAGTGTGTGAAGAATTTGAATAATAAACACCTTTGAAGATTTTGTAGAAACCATTTGAATCAAAGAGGGCAGTAAAAGTAACTTTTAATTACCCTGGACGAAGAACACGACGAACTGAGATGTGGAGTTCGTCAGTGCAGATCTTCCACGCCCTAACTTGGCGGAGGTAGACAGCTACGGCGGCGGCGCAGTGAAGAAATCCGCGGCCGGCGAAAATGCTGACAGGTGACGAGGTCGAGGTAGTGAAGCTCTTCCTCACCGACGATGATGAAGTAGCGGCGACGCTAGGGTTTGAGAAGCTCGAGCTGGAGAGAGGATGAGCGGAGTAAAAATGAAGTGACGAAAGGGGAGGGGGTATTTATAGCCACGGTGAAAAACCGTTCGCCCGAAGAATTTGGACGAACGTGCCCCTGACCCTTCTCATTCGCTTGACATGTGTCATCCACGTACTGAGAAGTGGAGATCGTGGGTGAATAGATAAGTGTTTCATGGGATGCGGAACGGTTTGTGCGGCAAAGCCGAAAATTTGGATAAGATAAGTTTTAACGTTCTGTTCGCAAATTCTTCAACTGACAAGGACACAGTGAAGATTTTGAACGAGTTTCAAATAGAACGTACATGAAGAATTTGTGAATAGATTGGGTTGAGTTTAGCATAGAGGGGGAAGGATCCGATCACATTCACTTAGCAGAAAAACCAACTTGAAAAATTAGCCATAAGTGAATGCTGTAGAGGACATAAACTCATATATATATGACGGAAACAGTGAAGACAATGCAAAGTTGAAGAACATGAACAACTGAGGAATTTCAAAATTAAGGAAAAACTCAAATTGAAGATTTTCAACTTTTGGTGGTGGCGTGGCCCACCGTATAAGAATGATGATTTCAGACACCGTGTACAATTGTCGTAGGGTTCTGAGAATCAAATTCTTCGTTAATTTCTTCACACTTAGAGTGTTATTCTTCATTGATTTAAGAAAAAACGTTTCTTCATGTGTTGCACATCTAAGTCATCAATTTTGCATAAGTGTTAGGATGAGTGTCCTTTTCAAAGAACATTCGAAGATTCTAAGATATTTAGCTCACACCGCAACTTGCTAAATCTCTTCTCATCCAAGGGCTTTGTGAATATATCAGATAACTGTTCTTCAGTCTTCACATGCTCAATAGAAATGTCGCCCTTCAACACATGATCACGAAGAAAATGATGACGAATCTGAATGTGCTTTGTCTTCGTGTGCTGAACTGGGTTGTGAGCAATCTTGATGGCACTCTCATTGTCACAGAAGAGAGGCACATTCTTCACGTTGACGCCGTAGTCCTTGAGAGTTTGCTTCATCCACAACAATTGAGCACAGCAAGAACCAGCAGCAATGTACTCAGCTTCAGCGATGAGCGGTGATCGCAGATTCTGTTTCTTCGAGGACCAACAGACCAAAGATCGTCCGAGGAAATGACATGTACCAGATGTTGACTTGCGGTCCACACGATCACCAGCATAGTTAGAGTCAGAATATCTAATGAGATCAAAAGCCGAGCCCTTGGGGTACCATAATCCAAGTGTTGGTGTGTGAACTAGATATCGAAGAATATGCTTCACAACCTTATGGTGTGATTCCTTCGGTGTAGCTTGAAATCGGGCACACATGCAAACACTAAGCATAATATCTGGCCTAGATGCACATAAGTACAATAAAGAACTAATCATGGAGCGGTATACCTTTTGATCGAAGTCAATACCATTTTCATCAGTGCATAGATGGCCATTTGTGGGCATTGGAATTTTGACGCCTTAGCAATCTTGCATGCCGAATTTCCTTAGTACATCCTTGAGGTATTTCTCCTGAGATATGAATATGCCATTCTTGCTGTTGATTTAATTTGAAGACCTAAGAAGAATTTCAATTCTCCCATCATAGACATTTGATATTCTTCACTCATCATATAGGCAAATTCATCACTATAGCGTTGGTCAGTACAGCCAAAGATAATATCATCAACATATATTTGGCACACAAACAATTCACCATCATAAGATTTAGTGAAAAGAGTAGGGTTGAGTGAACCGGGTTTGAAGCCTTTCTTCATGAGGAATTCCTTCAAAGTATCATACCACGTCCGAGGGGCCTGCTTGAGGCCATAGAGGGCCTTATTGAGTCTGAAGACTTTGTTAGGATGCTTTGGATCTTCAAAACCTGGGGGTTGAGCAACATATACTTCTTCCTCAAGCTTACGATTGAGGAATGCACTTTTCACATCCATTTGATATAAAGTGTTATCATGATGGTTAGCATAAGCAAGTAATATGTGAATAGCCTCAAGTCTAGCAACATGTGCAAAAGTTTCATCAAAATCAATTCCTTCAACTTGTGTGTAGCCTTGAGCTACTAGCCGTGCCTTATTCCTCACCACAAGGCCATTTTCATCTTGCTTGTTGCGGTAGATCCACTTTGTGCCAATGATATTGTGCTTGCGAGGATCTGGACGTTTGACCAGTTCCCAGACGTTGTTGAGCTCGAATTGATGTAATTCTTCTTGCATGGCCTGAATCCACTCAGGCTCCATAAATGCTTCATCTACCTTGGTGGAATCTGTAATAGAGACAAAAGCATAGTGCCCACAAAACTTAGATAAATATGAAGCTCTTGAGCGTGTGAGAGGACCTGGTGCTTCAATGTCACCGATGATCTTTTCAATTTGCACTTCTTTTGCAACGCGAGGATGAACTGGTTGTCATCAAGGAATTTGATCAGCATTTTCTTCAGCACCATTTTCTTCAACATTTTCTTCAGGTGCATTAGCTCGACGTTCTTCACGTTCTGGAATGAATTCTTCAGCAGATTCTTCAGTAGGAATGACATCCTCAGTAGCCTTGAACTTGATAGTTTCCTCAGGTGCTGGTTCATCTATCGCAGAAGGTAGGTGCTCTCTTTGTGAGCCATTAGTTTCATCAAACCGCACATCTACAGTTTCAACAACCTTGTGAAGAACGTTGTTGAAGACTCTGTAGGTGTGCGAGTCCTTTCCGTAACCAAGTATAAAACCTTCATGTGCTTTCGGTGCAAATTTAGAGTTGTGATGAGGATCTCTAATCCAGCATTTAGCACCGAAGACTTTGAAATAACTCACATTGGGTTTCTTGTCTGTGAGGAGTTCATAGGCAGTCTTCTTGAAGAATTTGTGAAGATATACTATGATGATGATGTGGCACGCAGTATGGATTGCATCAATCCAGAAACGATGAGGCATTTTGTATTCATCAAGCATAGTGCGAGCCATCTCAGCAAGAGTCCTGTTCTTGCACTCCACGACGCCATTCCGCTGAGGAGTATACGGAGCAGATAACTCATGAGTAATACCAAGTTCATCAAGATAGTCATCAAGACCAGAATTCTTGAACTCAGTTCCATTGTCACTTCTGATGTGCTTGATCTTCACACCAAAGTTGGTTGAAGCCCTCGAGGAAAATCGTTTGAAGACTTCCTGCACTTCATGTTTGTAAGTAACAATGTGTACCCATGTGTAACGAGAGTAATCATCAACAATAACAAAGCCATATTGAGATGCATCATTTGAAACTACAGAGTAATGGTTAGGACCGGAGAGATCCATGTGAAGTAATTCAAATGGTCGAGTAGTAGTCATGATAGTCTTCGCTGGATGCTTAGCCTTTGTCATCTTCCCAGCTTCACAGGCTCCGCATAAGTGATCCTTGAGGAATTTGACATTCTCAATGCCAATGACATGCTTCTTCTTTGCAAGCGTGTGAAAATTCCTCATGCCTGCATGACCAAGTCGTTGATGCCATAGCCAGCCTTCTGAAGCTTTTGCAAGTAGGCACATGGCTGGTTGCGGTCCTGTAGAGAAATCAACAATATACAAGTCTCCTCTCCTAAAGCCTTCGAAGACTTTGGAATTGTCAGCTTCCATAACCACAACACAAATACTTGCCAAAGACAACAACCATATCAAGATCACAAAGCATTTAGACAAACATGAGGTTGTATCCTAAGGACTCGATGAGGGAGTCCTGGATTAGGGGGTCCTCGGACTGCCGGACTATATACTTTGGCCGGACTGTTGGACTATGAAGATACAAGATCGAAGACTTCGTCCCGTGTCCGGATGGGACTCTCCTTTGCCTGGAAGGCAAGCTTGGACATTCAGATATGTAGATCTCCTCCTTTGTAACCGACTCTGTGTAACCCTAGCCCCTCCGGTGTCTATATAAACCGGAGGGTTTAGTCCGTAGGACAAAAAACAATCAGAATCATAGGCTAGCTTCTAGGGTTTAGCCTCTACGATCTCGTGGTAGATCAACTCTTGTAATACTCATATCATCAAGATCAATCAAGCAGGAAGTAGGGTATTACCTCCATCGAGAGGGCCCAACACAGGTAAACATTGTGTCCCCGCCTCCTATTACCATCCGCCTTAGACGCACAGTTTGGGACCCCCTACCGAGATCCGCGGTTTGACACCGACATTGGTGCTTTCATTGAGAGTTCCACTGTGCCGTCACCATAAGGCTTGATGGCTCGTATTGTTGTCAAGGACAACATCACCTCTGGGGGAGCCCTGGCTGTAGGCCAAACTCTCCGACTAGGCAGCTTCGTCATGACCGCCCGTTCGGCTGTTGCGTCGACGATGACTTCTGGGGTCATCAAAAACAGCCTCCACGTTGGCTCGGGATTCGCCGAGCAGATGGATCCAATGGAACTCTGTTCCTTGAACGAACTCTTGGATCGCATCGCCGCCCTGGGGGTCGCTACGGACTATGATCGGATCGGGCTTAAACCCGACCAAAGGGAGATTAACTCTCTACCGGTCACCCATCAGACAGCGGTGGTGGAGGAGCAGTGCAGCGATTCTTCCTCTATCTTAAGGACAAACCTTGTCCGGATTCCTGAGCTCTTTGAGACGGATACCCGTCTACGGGAGGATATGGACCAAGCTTTGAACCCGGAATCAGACAGCGGGCCAGATCTATTGGGCAACATCTCAGAGCCCGAACTGCCAAGCTCGGAAACTCCTCCGCCCCTGGGTCTCAGATCGGTTCAGGGTTCGGACCTAAATCTACACACCCACCCAGATATAAGTGATCTTTCCCACATTAGACAAGAGCCCCAAGAAACAGTACATCACTATAGGGCCAAATTCCTCCTTGTAATGAGCAAGGTCAAGGACTATCGCGAGGAAGACGCAGTTTCATTCTTTTGCAAAAATTGCACGGACAAGGGAATCCTCAACGCCATAAGTCGCCGTGACATATCACACTTCGCTGACTTGGCGGCCATAGTACATAAGTACTGTGCGATGGAAAGCGCCTGGAAAACCCAAACAAAATTCTGGGATCCCCCGGCTCTCTTAAACCCCCCGTCTGAACTAAAAGGGTGTACTCTCGTAAGTCACCCGATCCAATTACAAAGAAACAAAAGCCCACTACAGGGCGCGGAACCGTATTGGAGGGATGGCTCAATGGGCCATGCAAAATTCATAGTACAGTGGATACCATGCCAACACATAGCCTTAGAGCATGTTGGATACTCCGGCAGGTGGCCAAGAGCGGCGAGGATATCCTCATCAACAATACAACAGAGCACCATCCCGTCGAAAATAACAATACAGTATTAACAGTCTTTGAGACCTTCGCCTCAAATAATAGGCGCAAGCGAGCACTCCGCAGCCTTGCCGGAGTCTGCCACATGGCAGCAATAAATCCATGGAGCGATACAACTATAACCTTCAACGCCAGTGACGGACCTAAATTCTGAACAAACCGAGCACCAGCCGCCTTGGTCCTTAGTCCAATTGTGGACGGTTTCCGACTTACTAAAGTGCTCATGGACGGTGGCAGCGGATTAAACCTCATCTATGAGGAGACTCTTCGAAAAATGGAAATAGAAAAGAGCCGCATTGAGCAAAGCAGCACGACCTTCAGAGGAATCATCCCTAGTCGGGAGGCACTATGTGCGGGAAAAATCACACTAGATGTGGTATTCGGCACGCTGGAGAATTATAGGTCCGAAGAAATCACATTCCAAGTGGCCCCGTTCAGTAGCGGATACCATGCCCTTTTAGGGCGGGAGGCATTCACGATCTTCCAAGCTATACCCCATTACGGGTACATGAAGCTCAAAATGCCCGGGCCCAACGGAATCATCACTCTAGCTAGTGATCCAGACATAGCACTCCGCGCCAAAAATAAAACCGCCGCACTAGCCCTCGAGGCATTATCCGAAGCCCTCACGGCCGAACAACTAACTGCGCTGCGCTCCACAGTGGACAGGGACGACGTGATACTCGACAAAAGACCCAAGTCCACCTCTTTTAAATCAGCAGATGAAATAGTCAAATTCCAGGTCCACCCAACGGACCCTACAAAAATAGCATCCATTGGGGCAAAGTTAAACCCCAAAGTAGACGCCGCACTGCGGGAGTTCTTGCGCGAGAATTGGGACATCTTCGCCTGGCATCCTTCAGACATGCCAGGAATCCCATGCAGGCTGGCCGAGCATAGCCTTAACATTCTAAAGGGGTTCAAGCCGGTCAAGCAGACTCTTCGGCGTTTCTCTGAGCCTAAGCAACAAGCCATGGGAGAAGAGCTAGCCAAGTTACTCGAGGCCAGATTCATTAGAGAAATAAAACAACTGGACTGGCTAGCAAACCTGGTGATGGTACCAACGAAGGACAAATCCTGGCGCCTATATGTCGATTTCAAGGACCTTAACAAGGCTTGCCCCAAGGATCCCTTCCCCCTCCCTCGCATCGATCAAATTATCGATGCTACCGCAGGACACGAATCATTGTGTTTCCTCGACGCATACTAGCCGCAACGGCATTTATCACTCCATACGGCCCCTTCTGTTTTAACACCATGCCTTTTGGGCTAAAAAATGCCGGTGCAACCTATCAACACATGATTCAGACATGCCTAGAAACACAAATTGGCAAAACAGTGGAGGCATACGTAGACGACGTGGTCATTAAAACCAGACACGTCGAATCCTTAATAGACGACTTGAGGCTCACATTCGACAATCTCCGAACATATGACATCAAGCTCAACCCGGAAATATGCGTTTTCGGCGTGCCCGCCGGAAAGCTCTTGGGCTTCATCGTCTCCAGTAGAGGAATTGAAGCAAATCCGGCCAAATCCGAGCTCTGTCACAGTTGGCTATCCCAATAGACCTCAAGCAAACCCAGAAATTAACTGGATGTGTGGCTGCCTTAAGCCGCTTTATCCCCCGATTAGGAGAAAAGACACTACCTCTTTATCGCCTTCTCCGACGCACCGAACACTTTGAGTGGACGGATGCGGCCACGACCGGATTGGAAGAAATAAAAGCTGTTTTGGCCACCAACCCAATCTTGGCCGCGCCGAATGTCGGTGAACCAATGCTGTTATATATAGCGGCAACACACCAAGTTGTAAGCGCAGTGCTCGTCGTCAAATGAGAGACGGACAGACATAAGTTCCTGCTTCAAAAGCCGGTATACTATGTATCCACTGTCCTCACTCCATGCAAATCACGGTACCCACATTATCAAAAGATAGCATACGCGGTCTTCATGGCATCCCGGAAATTACGACACTACTTTCAAGAGTGTTCAATCACGGTGGCCTCTGAAGTACCACTCAACGACATAATAAATAACCGCGATGCCACGGGCCGGATTTCTAAATGGGCTATTGAGATCCTCCCATTCAACATAACATAAAAACCACGGCGAGCCATTAAGTCACAAGTATTGGCTGATTTCGTCGCCGAATGGACAGAAGCCGAACTCCCTAAAGAGTACGGCGCGTACTCCAATTGGATCATGCACTTTGACGGCTCTAAGATGCTAGCTAGTCTAGGGGCAGGCGTCGTCCTGACATCCCCCACCGGAGATACAGTCCAATACGTACTCCAAATATTATACACAGACTCCAACAATGCAGCAGAATATGAGGCTCTATTGCATGGTCTCCGGATGGCAGTCTCCATGTGCATTCAACGCCTAGAGGTGCGTGGGGATTCGAACCTCGCAATATCTCAAATAAATGGAGACTTCGACGCCAAGGACCCAAAAATGGCGGCTTACCGCAACGTCGTCCTCAAAATGTCAGCTCGGTTCGAGGGGCTTGAATTCCACCATGTGGTACGAGAAAACAATCAAGCGGCGGATATCCTCGCCTGCATCGGTGCTAAGAGCGACCCTGTCCCACCTAATATCTTCTTGGAAAGGCTGTTTAAGCCATCCGTGGTATGGGAAGGAGAGACCGGCAACAACAGTCCGGACCCGGCCACAACACCAGATACCGAACACTCTGATGTAATCGGAGGCTCTGCCACCGAAATAACGCCTTCGGCCCACATGATTATGGCTGTCATCGCCCCGTGGACAGAACCCTTCTTGGCCTACCTAACTAGGCAAGAACTCCCTGAGGACCCAAACGAGGCACGTTGCATTGTGTGGCGGTCTAAAGCCTACAAGGTCCACGAGGGAGAACTTTATAAGAAAAGCGCTACCGGAGTACTTCAAAGGTGCATCTCCGAAGTGGAAGGACGGCAACTTTTGGCAGAAATTCATGGTGGACTTGGCAGCCACCACGCCGCAGCTCGGGCCCTTGTAATCAAGCCTTTCCGCACAGGTTTTTACTGCCCTACGGCCTGAGCAGACGCACAGGACCTCGTTCAACGTTGCGTTGGTTGCCAGCTTTTTGCAAACCAAAGCCATATGCCACCTACCGCTCTCCAAACAATCCCCATTACTTGGCCCTTTGCGGTCTGGGGGCTTGATATGGTCGGACCCCTTAAAGGGGGAAGCCATAAGAAAAAAATACCTATTGGTCATGGTGGATAAATTCACCAAATGGATAGAAGCCAAACCAGTTAAAACAGCCGAATCCGGACTAGTGATAGACTTCATATCCGGGGTTGTACACCGTTACAGCGTCCCCCACAGCATCATCACCGATAATGGCTCAAACTTTACAGCCGACGAGGTAAAAACTTGGTGCAGCAACATGGGCATTAAGCTCGATTATGCCTCTGTCTATCACCCGCAAACCAACGGTCAAGTCGAGCGAGCAAATGGTCTTATCATGAGTGGCATTAAACCCAGATTAGTGTGATACTTGAAGGAATCAGATACGCACTGGGTCGAGGAGCTCGACTCTGTACTATGGGGGCTACGGACCACGCCGAATCGCACTACCGGATACACATCGTTCTTTATGGTGTACGGCGCAGAAGCGGTACTGCCCCGTGACATCATTAATGACTCACCTCGAGTGCGCATGTAAGAAGAGAAAGAAGCCGAGCTTGATCGGCAGGACAGTTTGGACGCCCTGGAGGAGGAGCGTGACGCGGCAAAGGCCCGCTCCGCATTGTATCAGCAACAGGCTCGACGGTATCAAAGCAGAGAAGTACATGCCAAAACTTATAACGTTGGCGAACTCGTTCTACGACTACCGGAGAAGAAAAAGAACAAGCTCAAGCCCAAATGGGAAGGTCCCTTCGTTATTGACCAAGTTCTGACCGGTGGAGCGTACCGTCTGCGGGATGCATCGGACAATCGACTCGAGCCAAACCCATGGAACGCAACCAGACTGCAAAGGTTCTACGCCTAGTGCCGGACTATGTGTTCGTCTCCTTACCTTCGTCAATTTTTTTATATATCCGTTATATGTCTTTTCTTTCTTTCTTTTTTCCCTTTTTCTTCACAGCCTTAAAAGGTTAAAATGTGTCTTGACTACACAATCTTGACGCGCTAGGCGTGCTCATTATACCTGGGGGCTTCTTATACAGAAGCTTAATATAATTATGTTCCGGGCTTTATGCCCCCCGCACATGTGTTACTTTTCCACATGTACCTTTTCTTCGCCATTATATGCATCGATATGACTTAAGTTTTGGCCAAGTTGGGTTGCCTGGCTCTTGTGTTTATGCCCTACGTTCCCGTTAATTCGGCTAGGGCATAAGGGGAGCACCTCTGCGATTGTTACTGCCGGTCACCGGATGTGTACCTCGATGGGTGAAGCCGAAAGCTAGCTTTCTTAAGGGAATATTCGGTCGGTGAACAAAAGATGACTTTTATTTATTGTAATACATGTCCTCAGATGTTTATATCCTGCGTCTCTTTTCGCAGTTCGGACATGCACATTAATGCATGCGTACCCAGGGAAAGGAACCCTTAACGAAACTATCCATGTAATATAACATAGCTAGTTGGGTACTTGTCTGTTCAAGTACTTATGACCCCTACGCCTGGTTTCCACGCGTACCCCGGTTTTTACATAACTGAGCGGGTATTCGGAGACACTCCGGACTGTCGGGTCCAGAGGTCGAAGCGAAAAGGTCCGCCATGACAAATGATTTACAATCCGACTAGGGACAATATATGTCACTTGAAGTACAAAGTCACTTAGACTGACTACATTCTTCCTCTATACCATCCAACAGGCTGTCTAGCCTACAATCCTATTGGGAATACTTTGCGGCTAATTTCACCTGGTCATACACACAACTGACGGGGATCTCTTTCCCATCAGACCCCACAGGTCCGACCTCGGCCATGTGGTTCGAGTCAGCCTTGGTATATCGCGTCTTCACCATGGCCCAGGCTTCCCTTGCACCTTGTCGGCAGGATGATATCTTCCATAATCGGAAGCGCCGCCGTGCTCCCTGGAGCATCTCTACAAGCTCCCCCATGCCTCCTGGCAGGGAGGCGGATGGCCACAAGGCTTGGGCAATGCCCTGCATCACATGCAATACTTGTTCGTGTAGTTGTGAGAGCTCTGGTAGAAGATCACCCGCAGACCCGGGCATCTCCTCCGCGGGACGACCCGTCAACATACCTACAGATATAACTCTGTTAGACGGTTTCTTTGCCGAACTCTATAAAAGTTCGTTCAAGCACTTACTAAAAATGCTGCGTCGAAGCCTCTTATTCTCCTTTACGGAGTCAGCAAGCTGGGCTCGAACATCTTTCAGTTCAACGCCCAGCCGGGTATTGGCATCTTGGAGATCGTTTTTCTCCCGCCTAACCTTCGTAAGCACACGCTCGCCAACCTTTAGCTGTAGTTGAGCATGTTGCTCATCCCCTCGTATGACCCCTGGATTCACTCCGGGGTCATCTGTAGAATCTATTGTTAGATTTGAGTGCATGCCGAATACTAACTGGTACATGAAATTCTTTTCGATAGAAACAAGTGTTACCAGATGGGGCCTTCTCGGACTCCTTCATTGCGGCAACTGCGGCCCGTAGCTGGGTTTGCACTCCTCCAGCTCTCGAGACAACTGGGTATTCTTCTCCGTAAGAACCTACGAAAACGACGATCCTTAAATCAGTTGTGCCAACTGTTTCAAGTCTCAGGGGCTACTGATATATACATAATTATTAGATTTTCTTACCCGTACATCATTTACATACTAGTCTGTGGCTCTGGCAAGACCATTTTGAGCAGCTCGGATGTACGCGTCTCCTGAGTTGAAGGCATCGAACGCCTCTTGAGAGAAACAAGCGCCACGGAGTACGGCCCGGCGACGCCTATTATTCATGGCACTCTCCACTTCAGAATTCGTAGTGGACAGCCTATCCGCATCCTCTGTAGGAGGAACATCCGATGTTGGCCCCACGTTAGCGTCTACCTCTAAGTCCGGCTCTGGAGCCCGGCTAGTGGAGGCGTGGCTGGCAGGCTCTCCGAATATGGTCCGGCGAGCATTTTTCCTGCTAGGAAACACATACGTTATTATATTTTAAAAGACGATAACCATGGAGCGGGGTTCTTTTTCATACCTCTGCGACGGCATCTCAGTCCTGACCACCTTCCTTTTAAGCCTACCCGGTTTTGGTGCCCCTTGTTGGTGAGTCACTGAGGGTTCGGCATGGCGTCCTGAGGACCTTCCTTGTAAGACACCATATGTGTGCGGTAGGTGAAGTGCAAAAAACAAGGGATCCTTCTCGGGAGTTGGGACTCCGGTTTTACTTACATGCGATGCAGGGAGTAGTCCAGGATAATCGGCTATGATGGCCACCAAGGCACCGTCGCAGCTTAATTGATAGAACGTCCTGTCAATGAGCTCCACAAATGTGTCCGGATCTTCTTCGAGTCCGGGGTCGAGGGCCCGGTCAGGGTCCTCTGGTTGTGGAGGCGGGCTGTGGACCTCCCTCATAGCTTTTCGCAGTTCCTGCTATGAAATAGCAAGGTAAATACTTATGACGAAGAATGCGGGAAGGTTCGGAGTAAAAAGTAGCAGCTCACCCAGTTTGGGGGGTTGTACATGGAGAATCCATCCCGTGGCTTGATGCGGATGAACTCCTCTTCCTCTCCTTTATATAAATCAGACAGTATTTTCGCTAGAGCAGCGACGGAGTCCGGTCCCTTGCGACCGCAGCGGGTGGCATCGTCTTCTCCATTGAAGTGCCACATGGGTTGTCCCTGATATTGAAGTGGCTGCACCCCTCGCATTATGCATGTTGACATAACCTCGATTATTGTCAATCCTGGTTTGGCCAGCGTTTTTATCCGGCCCATCAAGTAAAGGACTTCTCCATTATCTTCCTCCTGGGGGCTCCGAGGGTGCCAGCAGCGGCGTCTCTTCAAAGGGGCGTTGTTGAATTCAGGAAGGCCCATCAGAATAGGGTCCGGAAGGGGGACGTCCTCCATATAAAACCACTCCGAAGGCCAGTCTTCGGATGTCTTCTTCGCAGTACCGGACAGGTATCCGGTCCCGGCGATGCGCCATATCTCGGCTTCGCTGATGACCCACAAGTATAGGGGATCTATCATAGTCCTTTCCATAAGTAAGAGTGTCGAACCCAACGAGGAGCAGAAGGAAATGATAAGCGGTTTTCAGCAAGGTATTCTCTGCAAGTACTGAAATAAGTGGTAACAGATAGTTTTGTGAGAAGATAAATTGTAACGAGCAACAAGTAACAAGAGTAAATAAAGTACAGCAAGGTGGCCCAATCCTTTTTGTAGCAAAGGACAAGCCTGGACAAACTCTTATAATAGGAAAAGCGCTCCCGAGGACACATGGGAATATCGTCAAGCTAGTTTTCATCACGATCATATGATTCACGTTCGGTACTTTGATAATTTGATATGTGGGTGGACCGGTGCTTGGGTGCTGTTCTTACTTGAACAAGCATCCCACTTATGATTAACCTCTAATGCAAGCATCCACAACTACAACAAAAGTATTAAGGTAGACCTAACCATAGCATGAAACATATGGATCCAAATCAGCCCCATACGAAGCAACGCATAAACTAGGGTTTAAGCTTCTGTCACTCTAGCAACCCATCATCTAATTATTACTTCCCAATGCCTTCCTCTAGGCCCAAATAATGGTGAAGTGTTATGTAGTCGACGTTCACATAACACCACTAGAGGCTAGACAACATACATCTTATCAAAATATCGAACGAATACCAAATTCACATGACTACTAATAGCAAGACTTCTCCCGTGTCCTCAGGAACAAACGTAACTACTCACAAAGCATATTCATGTTCATAATCAGAGGGGTAATAGTATGCATAAAGGATCTGAACATATGATCTTCCACCAAATAAACCAACTAGCATCAACTACAAGGAGTAATCAACACTACTAGCAACCTACTAGCACCAATCCCGGACTTGGGGACAAGAATTGGATACAAGAGATGAACTAGGGTTTGGAGATGAGATGGTGCTGGTGAAGATGTTGATGGAGATTTCCCTCTCCCGATGAGAGGAGCGTTGGTGATGATGATGACGATGATTTCGCCCTCCCGGAAGGGAGTGTCCCCGTCAGAACAGCTCTGCCGGAGCCCTAGATTGGTTCCGCCTCGTGGGTGCGGAGTCTCGTCCCGAAAGGTTGCTCCCTATTTTTTTTCTAATCGAAAGACTTCATATAGGAGAAGATGGGCATTGGAGAGCCACCAGGGGGCCCACGAGGTAGGGGGCGCGCCACATGGAGGGGGGGGGGCGCCCCCACCCTCATGAGCAGGGTGTGGGCCCCCTGGCCTTCATCTTTGGCGACGATTTTTCTTTATTTATTTTAAGATATTCTGTGGAGTTTCAGGACTTTTGGAGTTGCGCAGAATAGGTCTCGAATATTTGCTCCTTTTCCAGCCTAGAATTCCAGCTGCCGGCATTCTCCCTCTTCATGTAAACCTTGTAAAATAAGAGAGAATGGCCATAAGTATTGTGACATAACGTGAAATAACAGCCCGTAATGCAATAAATATCGATATAAAAGCATGATGCAAAATGGACGTATTAACTCCCCCAAGCTTAGACCTCGCTTGTCCTCAAGCGAAAAGCCGATAACAATAAATATGTCCTCATGTTTAGAGGTAGAGGCGTCAATAAAAATAAAATACGGACATGAAGGCATCATGATTATTGTCATAACAACATCATATATAGATTTTGTCATATGATTACTTATGTTCAAGTGATGATCTTTTCACAATGCGAAAGTATGAATCAGAAACCTTATTGAGCACCAACAAATTATAACCTCAGTCATTGAAGCAATTGCAAATTATCATAACATCGGAAAGAGTCTATGTCAGAGCTTAAAAGCAAGTCCACATACTGAACTATCACTTAGTCCTTCATAATTGCTAACACTCAAGCAATACTTGTGGTTACGGAATTTTAATTGGACACAGAGAAAGATAGGGGCTTATAGTTTTTCTCCACAACCTTTTACCTCAAGGGTAATGTCAACAATAATAATTCATGCTCCCCTACATCCAATTAGATATGTATATCATGTTCTTTCCAACATGCTGAGCTTGCCAAAGGATAAAATGAAAAAGGAAAGGTGAAGATCACCGTGACTCTTGCATAAGGTAGAGGATAATAATAAAAGATAGGCCCTTCGCAGAGGAAAGCAGAGGTTGCCATGCGCTTTTATGGTTGAATGCACAAAATCTCAATGCGAAAGAACGTCACTTTATATTGCCCCTTGTGATATGAACCTTTATTATGCAGTCCGTCGCTTTTATTACTTCCACATCACAAGATCGTATAAAGCTTATTTCTCCCACACCAATCAATCATACATGTTTAGAGCAATTTTTATTGTTTTGCACCGATGACAACTTACTTGAAGGATCTTACTCAATCCATAGGTAGATATGGTGGACTCTCATGGCAAAATTGGTTTAAGGGTATTTGGAAGCACAAGTAGTATCTCTACTTGGTGCTGAGAATTTGGCTAGCATGAGGGGGAAAGGCAAGCTCAACATGTTAGAGGATCCATGACAACATACTTTATCTCAGATGTAAGAAAACATAACTCATTATGTTGTCTTCCTTGTCCAACCTCAACTCTTTAGCATGTCATATTTTAATGAGTGCTCCCAATCATAAAAGATGTCAATGATAATATATCTATATGTGAAACCTCTCTTTCCTTATTACTTCCTATTAATTGCAACGATGACCAAAGCTACATTTGCCAACTCCCAACAACTTTTAATCATCATACTCTTTCTATGTGAAGTCATTACTTTCAATAAGACCAATATGAACTCTTTGATTCTTTTTATTCTCTTTCTTTTATTCACCCAAGATCATGGCAAAATAATCAAGCCCTTGACTAAACACTAATCTTTATAATATAGCTCATAGACTCGATTACAAAGAGGGATCATAAAGCAAAACTCAAAACTAGATCATGCTATGACTTTATTCTACTAAATCAAGATACTACTAAAAGGATCGAACTAAGAAAAAGGTAAAGATAGGAGTTGTGATGGTGATACGATACCGGGGCACCTCCCCCAAGCTTGGCAGTTGCCAAGGGGAGTGCCCATACCCATGTGATTATGTCTCCTTCTTTGTCGGTGAAGGTGGAGGTGTTGTTGATTTAGTTGATGGCATAGACTTCTCCCTTAATTTGTGCTTTAGGACGGCATTTTGATCCCTCAGATCATCAATCTCCCACTCCAGGGTTAATATCTTCTTGCATAGATCCTGCTTATTTTCCTGCAAGAGACGAAAAGGGATAAACTCGAACTTTGGTTTATTTACCCTATCAGGGAGGCTTGAGTTTTTGAACTCCACATGCATGTCCCCAGGTTGAGGTAGTGGGGTTTCATCTTCGTCTGAGCTCGTCTCTTCCTTCCCCTTGGGTTCATAGTCCTCTTCCTCCTCCGTGGTCCAACCATCGTGCTCCACATCTCCATAGACCTTAGGTTTTGCGAGATGATCATCCACATAGTTTCTCCCACCGAATCCTGGGATGACATGTTGATCTAATCTGCAGTAGAACAGCTAGAAACAATAACAGAGGATATTTGCGTGACACGGGAGTCAAAACCTTCGGGAGAATATATAATGAATTTTTACCGACCAAAATACGTATCGTGCAAGAAAACGGAGTCCGGAGGGCACACGAGGTGCTCACGAGGTAGGGGGGCGCGCCCACCACCCTCATGAGTCCCTCGTGTCCTTCCCAGACTGCCACTTATTTTTCTATTTTTCTAAATATTCCAAAACGGAGAAATATTGCCTTAAAAATTGTTTTTGAGTCGGTTTACTTACCGTACCACATACCTACTCCTTTTCGGAGTCTGAAACGTTCCGGAAAGTGTCCCTTATGTATTCCTCCAGGGTTATGGTTTCAATAATATTGGTTTCAACATTTATGGGATTACCTGAAATATAATGTTTGATCCTTTGACCGTTTACCACCTTCGGATTTGTACCTTCGAAGTTGTTGATTTTTATGGCACTTGAACGATAGACCTCCTCGATAACGTAGGGACCTTCCCATTTAGAGAGAAGTTTTCCTGCAAAAAATCTTAAACGAGAGTTGTATAGCAATACATAATCACCTACATTAAACTCACGCTTTTGTATCCTTTTGTCATGCCATCTTTTAACTTTTTCTTTAAACAACTTAGCATTTTCATAAGCTTGGGTTCTCCATTCATCAAGTGAGCTAATATCAAACAACCTTTTCTCACCGGCAAGTTTGAAATCATAGTTGAGCTCTTTAATAGCCCGATATGCCTTATGTTCTAGTTCGAGAGGTAAGGGACATGCTTTTCCATAAACCATTTTATACGGAGACATACCCATAGGATTCTTATATGCAGTTCTATAGGCCCATAATGCATCATCAAGTTTCTTGGACCAATTCTTTCTAGACCTATTAAAAGTCTTTTGCAAAATTAATTTGAGCTCTCTATTGCTCAATTCTACTTGACCACTAGACTGCGGGTGATAAGGAGATACAATTCTATGATTAATGTCATATTAAGCAAGCATTTTACGGAAAGCACCATGAATAAAATGTGAACCACCATCAGTCATTAAATATCTAGGGACTCCAAACCTCGGAAAAATAACTTCCTTAAGCATTTTAATAGAAGTGTTATGATCAACACTACTAGTTGGAATAGCTTCTACCCACTTAGTAACGTAATCAACAACAACCAAAATATGTGTATATCCATTAGAGGCAGGAAAGGGTCCCATATAATCAAAGCCCCAAACATCAAATGGTTCAATAACAAGTGAATAATTCATAGGCATTTCTTGACGTCTACTAATATTACCAATTCTTTGACATTCATCGCAAGACAAAAAAAACTTACGGGCATCCTTGAAGAGAGTAGGCCAATAAAAACCGGATTGCAATACCTTATGTGTAGTTCTATCTCCAGCGTGGTGTCCTCCATAAGCCTCGGAGTGGCACTTGCGTAGGATCTGTTCCTGTTCATGCTCAGGTACACAACGTCTAATAACACCATCCACTCCTTCTTTATAAAGATGTGGGTCATCCCAAAAGTAATGTCGCAAATC
Source organism: Aegilops longissima (assembly GCA_021605205.1). Taxonomy (NCBI): domain Eukaryota; kingdom Viridiplantae; phylum Streptophyta; class Magnoliopsida; order Poales; family Poaceae; genus Aegilops; species Aegilops longissima. The sequence continues at coordinate 412,338,506 of CM038681.1, forward strand.
ATAGAAAAACTTTTTATTTTGTTGGTATGTGAAGCTAGGTGGTATAAATTTAGCAACAATATAATTAGCATAATTAGCATACCATGGAGTGCTACGAGAAGTGCTTATGGCATTTACTTGTTCATCAGGGAAGCTATCATCAATAGGTAGTGGGTCATCAAGAACATTCTCTAACCTAGATAAGTTATCTGCAACGGGGTTCTCAGCTCCTTTTCTATCAACAATATGCAAATCAAATTCTTGCAGCAAGAGAACCCATCTAATAAGTCTAGGTTTTGCATCTTTCCTTTCCATAAGATATTTAATAGCAGCATGATCAGTGTGAATAGTTACTTTAGAATCTACAATATAGGGTCTGAATTTATCACAAGCAAATACAACTGCTAAAAGTTCCTTTTCGGTAGTAGCATAATTTCTTTGAGCATTGTCTAGAGTCTTACTAGCATAATGGATAACATTTAATTCCTTATCAACTCTTTGCCCTAGAATAGCACCTATAGCATAATCACTAGCATCACACATAATTTCAAAGGGTAAATTCCAATCAGGTGGCTGAACAACACGTGCAGAGACTAATGCTTTCTTAAGTATTTCAAATGCTTCTACACAATCATCATCAAAGACAAATGGTACATATTTTTGTAATAAATTAGTCAGAGGCCGAGAAATTTTTGAGAAGCCCTTAATGAACCTCCTATAAAATCCGGCATGACCAAGGAAACTTCTTATACCTTTGATGTCCTTGGAACATGGCATCTTTTCAATAGCATCAACCTTGGCTTTATCAACATCAATACCTCTTTCAGAAACTTTGTGCCCCAAGACAATACCTTCATTAACCATGAAGTGGCACTTTTCCCAATTCAAAACAAGATTAGTTTCTTCACATCTCTGCAAAACTCGATCAAGATTGCTCAAGCAGTCATCAAAAGAGGAACCATAGACGGAAAAATCATCCATGAAAACCTCACAATTTTTTTCACAAAAATTAGAGAATATAGCCATCATGCATCTTTGAAAGGTAGCAGGTGCATTACATAAACCAAAATGCATACGTCTATAAGCAAAAGTACCAAAAGGGCAAGTAAAAGTAGTCTTTGATTGATCTTTAGCCGACACAGGTATTTGAGAGAAACCAGAATAACCATCTAGAAAGCAATAATGTGTATGTTTGCATAGTCTTTCTAGCATTCGATCAATAAAAGTTAAGGGTAATGATCTTTCTTAGTAGCTTTATTTAATTTGTGGAAATCAATTACCATCCTATAACCTGTGATAATTCTTTGCGGGATCAATTCATCTTTATCATTAGGGACAACAGTAATACCTCCCTTCCTAGGGACACAATGGACAGGACTTACCCACTGACTATCAGCAACGGGATAAATTATACCTGCCTCCAGAAGCTTGAGTATTTCTTTTCTTACCACTTCTTTCATTTTAGGATTCAAACGTCGTTGAGGATCACGAACTGGTTTGGCATCCGCTTCCAAATTTATTTTATGTTGACATAGAGTGGGACTAATGCCCTTAAGATCATCAAGAGTATATCCAATAGCGGCACGGTGCTTCTTCAAAGTTTTCAATAATCTTTCTTCTTCATGCTCTGAAAGGTTAGCACTAATAATAACAGGATATATTTTCTTTTCATCAAGATAAGCATATTTAAGATTATCAGGCAACGGTTTAAGCTCAAACACGGGATCACCCTTGGGTGGAGGAGGATCCCTAGGATTTCAACAGGCAGATTGTGTTGCAGAATAGGTTCCTGTTTAAAGAATACTTCATCTATTTCCATTCTTTCATTCATGAACATATCATTTTCATGGTCTAGCAAATAGTGTTCTAAAGGATCACTAGGAGGTACGGCAATAGAAGCAAGACCAATAATTTCATCCTTACTAGGCAATTCTTCCTCAAGATGTTTTTTACTAAATTTAGAGAAATTAAACTCATGAACCATATCATCCAAGCCAATAGTAACAACATTCTTTTCGCAATCTATCTGAGCATTAACAGTGTTCAAGAAGGGTCTACCAAATATAATGGGACAAAAGCTATCTTGTGGGGAACTGAGAACAAGAAAATCAGCGGGATATTTGATTTTCCCACACAAAACTTCAACATCTCTAACAATTCCCACTGGTGAAATAGTATCTCTACTGGCAAGTTTAATTGTGACATCAATTTCTTCTAACTCAGCAGGTGCAATTTCATGCTTGATTTCTTTATACAAGTCATAAGGTATAACACTAGCACTAGCACCCATATCGCATAAGCCATGATAACAATGATCTCCTATTTTAACAGAAATAACAGGCACGCCTACCACAGGTCTATGTTTATCTTTAGCGCAAGGTTTAGCAATTCTAGCAGATTCACCGCAGAATTGAATAACATGCCCATCAATATTATCGGACAAGAGATCTTTAACAATAACAATATTAGGTTCTACTTTGATTTTCTCAGGAGGTGTATAAGTTCTAATATTGCTTTTACGAACCACAGTTGAAGCTTTAGCATGATCCTTTATTTTAACAGGGAAAGGTGGTTTCTCAACATAAGAGGTAGGAACAATAGGATCATTATAAGTGACAGTCTTTTCTTCAACTTTAATAGGTGCAGCTACTTTTACTTCTATGGGAGGATGATATTTAAACCACTTCTCCTTAGGGGAGATCAACATAAGTAGCAAAACATTCACAGAAAGAAGCTACTATCTCAGAGTCAAGTCCATATTTAGTGCTAAACTTACGGAAAATATCGGTATCCATAAAAGATTTAACACAATCAAACTTAGGTGTCATACCTGACTCCTTACCTTCGTCGAGGTCCCAATCTTCAGAGTTGCGTTTAATTCTATCCAATAAATTCCATCTGAATTCAATAGTCTTCATCATAAAAGAGCCAGCACAAGAAGTATCGAGCATGGTGCGATTGTTATCAGAAAGCCAAGCATAAAATTCTGAAGGATTGTCACTCTTGAGAGCTCATGATTTGGGCATGAATATAACATTGATTTAAGCCTCCCCTAAGCTTGAGCGATGCTTTCTCCTTCGCGAGGCCAAAGATTATATATATAATTGCGATCACGGTGAACAAGATGCATATGATAATACTTTTGATGAAATTCCAATTTCAATCTTTTATAGTTCCATGATCTCGTATCATCACATAGCCTATACCATGTCAATGCGTCCCCCTTCAAAGATAAAGGGAAAACCTTATTCTTAACAACATCATCGGGTATACCTGCAGGCTTAAATAGTCCACAAACTTCATCCACATAGAGTAGATGTTCATCAGGATGCTTTGTTCCATCTCCTGTAAAAGTATTAGCTAGCAGTTTTTCCATCATACCCGAAGGAAATTCACAAGGAGTTTCATTTTCAATAGGTTCAGTAGGTTGAGGGGCAACTCTTTGCTCTATTGGACGGGGTGAAGATACCCCGAACAAGCCCCTCAGAGAACTACTTTCCATAGTAACAAGTGACGGTAAATTTCAGCAAACTATATAAATTTTTCCTTACCAAATTCCACCTACCAAAGGCGCTACACTCCCCGGCAACGGCGCCAGAAAAGAGTCTTGATGACCCACAAGTATAGGGGATCTATAGTAGTCCTTTCGATAAGTATGAGTGTGGAAACCAACGAGGAGCAGAAGGAAATGATAAGCGGTTTTCAGCAAGGTATTCTCTGCAAGTACTGAAATAAGTGGTAACAGATAGTTTTGTGATAAGATAAATTGTAACGAGCAACAAGTAACAAGAGTAAATAAAGTGCAGCAAGGTGGCCCAATCCTTTTTGTAGCAAAGGACAAGCCTGGACAAACTCTTATAATAGGAAAAGCGCTCCCGAGGACACATGGGAATATCGTCAAGCTAGTTTTCATCACGCTCATATGATTCTCGTTCGGTACTTTGATAATTTGATATGTTGGTGGACCGGTGCTTGGGTGCTGTTCTTACTTGAACAAGCATGCCACTTATGATTAACCTCTATTGCAAGCATCCGCAACTACAACAAAAGTATTAAGGTAGACCTAACCATAGCATGAAACATATGGATCCAAATCAGCCCCTTACGAAGCAACACATAAACTAGGGTTTAAGCTTCTGTCACTCTAGCAACCCATCATCTACTTATTACTTCCCAATGCCTTCCTCTAGGCCCAAATAATGGTGAAGTGTTATGTAGTCGACGTTCACATAACACCACTAGAGGCTAGACAACATACATCTTATCAAAATATCGAACGAATACCAAATTCACATGACTACTAATAGCAAGACTTCTCCCTTGTCCTCAGGAACAAACGTAACTACTCACAAAGCATATTCATGTTCATAATCAGAGAGGTAAATAATATGCATAAAGGATCTGAACATATGATCTTCCACCAAATAAACCAACTAGCATCAACTACAAAAAGTAATCAACACTACTAGCAACCTACTAGCACCAATCCCGGACTTGGGGACAAGAATTGGATACATGAGATGAACTAGGGTTTGGATATGAGATGGTGCTGGTGAAGATGTTGATGGAGATTTCCCTCTCCCGATGAGAGGAGCGTTGGTGATGATGATGACGATGATTTCCCCCTCCCGGAAGGGAGTGTCCCCGGCAGAACAGCTCTGCCGGAGCCCTAGATTGGTTCCGCCAAGGTTCCGCCTCGTGGCTGCGGAGTCTCGTCCCGAAAGGTTGCTCCCTGTTTTTTTTCTCATCAAAAGACTTCATATAGGAGAAGATGGGCATCAGAGAGCCACCAGGGGGCCCACGAGGTAGGGGCACGCCCAGGGGGGCCCCACCCTCGTGAGCGGTGTGGGCCCCTGGCCTTCATCTTTGGCGACGATTTTTCTTTATTTATTTTAAGATATTTGGTGGAGTTTCAGGACTTTTGGAGTTGCGCAGAATAGGTCTCCAATATTTGCTCCTTTTCCAGCCCAGAATTCCATCTGCCGGCATTCTCCCTCTTCATGTAAACCTTGTAAAATAAGAGAGAATAGCCATAAGTATTTTGACATAACGTGAAATAACAGCCCATAATGCAATAAATATCGATATAAAAGCATGATGCAAAATGACGTATCATCGGCCCACTTGATATATTGACCCCTCCTGTGTACGGGGTACGAGGCAGAATAGCCTCTTCCATAGCTCAAAATGAGCTTCGCAGCCCAAAAACAGCTCGCAAAGGGTGACGTAGCCAGCGATGTGTAATATGGAGGTGGGAGTAAAGTTATGCAGCTGGAGGCCATAGAACTCCAGGAGCCCGCGGAGGAACGGATGGATGGAAAATCCAAGCCCCCTTAGTAAGTAAGGGACAAGGCATACCCGCTCCCCCATGGAGGGGTTGGGAAGGCTCTCCGCTTGCTCCCCGCCGTTGTACATGGCTAGTCCGGCTCGAACGGGGACCATATACGCTGGAGGGAGAAACCCCTGGGTCTGTAACTCTACTAATTGGCTGTGGGGGACGGAACACTTCTTCCAATTGCTTGGCTTAGGGCTGTGGGAGCGAGAGGAGGAGCTGCGATGGCCGGCCATGAAGGGATGGGCTTTTCCGGGCGCGCTCTGGTGGATACTCGCTGTGGGAGGATGGTGTGATCTGGAGCTGAGGATCCCCGTCTCTTTAAATAGACGATTTACTTACACGGTTAGGGTGGCAAGCATAAAAATGCTCCGACTTCTCGCATTCGCTCGACACGTGGAGGATAGCCATTATTAGGCACAGAAGCCAAGGAGTGCAACATTCATGGGAAGCCGGACAATACTCGACAGATACTCAGAATTGGGAGAAGAACCCGCCTTGCAATGCTGAAGACAATCTGCGCGCCGGACTCATCATCATTGAAGCCTGGTTCGGGGGCTACTGAGGGAGTCCTGGATTGGGGGGGGGGGGTCCTCGGACTGTCGGACTATATACTTTGGCCGGACTGTTGGATTATGAAGATACAAGATCGAAGACTTCGTCCCGTGTCCGGATGGGACTCTCCTTTTCGTGGAAGGCAAGCTTGGCAATTCGGATATGTAGATCTCCTCCCTTGTAACCGACTCTGTGTAACCCTAGCCCCCTCCGGTGTCTACATAAACCGGAGGGTTTAGTCCATAGGACAAAAAAATCAGAATCATAGGCTAGCTTCTAGGGTTTAGCCTCTATGATCTCGTGGTAGATCAACTCTTGTAATACTCATATCATCAAGATTAATCAAGCAGGAAGTAGGGTATTACCTCCATCGAGAGGGCCCGAACCTGGGTAAACATTGTGTCCCCCGCCTCCTGTTACCATCCGCCTTAGACGCATAGTTCGGGACCCCCTACTCAAGATCCGCCGGTTTTGACACCGACACTCGACAAGCATGACTTTGTCCATGTGTCGATCCTTTGAGATCGCAACCTTACCTAGACCCAATACCTAACTTTTTCCTTTGTCAGCGAAGATGATATGCTTTAGATGCGATGGTGATAAGGGAGCATCCATCAATAGATTCTTGTCACCAGTCATGTGATTTGTACATCCACTATCGAGGACCCACTCAGTGGCTTTGGGTTGATCATCCTGCAGATAAATTAGTGCAGCTTACGAACTCATATACTTCATCAGTGAAGAATATGACATCAATTCATCAGATCAATTTCATCAAGTAATAGAACAGATAAAGCACTATGAGGACGTGAGAAATGAAGGTTCATTTCTTCATGATTAGCCTGCGTCCTTTCAGGCACTCTCAGGTCTCCAGCAAATTCTTCAGACGTTTACGCACGTCTGGAGACCTGAACCTGCAGAAGAGATTAGTTCTTTTTCCTCACCACCCACATCTGTAGGGGTGGCAAAGAGTTCATCACTCTGTGAGCTCCATACGAGAAAGGCGGCATAGAAGCCATTCCGTTTCGTTTCACATAAGAGGGGTTAGGGTAAGCATATGAATAAGCAGAGAAATTCTTCGAGGACTTATGAACATAATGGTTAGAAGAGTAATGCTCATATTCATAGTCCTTAGCCCCTCCCTGCGAAACAGAGGTGTTAGCACGATGATAATCATATGAGGACTTTGATCCTTTTGAGGATTTTGATCCACGTGAGGAATTTGGTCCGTATGAGGACTTGGATCCATATGAAGAATTTAATCTGGGGTTCCTATTCTTCACAGGTGGTGTCATGAGGACATTCACCTAAAGACTTTCAAGGAACCTTTTGGGAACCCTGATTTTCTTCACGGGGGAACCGTTCCTGCAGTTAGTGCCAACATACCTAGCAAATACTTCACCATTCTGATTTTTGAACAGTTTATAGTTGGAGTCAAATGACTCATCAGAAGAATGAGGAGATTCACATGTAAAGCCAGATAGATTAGATGGATCAACTGGAGGTCCCTTTGCAGCAACCCATGAGGTTTTGGGGTACTGCTCAGGCTTCCAATAAGTACCATCAGCATTGAGTTTCCTCTCAAAGGCAATACCGTCTTTCCTAGGGTTCCTGTTGAGGATCTGCTTTTTAAGCACATCACAAAGAGTCTGATGCCCTTTGAGGCTTTTGTACATGCCTGTCATGTACAATTCCTTCAACCCTGCATCATCAGTGATACTAGCAATGTCCTCAGATGAGGAATTAGTGATAGCAGAGACAGTTGAAGAATTTGTAGCATTAGAAGCATTTGAACATTCAGGTGAAGAATTAGCAGATTCACGTTCAATGCACTTCAAGCATGGAGGAACAAATTCTTCCTGAGCAGCGCTGATTTGTTGAGCAAGTAATGAATCACGCTCCTTCTGAAGATCTTCATAACTCACTCTTAGCTTTTCAAGATCTTGCTTTATTTGAAGAAATTCATAAGAAAGATTCTCATGACCAGATAAGAGAGTGTTATGATGACCTTGAAGGTTGTCAAACCTAGTCTGAAGTCTCTGAAGATTTTCAGTCAAGGTTTTAGTGCGATCCATTTCTTCACCCAACATATCATCACTTTTGTCTAGCATGTTTTGAACCTTTTCAAAAGCCCTTTGTTGTTTCACAACAATCTTTGCAAGTTTAGAATAGATGGGCTTGAGGTTTTCATCAGATTCATTCTCACTTGATTCAGAGGAGGTATATTTGAGTACCTTGGCACCCTTTGCCATGAAGCAATAGGTGGGAGCGTAGTCATCATTGCCTTCATCAGCCTTGTTGGTGAGGTCATTTTCTTCAGAGTTGAAGATAGACTTGCTGACGAATGCAGTAGCGAGAGCTAGGCTCGCCACACCGGATTCGTACTCCTCAGACGCCTCCTCTTCCTCATTTTCTTCAGATTTTGCCTCAGAGTCCATTTCCTTGCTAATGAATGCCCGAGCCTTCTTGTGAGATGAAGACTTTGAGGATTTTGATGATGAAGACTCTGAGGATTTCTTCTTTTTCTTTGCATCATCAGAACTGTAATCCTTGTATTTCTTCTTCTTTGATTCCCTTTCCCACTGAGGACAATCTTGAATGTAGTGTCCAGGTTTCTTGCATTTGTGACAAAGCCTCTTCTTGTAGTCACTGGATGAGGAATCATTGCTCCTTGAGGGTTTTCCAAAGCGACCACGTCTTGAGAACTTCTGAAATTTCTTCACGAGCGGTGCTAGTTCATGGCTCGATTCTTGAGATCACCAAGGCTGCTACCGAGTCTTCATCTTCGGACTCGAAACTGCCTTGGCCTTCATCTGCGTGATCTGCCATAGCTCGAACCATAGAGATCTCTCTTTTCAGCAAGCTGGAACTCATGAGTATTTAGCCTCTCGAGGATATCAACGGGATCAAGTGACTTGTAATCAGCATGTTCTTGTATCATCAATGCTAGAGTATCAAATGAGGAATCAAGCGATCTCAGCAATTTCTTCACCACCTCATGGTCGGTGATGTCAGTGGCACCAAGCGCTTGAAGCTCATTTGAGATGTCAGTGAGGCGATCAAAGGTTTGTTGAACATTTTCATTGTCGAGTATTTTGAAGCGGTTGAAGAGATTGCGAAAAACATCAACTCGAGATTCACGCTGTGTTGAGACTCCTTCATTCACTTTGGACAGCCTATCCCAGATAAGCTTAGCAGTTTCCAAAGCACTCACTCTTTCATAATGTCCTTTGCTCAAATGGACACAAATGATATTCTTCGCTTGAGAATCGAGTTGCTTGAATCTCTTCACATCAGCAGCATTCAGAGAAGGTGTGACTGAGGGAACACCATTTTCCACAACATACCAGAGATTGTTATCAATTGCCTCAAGATGCATTCGCATCTTATTCTTCCAGTAGGGGTAGTCCGTCCCATCGAAGGTAGGACACCCAGCAGAGACCTTGATCATACCTGCGGTCGACATAACTAAAACTCCAAAGTGGTTAAACCAAAATCACACACAACAAGGAGTACCTCGCTCGATACCAGTTGAAAGTCGTTATATCGACTAGAGGGGGTGAATAGGCGATTTTATGAATTCTTCATTGAGGAATTTATGGGTGAGGAAATTCCTTAGCGAAGAACTACTTGCAGCGAATAAGTACTCGAAGTAAACATAACAGAACACAAGCATGGTCATCATGATGAAATGAAGACAAGCACAGAGTACGAAAAGCGTAAACACAGGATAACACAGATGAAGAAAAACAGACTGAAGAAATTGAACTGAGGAAATTGAGAAAATCTTCAGTCAAAGTCTTCAAACACAGATATGAACAAGCACACAACACAATTATGAGGAAATGAAATAGTTGAGGAAATAGAACCAGTAAGCTTGGTGAAGACAATGATTTGGTAGGCTGGCCCAACTGCTGTCTCAGTTGTACATCTGGTTGGAGCGGATAGGTATTTAAACCTGAGGACACACAGTCCTCACCGTATTCTCCTTGAGCTAAGGTCACACAGACCTCGCCCAATCACTCATGGTAAGTCTTCAGGTGACTTCCGAACCTTCACAAACTCGGTCACTCGGCGATCCACAATTCCTCTTGGATGCTCTAGACCATGACGCCTAACCGTCTGGAAGAAGCACAATCTTCAAAGGTAATAAGCATCGGATCCACGCAGGATCAATCTCTTCGGTGATGCTAAATCACTTTGGGTTTGTAGGTGTTTGGGTTTGGGTTTTCCTCACTTGATGATTTTTGCTCAAAGTCCTCGGAGGATGGGATGCTCTCAAATGACAAGTGTCAGTTTCTCTCGGAGCAGCCAACCAGCTAGTGGTTGTAGCGGGTGGCTATTTATAGCCTAGGGAGCAGCCCGACATGATAAGACATAAATGCCCTTCAATGATATGACCGTTAGGTGGGTAGATATTTTGGGACAGCTGGCGCGTAGCACATCAACGGTCGAAAATTTGAGTATCAAATTCCTTAGGGCTATCATGTTCCTCACTGTGTAGGCAATCCGCACTGGCAGATTCCTAACTCCTCAGTCGTAACAAATTCCTCAAAGACCGTAAGAACTTCGTCTCATCACATCAAGAATATGACTGAATCTGTATGGGATTTCCAATGGCTTCACTCGAAGGGATTGGTAGGTGTAGGATTTTGAGTTGAGCATCACATGGAAATTTTTCCTTAGTATTTCCTCGACCCCCTTTAATAGTACGATGTTTCCTATGACTCAAGAAAGAGAAAATTAAACTACGAAAACAAAAGTCTTCACGCTTCATGTTCCTCGAATGAATACCAAGTCTTCAAGGTCACACCAATTTCTTCACTTTCAAAGTCTTCAGAAATCCAAAGTCTTCAGTCGAAGAACTTCATTTTTAGGGGTCGACTTTCTCTGTAAATATCAAACTCCTCATAGACTTATAGACCTGTGTACACTCACAAGCGCATCAGTCCCTTAACCTATAAGTCTTCAATACACCAAAATCACTAAGGGGCACTAGATGCACTTACATGATCCCTTCACTAAATTTCCAGGTAAAAGTGTTCTCCCTGAGTATGCACCGTTGCTACAGTTCGTCGTGTTGAGACACCAAGTGATGATCGGGTGCGATAGACTCTACGTTTACTGCTACCTCTTGAGCACTGTGTTGGATTTCCTTGAAGAAGAAAGGTGATGCAGCACAGCAGCATAAGTATTTCCCTCAGTTTTTGAGAACCAAGGTATCAATCCAGTAGGAGGCTACGCGCGAGTCCCTCGTACCTACACAAAGCAAATAACTCCTCGCAACTAATGCGATTAGGGGTTGTCAATCCCTTCACGGTCACTTACGAGAGTGAGATCTGATAGAGATGATAGATAATATTTTTGCTATTTTTTATGATAAAGATGCAAAGTAAAATAAAAAGAAAAGTAAAAGCAAAGGCGATAAATAAAGTGATGGAAGATTAATATGATAGAGATAGACCCAGGGGCCATAGGTTTCACTAGTGGCTTCTCTCAAGAGCATAAGTATTCTATGGTGGGTGAACGAATTACTGTTGAGCAATTGACAGAATTGAGCATAGTTATGAGAATATCTTGGTATGATCATGTATATAGGCATCACGTCCGAGACAAGTAGACCGACTCCTTCCTGCATCTACTACTATTACTCCACTCATCGTCCGCTATCCAGCATGCATCTAGAGTATTAAGTTCAAGAAAACAGAGTAACGCCTTAAGCAAGATGACATGATGTAGAGGGATAAATTCATGCAATATGATAAAAAAACCATCTTGTTATCCTCGATGGCAACAATACAATACGTGCCTTGCTGCCCCGACTGTCATTGGGAAAGGACACCGCAAGATTGAACCCAAAGCTAAGCACTTCTCCCATTGCAAGAAAAACCAATCTAGTAGGCCAAACCAAACTGATAATTCGAAGAGACTTGCAAAGATAACCAATCATACATAAAAGAATTCAGAGTAGATTCAAATATTGTTCATAGATAATCTTGATAATAAACCCACAATTCATCGGTCTCAACAAACACACCGCAAAAAGAAGATTACATCGAATAGATCTCCACAAGAGAGGGGGAGAACATTGTATTGAGATCCAAAAAGAGAGAAGATGCCATCTAGCTACTAACTATGGACCCGAAGGTCTGAGGTAAACTACTCACACTTCATCGGAGGGGCTATGGTGATGATGTAGAAGCCTTCCGTGGTGGATGCCCCCTCTGGCGGAGCTCCGGAATAGGCCCCAAGATGGGATCTCGTGGGTACAGAAGGTTGCGGCGGTGGAATTAGGTTTTTGGCTCCGTATCTGATCGTTTGGGGGTACGTAGGTATATATAGGAGGAAGAAGTACGTCGGTGGAGCAAAGTGGGCCCCACGAGGGTGGAGGGCGTGCCTTGGGGGGGGGGTAGGCGCGCCCCCTACCTCGTGCCCACCTTGAAGCTTCCTTGACTTAGGGTCCAAGTCTCCTGGATCACGTTCGGTGAGAAAATCACGTTCCCGAAGGTTTCATTCCGTTTGGACTCCGTTTGATATTCCGTTTCTTCGAAACTCTGAAATAGGCAAACAACAACAATTCTGGGCTGGGCCTCCGGTTAATAGGTTAGTCCCAAAAATAATATAAAAGTGGAAAATAAAGCCCAATATTGTCCAAAATAGTAGATAATATAGCATGGAGCAATCAAAAATTATAGATACGTTGGAGACGTATCAGGCATCCCCAAGCTTAATTCCCGCTCGTCCTCGAGTAGGTAAATGATAAAAACAGAATTTTTGATGCGGAGTGCTACTTGGCATAATTTCAATGTAATTCTTCTTAATTGTGATATGAATATTCAGATCCGAAAGATTCAAGACAAAAGTTCATATTGACATAAAAAAATACTTCAAGCATACTAACTAAGCAATTATGTCTTCTCAAAATAACATGGCCAAAGAAAGTTCATCCCTACAAAATCATATAGTTTAGTCATGCTCCATTTTCGTCACACCAGAATGCTCTCATCATGCACAACCCCGATGACAAGCCAAGCAATTGTTTCATACTTTAGTAATCTCAAACCTATAAACTTTCACACAATATATGAGTGTGAGCCATGGACATAGCACTATGGGTGGAATAGAATATGATGATGGGGGTTATGTGGAGAAGACAAAAAAGAAGAAAATCTCACATCAACGAGGCTAATCAATGAGCTATGGAGATGCCCATCGATTGATGTTAATGCAAGGAGTAGGGATTGCCATGCAACGGGTGCACTAGAGCTATAAATATATGAAAGCTCAACAAAAGAAAACTAAGTGGGTGTGCATCGAACTTGCTTGCTCACGAAGACCTAGGGCACTTGAGGAGGCCCATTGTTGGAATATACAAGCCAAGTTCTATAATGAAAAATTCCCACTAGTATATGAAAATGATAACTCAAGAGACTCTCTATATGAAGAACATGGTGCTACTTTGAAGCACAAGTGTGAAAAAAAAGATAGTAGCATTGCCCCTTTTTTGGGGCCTTCTTTTTTTTGGCATTTTTTTGGGACAATGCTCTATTAAATGATGATCATCACACTTCTATTTATTTACAACTCAATTATTACAACTCGATACTAGAACAAAGTATTACTCTATATGAATGCCTCCGGCGGTGTACCGGGATATGCAATGAACCAGGAGTGACATGTATGAAAGAATTATGAACGGTGGCTTTGCCACAAATACTATGTCAACTACATGATCATGCTAGAAATATGACAATAATGAATGTGTCATGATAAACGGAATGGTGGAAAGTTGCATGGCAATATATCTCGGAATGGCTATGGAAATGCCATAATAGGTAGGTATGGTGGATGTTTTGAGGAAGATATAAGGAGGTTTATGTGTGAAAGAGCGTATCATATCACGGGGTTTGGATGCATCGGCGAAGTTTGCACCAACTCTCAATGTGAGAAAGGGCAATGCACGGCATCAAGAGGCTAGCAATGATGGAAGGGTGAGAGTGCGATAATCCATGGACTCAACATTAGTCATAAAGAACTCACATACTTATTGCAAAAATCTACAAGCCATCAAAAACCAAAGCACTACGCGCATGCTCCTAGGGGGATAGATTGGTAGGAAAAGACCATCGCTCGTCCCCGACCGCCACTCATAAGGAGGACAGTCAAAGAACACCTCATGTTTCAAATTTGTTACATAACGTTTACCATACGTGCATGCTACGGGACTTGCAAATTTCAACACAAGCATTTCTCAAATTCACAACTACTTAAATAGCACAACTTTAATATTATTACCTCCATATCTCAAAACAATCATCAAGCATCAAACTTCTCTTAGCATTCAACACACTCATAAGAAAGTTTTTACTATTTTTGTATACCTAGCATATTAGGATTTTTTAAGAAAATTACCATGCTATTTAAGACTCTCAAAATAATCTAAGTGAAGCATGAGAGGTCAATAGTTTCTTTAAAACAAATCCACCACCGTGCTCTAAAAGATATAAGTGAAGGACTAGAGCAAAACTATATAACCCAAAAGATATAAGTGAAGCACAAAGAGTATTCTAATAATTTCCAAATCATGTATGGCTCTCTCAAAAGGTGTGTACAGCAAGGATTATTGTGGTAAACTAAAAAACAAAGACTCAAATCATACAAGACGCTCCAATCAAAACACATATCATGTGGTGAATAAAAATATAGCTCCAAGTAAAGTTACCGATGGAAGTAGACGAAAGAGGGGATGCCTTCCGGGGCATCCCCAAGCTTTGACTTTTTGGTATCCTTAGATTATCTTGGGGTTGCCATGGGCATCCCCAAGATTTGGCTCTTTCCACTCCTTGTTCCATAATCCATCAAAAAAAAAATTCACCCAAAACTTGAAAACTTCACAACACAAAACTCAACAGAAATCTCGTGAGCTCCGTTAGCGAAAGAAAACAAAAGACCACTTCAAGGTACTGTAATGAACTCATTTCTTTATTTATATTGGTGTTAAACCTAATGTATTCCAACTTCTCTATGGTTTATAAACTATTTTACTAGCAATAGATTCATCAAAATAAGCAAACAACACATGAAAAACAGAATCTGTCAAAAACAGAACAGTTTGTAGTAATCTGTAACTAACGCAAACTTCTGGAACTCCAAAAATTCAGAAAAAATAGGAAGACCTAGGAAATTTGGTTATTGATCAGCAGCAATGGGAATCAGTATTTTATATTGTTCTGGAGATTTTTAACAATTGTTTTTGTGAATCGAAAGTTTCTGGAAATTACAGCAAGATCAAATAACTATCATCCAAGAAGATCCTATATGTTTAACTTAGCACAAACACTAATTAAAACATAAAAACACATCTAACCAGAGGCTAGATCTAAGATTTATTCCTAACAATAAGCAAAAGCAAAAAAACAAAAAATAAAATTGGGTTGCCTCCCAACAAACGCTATCATTTAACGCCCTTAGCAAGGCATACTAGCAAGGATAGATCTAGGTATTGCCATCTTTGGTAGGCAATCCATAAGTGGATCTCATGATAGATTCATATGGTAATTTTATTTTATTCCTAGGGAAGTGTTCCATACCTTTCTTTAATGGAAATTGGAATCTAATATTCCCTTCCTTCATATCAATAACTGTACCAATCGTTCTAAGGAAAGGTCTACCAAGAATAATAGGACATGAAGGATTGCAATCTATATCAAGAACGATAAAATCTACGGGCACATAATTCCTATTTGCAAAAATAAGAACATCATTAATTCTTCCCATAGGTTTCTTAATAGTGAATCCGCAAGGTGCAAGTTTAGAGAGCAATCATCAAAATCACGGAAATCTAGCAAATCGCACAAAGTTTTGGGAATAGTGGAAACACTAGCACTCAAATCACATAAAGCATAAAACTCATGATATTTGATCTTAAATTTAATAGTTGGTTCCCACTCATCATAAAGTTTTCTAGGGATAGAAACTTCCAACTCAAGTTTTTCTTCATAAGATTGCATCAAGGCATTAACGATATGTTTAGTAAACGCTTTATTTTGACTATAAGCCTGAGGAGAGTTTAGCACGGATTGCAACAAGGAAATACAATCAATTAAAGAGCAACTTTCATAATTAAATTCCTTGAAATCCAAAATAGTGGGTTTAGCAACATCTAAGGTTTTAATCTCTTCAATCCACTTTTATTAATTTTAGCATCATAATCTAAAAACTCCGAATTTTTGGAACGCCTTCTAGGTAGAGGTGGATCAAATACAGTCCCATCATTATCAAGATTCATATTGCAAAACAAATATTTAATAGGGGACGTATCAATAAATTTTAGATCTTCATCTTTATTTTCATGGAAATTGGAAGAACACGCTTTAATAAAGGCATCTTTCGTAGCACGCATCCTAGCGGTTCTTTCCTTGCACTCATCAATGGAAATTCTCATGGATTTGAGAGACTCATTGATATCATGCTTAGGAGGAATAGATCTAAGATTTAAAGAATCAACATCAAGAGAAATTCTATCAACTTTCCTAGCCAATTCATCAACTTTAAGCAATTTCTCTTCAAGCAAAGCATTAAAATTCTTTTGTGAATTCATAAACTCTTTAACACTAGTCTCAAATTCAGAGGGCATCTTATTAAAAATTCCATAAGAGTTGTTGTAGGAATTTCCATAATTATTAGAAGGATTACTAGGATAAGGCCTAGGATTAAAGTTCCCTCTATACGCGTTGTTACCAAAATTATTCCTACCAACAAAATTCACATCCATAGATTCATTATTATTCTCAATCAAAGTAGACAAAGGATCAAAATAAACACTCTTAGTAGCAAATAATTTCATAAGTTCATCCATCTTTCCACTCAAAACATTGATTTTCTCTATCGCATGCACTTTTTTATTAGTAGATCTTTCAGTGTGCCATTGAGAATAATTAACCATAATATTATCTAGGAGTTTAGTAGCTTCTCCTAAAGTGATTTCCATAAAAGTGCCTCCCGCGGCCGAATCCAAAAGATTTCTAGAAGCTAAATTCAATCCGGCATAATTTTTTTGTATAATCATCCACAGATTCAAACCATGAGTAGGGCAATTACGTATCATTAATTTCATCCTCTCCCAAGCTTGTGCAACATGTTCATGATCAAGTTTCTTAAAATTCATAATATCGTTTCTAAGAGAGATGATCTTAGTGGGAGGAAAATACTTAGAGATAAAAGCATCTTTGCACTTATTCCATGAATCATTACTATTTTTAGGCAAAGACGAAAACCAAGCTTTAGCACGATCTCTAAGCGAAAAAGGAAATAGCTTCAATTTAACAATATCATTATCAACATATTTCTTCTTTTGCATATGACACCAATCCACGAAGCTATTTAGATGAGTAGCGGCATCTTCACTAGGAAGGCCGGCGAAGTGATCTTTCATAACAAGATTCAACAAAGAAGTATTGATTTCAAAAGATTCAGTATTGGTAAGAGGAGAAATTCTAGTGCTAAGGAAATCATTATTGTTGGTATTGGTAAAGTCACACAATTTGGTATTATCTTGAGCCATCGTGACAAGCAAGCAATCCAACACACGAGCAAACAAAAAGCAAGCGAGAAAAAAGGCAAACGAAAAAGAGAGGGCGAATAAAATGGCAAGGGTGAAGTGGTGGAGAGGAAAACGAGAGGCAAATGGCAAATAATGTAATGCGAGAGATAAGGGATTGTGATGGCTACTTGGTATGTTGACTTTTGCGTAGACTCCCGGGCAATGGCGCCAGAAATTCTTCTTGCTACCTCTTGAGCACCGCGTTGGATTTCCTTGAAGAGGAAAGGATGATGCAGCAAAGTAGCGTAAGTATTTCCCTCAGTTTTTGAGAACCAATGTATCAATCCAGTAGGAGGCTATGCGCGAGTCCCTCGTACCTACACAAACCAAATAACTCCTAACAACCAACGCAAATAGGGGTTGTCAATCCCTTCACGGTCACTTACGAGAGTGAGATATGATAGAGAAGATATATAATATTTTTGGTATAAAGATGCAAAGTAAAATAAAAGGCAAAGGCAATAATAAAGCGATGGAAGATTAATATGATGAGAATAGACCCGGGGGCCATAGATTTCACCAGTGTCTTCTCTCAAGAGCATAAGTATTTTACGGTGGGTGAATGAATTACTGTTGAGCAATTGACAGAATTGAGCATAGTTATGAGAATATCTAGGTATGATCTTGTATATAGGCATCACGTCCGAGACAAGTAGACCGACTCCTGCCTGCATCTACTACTATTACTCCACTCATCGACCGCTATCCAGCATGCATCTAGAGTATTAAGTTAATGAAAGCAGAGTAACGCCTTAAGCAAGATGACATGATGTAGATGGATAAATTCGTGCAATATGATAAAAACCCCATCTTGTTATCCTCGATGGCAACAATACAATCGTGCCCTCCTGCCCTCATCACATTGGGAAAGGACACATAAAGATTGAACCCAAAGCTAAGCACTTCTCCCATTGCAAGAAAGATCAATCTAGTAGGCCAATCCAAACTGATAATTCGAAGAGACTTGCAAAGATAACCAATCATACATAAAAGAATTCAGAGAAGATTCAAATATTGTTCATAGATAATCTAGATCATAAACCCACAATTCATCGGTCTCAACAAACACACCGCAAAAAGAAGATTACATCGAATAGATCTCCATGATAGAGGGGGAAAACATTGTATTGAGATCTAAAAAGAGAGAAGAAGCCATCTAGCTACTAAATATGGACCTGAAGGTCTGAAGTAAACTACTCACACTTCATCGGAGAGGCTATGGTGTTGATGTACAAGCCCTCCATGGTGGATTCCCCTTCCGGCGGAGCTCTGGAACAGGCCCCAAGATGGGATCTCGTGGGTACACAAGGTTGAGGCGGTGGAATTAGGTTTTTGGCTCCGTATCTGATCGTTTGGGGGTACGTAGGTATATATAGGAGGAAGAAGTACGTCGGTGGAGCTTCTTGGGGTCCACGAGGGTGGGGGCGTGCCCTAGGGGGGTAGGCGCACCCCCTACCTCGTGCCCACCTCGTGGCTTTCTTGACGTAGGGTCCAAGTCTGCTGGGTCATATTCAGTGAGAAAATCACGTTCCCGAAGGTTTCATTCCGTTTGGACTCCATTTGATATTCCGTTTCTTCGGAACACTGAAATAGGCAAAAAAACAGCAATTCTGGGCTGGGCCTCCGGTTAATAGGTTAGTCCCAAAAGTAATATAAAAGTGGAAAATAAAGCCCAATATGGTCCAAAACAGTAGATAATATAGCATGGAGCAATTAAAATATAGATACGTTGGGGACGTATCATACGCCATCGAGCCTATTTTGTCATTTCTGAAGGACACGTTCTACGGCGGCAGCTTGGGATCCTCAATTGCCAAGTCAGATCTCATCGACCACGACCACGACCACGAGGAGGGCACCCACAAAGGTTCTTCCAAGGTGAAACATCCCATCTGTGACATCAGAGATCGCACCATGGGTCTGTGCTCTTCCAACTAGAAGGATCCCGTCCATGACATGTGAGGCAACATCCTATCAGCAAATCTTACCTTTACTAGCTTGCCAACCCCCACCCTTTGTTGCAGTAGCATTTGTCGTGCGGTACTTTAACTGTGTCGTGTTTAATTATTCCAGTTATGCAAAAATGTATTGTTCAATGTGGCTATCTGATGTTTAAGTATGAATTGTCCACTTTAGTTTCACGAATGGTTATATTTGGTTGTTTATAGTGAGTAGATGCCTTGTTTATATGTATTTGGTTGTTAGATTGGTTGCAGTGAGCATTTTTCAGTTATCGAGTAGATGCCTTGTTTATATGTATTTGGTTCTTAGGTTGGTTGCATTGAGCATTTGTCCAGTTATCAAGCAGATTCCTTGTTTATCTGTATTTGTTTGTTAGGTTGGTTGCAGTGAGCATTTGTCCAGCTTTCAAGCCGATGCCTTGTTTATCTGTATTTGCTTGTTAGGTTGGTTGAAGTGAGCATTTGTCCAGTTTGCAAGCATATGCCCTGTTTATCTGTATTTGCTTGTTAGGTTGGTTGCAGTGATACTCTGTCCAGTTTTCAATGGCTATATTTGGTTGTTATACTAATCATTTATGCCTTGTTTATTTCAGTCATTCGCAATGTGATGTTCATTATGTGCAAGTCGGAACTGTGCGGCTCGACCGCATCAATACCAGTTTGAATGGCTATATTTGGTTCCAGTTATGCCTGGTGTAGTTAACACATGCCCTTTATTTCAGTTTTACACATTTATCCAGTGTGATGTTTAAGCATTACCTACGTTTTATTCATTTTCAACAATACCAGTTTGAATTGCAATATTTGATGGCTGTTAAGCCTGTTGTCGGTAACATTGCCTTCCATTTTATATCTGTTTTAACAACATGCTGAAACCATTACATTCAAGATATCATTTGGAGATGATGTTGTTTACCTTTGCTATATTTGTTTGATGTTAAGGTTGCTGTACTTATCATGCCTTTCCACTACTTATGCAGGACAACAATGGGAGTGGCCATCATTTTCCGCCGAGGTTAGTTTCATCCCTCGGCTTGTACTCCCCTGTCGTTCCATAATGTAGTGCATATAGATCCAGGCCTAGACACTTGTTAGCTTCTAATATTGACTTGTTGCTTGTAGGTACATATTCCCTTGGCAAGGATCCACGCATCGACCATTTTTGCGTATGGGGCAATGAGATATTCATGAACAAGCATCAAGTGAGGAAATTGATAAGGATTATTAGCAAAAAGATACGAATGGTGGCAAGCAAATTATTTGTTTATGCTCTAACCAACACAACAGTGAGCTGTAGGATGGTAACTACAAACTCTGCAGCCTTCTCTTTTTACTGCCCATAATGAGTTGTTAGACAACAATGTCTGAATCTTTTTCGTTCGCAGTGGTTCTCGAAGCAGTTCAGTCAAGATTACATCGCAAAGTACATGATTGGTGGACACACAATGAAGGTTAAAGTCTTTCATCCAGACTACAATGAGCATCGAGAAGTCCTAATGAAGACAGTGAAGGATGGACGGGCAGCCATCACAAGGGATTTGCCTAGGGTCGTGCTTGCATTACTCATGGAGGAGGGCACAATATGGGCATTCCGCTTCACCTTGTACAGCAATCAGAATGTCTTTCGCCTCTCTCTTTACAATCTTTTGTACAACTGTTGTTCATCATTATTTACTTGGCGCTTCTGTAGTTCTTCAGTATATGTACATGTGCATCGAATTATGCATTCGTGGTTGAACCTATATTTGTAATAAACATGGTTGGATATGAAATAAGTGATTGCCCACTTTCAAATTCAAAACATGTGATTTTTTAAATAGGGATTAATTAGGGATTACATTGCACATGGTTTGCGAAAGCGAAATGTTTGCGATAGACGTGGAGATCAGACACGTTTCTAGGATCCACTACGTGTGCGACCAATCTCTACTGCACACACGATCAGCCAAGAAAAAACGTGTGCGATTAACAATAGCATCGCACACAATTATTTCTTACTAAATGTTTGTGATAGTCACCTTATTACACACGCTTCACAATTATGGACTATTTGTGATGTTGTGCGCATCGCAAACATTTCATCATAGAGGAACGCGTGCGATAGGTCAATCATCCGATGCGGGTACGACAGATGAATCGTGTGGGATGTATTCAAGCTTCACATACAGTTTTATAGTGACAATTGTGTGCACTCTTACATTGGATTGCACACAGTCAAGGAAAAGTAAATGTGTGTGATTATCTACTTCTATAATCGTGAACTATTTGTAATGGGTCGCGCATCGTAAATGTATCACCATAGAATACCGACTGTGATGGCAATGCGAGTGCAAACGAGTAGGGGTTACTGTATATGCATCGAGGCTACCTATCCCCGACGGTTTCTGGGTCATCTGGGAAGGACCCCCCTATCACAGTCACTCACTTGGCGACGGTTCCGAATGCCGTCGCGGAAAGGGTTTAAAAACCGTTTGTATAGCACCTCGTTGTACCAGTGTATGAATATTTCCTTCAGGACCTACGGGTCCATAGTAGTAGGTAGATGACTCTCTTTGTGTTTTGATATTCAATACAATGACCTTTTGTAGGATCAATTTGATGTAATCTTTTGTGGTGTGTTTGTTACTGTCTACTTGTCACAAACGTACTGCCTATGTACACTACAAAAAAATACACTTCCGTGATGATACGTGTTGTCATAGTAGGTCACGTTTTCTGTCATGCATGTACATCCATGACGATTTTATGACAGAATCAAGATAGTCATACCTGTGCTGTCTAAAAGTGTTCCATGACATTACCAAAATTATCATCAAGGAAATGTCCACTTCCATGATGATAAATAGCGCGTCATGGAAGTGCTTTTATCAAGGGTGACCGACACGTGGCATCCACCGTAACGTATTGCCGTTAAGCTATCGGGTCCGATTTTGGATCCAATAACCCGCTAACAGCCCGGACCAATGAGGATTTTCCACGTGTAAAATTCTCATTGACCAGAGGAAACACGTGTTGGCTCACCTTGGGACAGATGTCATCCATTCATTAGACAGGAGGTGCCTATGATACGTCGACACGTGGCACGACCCAACAGAGGCCCATTCTGGTGAAAAGGCCGGCCCGTTTGACTTGGTCAAAAGGTAACGGGCCGGCCCACGGAAAGCCTGTTAACGGCATGTTTGTATATAGCCCATTTAGGGCCCGCTAACTCACGGCCCGTTACGGCCTATCGGAATTAAGCCCAGTAGCTTCATCTGGGCCGTCCAATATGATTCCAGCCCGTTGTAACTTCTGGCCCATGTATGGCCCATGATGTCTTTCGGCCCATACGAGGCCATTTGTAACTCTTCGCCCATTAACGGCCCGTGGTGAATCTGGCCCGCAATGAACAATGTACCGCTTTATACCCATCAACGGCCCATTATTCCATTGGTCCGTTTCCAAGCCGTGTTATCTTTCGACCTTCTCAGGGCCCATTTATTCTTGGGCTCATTTCCAGCATTTGGTTACTTACGACCCGTTACTGGCCTTTTTTGCTTGTGGGCCAAATTCAGCCCGTGGTCACAATCGGCCCGTTTGCGGCTCGTTAATCCGTTGGGCCGTTTTCATAACGTCATCAAAAACGGCCGATTAACGGCGGCCCGTTATTGTCGGCCCATGAACGGATGATTCCAAATCTAGCCCATTTATGGCCCATAATGCGGTCTGTTATTGGCCCATGTTTGGCCTATCAATCATACGACCCGTAGAAGGACCATTGATGCTACGACCCGTAGAAGGCCCATTGTTTCTACGGCTCTTAGAAGGCCCATTGTTTCTGCGGCCCGTAGGAGGCCCATGGTAACTACAGTAAATATGTAGCCCATGGTTATTGTGGCCTAGTTTTAAAAAATAGGTTATTGCGGCCACTAGCAAACCGCGGAAAAAGAACTGCACTAACTACAAGCAAACAAATAAACAAGACAACAAGGAAATAAATAAGCAAGCAACTTATGCTAGGCTATCATGGCTATTACATATTACATCCATTGGGCATCAAAGTTCGCCACCGTGCAAATATAGGGAACAAAGCAGCATATCATATACACTTTGGTTGTCAAAGTTGGCGATCGAGGCAAATAAACGCCGCAACAAAACAAGTCCGAATGAAACCACTTCAAGAGCTCAAGAAAAATATCACGGTACGCATAATGCGGCAAGATGCTTAGCAAGCTTATTAACTTTCTCTTGTTTGGTGCTTAAATCCTCCAGTAACTTGTCGTTGCACCGTAAAATATGCATCTGAATTCTCTGAGGACTTCCTCGGTCCTTGACTTCCTGCCAAAGACGTCGATCGATGTCTTTCAACTTGAAGTTGAGACTCAAGAAGACGAACTGATTCAGGCAGCGAGTTCGAAGAGCTTGTGCCAGCAGTAGTAGCCAGTAACTCGAACACTACATCAAGATAGGACTTTTGGGTTCCCTCACTGTCGTCAAGATAGTTTTTATCAGCTTTCTTGGAGATCGACAGGGATGTCTCACTATCTTGAACCTTATCTGCATTATTCCTCTACCATTGCATAACAGAGTACTCTTCTCCAATATCTTGTCCGCATTCTAAAAGAGAAACAAGCAGACACATCACAGGTTTAGCATGTTGTATATGAAAATCATTTTGGAAAATCAGTTCAGTAGTAAAGTGGACATGATAATAGCATGAAACAAACATATATCTATGTACCATGGTCACTTTATGGTATATATCATTCTAGTTTTTGTTGCCAAATCAAGATAGAGACACAGTTCAAATAATATCTGTTCAAGACAAAGCAGAATAGACAGAATATAAGTGTGGGAAACTATAGAGAAATAATAACACTTGTAATGTGCATGACATGAGAACATAACTGTTTATTCAATTGAAACTGAAATCAACATAGAGCAAGTTACAACAGCAAACCAGTTAAAGAAACAGGTTTAAAACATACTTGTTGCGCCATTGGAGTTTCAATTCCATCCTTCAAATTTGAAAATAGTTGGTATGAGTAAATACAGTGATGCAAGAGCAAAGGAGTATGAACCATAGCTACAGAACCTGACCTGAGAATAGTTCTTCTTCTTCTCCTTTAAGCGTTGAGTTGGGATCGGAGTGGTGGTCCTCGTGCTTTGGGCACTGCAGTTCCCTGCTCGTGTTTGGGTGCTCTGTGGTGGAGACGGTGTTGTGTCAACTGGAACTAGGTTACTATCTGCTGGGGTTGGGGTTAGAAGGGGTGTAGCTAGTTCTCTGTCCAACTGGGTAGGGGTACAATCTGCGAGAGTCTGGGTTATGTGTGGTGGGGCTGGTTCTTGGGCAAGTACAACCGTGGTTCTATCCGCATCAACTGGTAGCACTATCTTTTCTGAAGACCCTGTTGTTACTCCCTTAGATACTACCATCACCCTCTCCAATTCAAATGGCTGATAAACAAGAAAAGTAATTGAATGTACAGACATTGTATGATAGACAGGTGCAATGGATAGTGGGGAATAAAAGAGGGCATGAAATAATTCACATTTATGTTGTCTAACCAAACAGGATAGCATGACACGATTTCACATATATGATGGCTAACTAAACAGGATAGCTTGACACAATTTCACATTATGGTGGCTAACTAAAAAAGATGGAAAGACATAGTTCAAAATATGATGAGTATGTAAACAGGATGACATGATATAACTATATAATGTGTTTATTAAATAGGTTGGCATGGCATAATTCACATACATGCCGCCTATGGAAACATGATAGCATGATATAATTCACTGATAGAATGACATAATTCAAAATATGATGACTGTAAACACTAAACAGGATGCGATGATATAACTATATGATGTCTTTATTAAATGGGTTGCCATGCCATAATTCAGATAGATGCTGTGTATGTAAACATGATGGCATGATATAATTCAAATATATGATTTATATAGTAATCAAGTAAGCAGATGGCAATCCATATATGATGTAAAAACTAAGCAATGCAAGACAACATGCATGACATGGGTAATATAACCCTGCCAAGTTTGAGCATAGACCTCAGGGGGGAAATAGGACTGGTCATCAGTCTCTGAATCCTCCTGTGAGGAGCTCTATGTAACCAGCAAGATGTCTGCTTCAGCAGGTAGCATTGCCTGCTTTGAATACCTTGTTTTCACTCCAAATACTTCCATCACCACTTCAAATGGCTGATGCACATGGAGAGTAGTTGAATATACAAACGTTTCGACAAATGGAACACGTAATACAGAAAAAATGATAGCATGATATAACTCACATACATCATGATTGGCTAAACAGCATGGC
Source organism: Aegilops longissima (assembly GCA_021605205.1). Taxonomy (NCBI): domain Eukaryota; kingdom Viridiplantae; phylum Streptophyta; class Magnoliopsida; order Poales; family Poaceae; genus Aegilops; species Aegilops longissima. The sequence goes on from CM038681.1 coordinate 412,364,260, forward strand.
ATTGCATATTTCACATATATAATGCCTTTGGAACAAGATATCATTGCATAACTCACATATATAATGTCTTGCAACAAGATGGCAATGCATAATTCACATATATGGTAATTAGACACTAAACAGGTGGCATTCACACAAAGCATGTCTAAACTAATCAAATGACATAGCAATGCAAGACACCATACGCACGATATGAGCAACATAACCCTGCCAAGTTAGAGCATACACGTCGGGGGGAAATAGGACTGGTCATCTGTCTCTGATTCCTCTTCTGAGGAGCTATCCGTAACCAGCGAGATATGCGCTTCATCAGATATCATAGTCTGCTCTGAAGACCTTGTTTTCACTCCAGAATTTTCCATCACTGTGTCAAATGGCTAATGCACACGAAGGGTAGTTGAATGTACTAATATTGTTGACAAATGTAATACATAACAAAAAAAGGATGGCCTGATATAATTGACATATAAGATGACTGTCTAAGCAGGATTGCATTGCAAAATTCACATATATGATGCCTATCTAAACAAGATGGCGTTGCATAATTCACATAAATGATGAATAAACTAAACAGATGGCATTCACACAAAGCATGTCTAAACTAAGCAGATGACATATTTGATGTATAAAGTAAGCAATGCAAGGCACCATATGCATGATATAACCAACATCAGCATGCCAAGTTAGAGCGAAGACCTCATGGGGTAAATAGGAGTGGTCTTCTTCTTCTGAATCCCCCTCGGAACAGATATCTTCCTCTCAATTACAATCCGAAATGGGTGGATGGGGGGCTGCCTTTGCACCTACCATGGAGCGAGGTCTGCATGAAATTTTATTGCCACGCAAGGCTCATCTCTTTTGCTCTACATGTTCAGTTCCATTGTGTACAATAACTGACATGCATAGGAATAAAACATAGTGAGATTATGTAAGGAGTGCATGCAAAAAACCAGAGTGATGGTAGCAACCTGTGGATAGACCCAAAACCAATGATAGCAGGCAGATAGTGTCTTCAGTTAAAAAATACAAATAATGGCTTCTTTACAGTTTGTTTCCCACCCAACATGAAACTCATAGTAGATACCAGAGATTAACCAGATAGTAGATATATACTATTGATTGCGGCCCCGATATGTACCCCACAACCATTTAAAAACTCAAGTTTGACCATAAGTTTGGAGCTGACTCAGAGTCTAATCGGTGAACAGGACGATAAAGTAGCATGTAATATTAAGCGATGCATAACGTAAGCAGACACGAAAGAGTGCGACCTCTCTTGCGGACCCATGTAGTCCTCGAGGTCATTTGCTCGGTTGATGATGGTAATGCAGTTGTCATGGCTGCCCGCGGCGGGGAAGAAGATCTGAGGCAGCGAAAGACAGTCTGGAGGCGGATCCTGTTGTCTTTGGACCCTTCATCATTGGAGCAGCTGAGCTGGGGTGGACGACGACGCAACAGGAGCGGGACAAACCACACAAGGTTTTCTTTGACAACTATCTATCAGAGAAGTAATTCTGTAAGGGCTCGTTTGAATAGGATGATTCTAACAACGCAGGGATAGGAAATACACAGTAATAGGATAGGAATGCACGTGCAAAACAGAGAATTTAAAAACACAGGATTTCTGCCAATCTGGATGTTTCGTTCACAAGAATTCGAAGATCACAGGATGCAAAGAAGCATGGTGAGATTAAGTCAAACCACAAGAAAATGTACGGTTATAATGCTATTATGCTACTATCTCTTAGTCTTGTGCTTCATGAATAGGAATTTGAAAAGGAGGACAAGTGGATATTAAAATTCCTACGGTTTTTCTTTCAAAGAGACACTAAAGGAATAAATCCTACAGTTTTTCTTTGCTCCATTCCTTCGAACCAAATGCATGAATAGTAGTACCATAGGAAACTTTCCAATTCCTATGTTTTTCCTTCACTTTTCCTTTCAAGCACTGGCGATTCTAGTAGGCAGGCTTGAGCAAGGAAAATCCTACACTCAAAAAATGTTTTTGTGCTACTTCTACTACTTTGGACCCAGGCCACTGCCCTACTAGCTCAACTCCCAGGCCCATCGACAAATGCACAGCTCAAACACACAGAGATAAATAATGATGGCGTTCAAGAGAGTCCATCACGGATAGCTAAGTTGCCTGGTACCTCAATGCTTGTCATATAATAGGAGAGACTAATCGTATTTCACGTTACTGCATGTGCTCAGTGGACAATATATATAACATGTAAAGTAAAAAAGAGATGCAACAAGTGTACAACCTCTTTGGCTAAGCCATGTCGATCTCAGCGTGATTGGGTTGGTCGGTGAGGATGATCCGGCCGACTTGGTTGTCGGAGGAGGGGAAGAACATCTTAGGCATCTTGAGATGGAGCCTGGGGTACTGCTCTGCTGTGATGGAGAGTTTCGTCATTGGAGCAGCTCCGGTGAGTTATACGGCGCCGAGGCTGAAGCAGGAAAAGAGAGACAACGTTAACCTGAGTGGAATTGTAATAACATCTCCAATAGATGACGTAAAATACATAACCACAAAGTGCTAGATGTAAAATATATCAGCCGCTCATCTCTGAACTTAACTGTCAAAACTGAACTTAACTGTCAAAACTGAACTTAACTGTAAACTCTATTTTGCTGTCGAAACTGAATTTTACTATCGAAACTGAACGCACTAGTAGCAGAAAAGCAGTAGCAAAAGCGCGTGCGAGAGCCGGGGCAGCTGGTCGTGTAGCAACATCAGTCGACTGACACCACCGGCCAAACCGCCGCTACCCGCCGCCCACGGCTGGTGGTTCGCCGCCCCATCCGCCTCGAAATCACCCCCCACAGCCGGTCCGCCGCCGCCCCAGCCATCCCTCTGCCCCCCCCCCCCGTGCCGAGCTTTTTCTCCGGCAATCTCCACGCCACCGCCCCACCACCGCCGGCGACCACCGCCCCCACCCTGAACCCTAAGATAGATAGTGGGGTACCTCTTTGGCAAGCCCCTCCGGCTGCAAATGGTTCTTCCTTAACTCCGTGAGCCCCCCACCCCAAAATCGACTGACTCAAAAGTCGATTCAGTCGACTGAAGTGTAGCCAAATCGGAGCAGCATCACAAGCAAGAGCAAGAGCGAGAGCAGCAGCACGAGCAAGAGCAAGAGCAATAGCAAGAGCAAACCAGGCAAGGGACCAAGAGCAAGAGCAGAGCTATAGTGCGAGCGAGGGCTAAAGCAACAACAACTCCTACTGATGTGGATGTCACCGCCGATGGAGCGACACCGTGGAGGAAGTGGCCGGCGACGCCACCGTGGATGGAGCCGCGCCATGTCGGCTCGGACCGAGCACCGGCAGCACCGTGAGATCGAATCAAAAAAGAAAATGCGGCGATTAGTGTACAACCTCTTTGGTGGCGCCGATTAGGCTTCAGCTTCATCCGAGGAAACAGTGATGATGCTGCTCTTTTGGTGGTGCAGGTGAAGACGACGATGTGGGAATGGAGGTGGCGCGAAAGACGAGGGGAACATCGAGGCAGCTCCTTGGAGGTGGAGGACGGGGTGGCTGAACCGGAGGGACGACGAGATCGATGACGGATCCTCCTCCGGTACGGTGGATGAGGGACGTCGAGGTGTTGTTGTGGACGACGTCGTCGGGAAAGAGGCTCCGACTGAGTGGCGGACGGAGGAGGGTGTGGGGCTTCGCGGGTTTTCGCGGCCTCAGTGTACGAATGGGTGGGCTGATGGGATGGGAGTGGGGAACCATGGCTTAGGGACGCGCTTGTCCGAAATATGGGGTAAGTTACGGAAGTACCCCCAACGATTTGTGCTAGGCGGTTCTTTCGGTTCAGGGGTATCATGGGCATTTCGCGTGTCGGGATTTCGCAGGAGGTGGGAGTTTTAGAGCGTGTTGTAATTTTGGGATAGCAAGGCGCGGGCGGAGATGGAGGCAGTTTTAGGAGCACAACGAGACAAAGAAGTATCTTAAATATTTCAGGGTAACAAGGCGCTGGTTGAAATTTCCGGACAAACCTAACGTGTACTGTACCAAATCAATTCGCACTTCCGTCGATGAAAAAACAAAAAGAAATCAATTCGCACCACACAAGAGAGTCTAGTCCCGTGTACTGTACCAAATCAATTCGCACAACAAATGCCATTCAAAACTTTGAATTCATGTTATGTTCAGTTAAAATATTTCGCTACGTGTATAATGCATGCAACCTGCTACTCAAATGAACGTTTTAGTGCATTCCAAAGTTATATACTACCGCTTCAATATGAACTAAATTTCAATAAGATCTGCAATAATGGTTGTTGTGAAGTCAAACCATTTGAATTCATTTCTCTATTTTAATAAGATTTACAATCATCATTATTGTCAAGTTAAACCATCGTTTGTGTATTATCTTCACAGCACACCACATGATTACTGTCGAGTTAGATATGAACTATGTGTACTATATGAACTCGAACTCGATTTTTTGAATCCACTTTATGTTGATTTCAAATCATCTTACTGCCACATCCCTAGTTCTGGTAATGCTTAGTGCTTGCATTAGAGTGTTGCATCATGTTTAAATTCTATTTAAATTGAAATGGGGATTGATCAAACCCTAGCATCAGAAAGAATTCAACTAGGTTCAAATAAAAATCATTTTCAATGAATCCAAAATGCCTTTGAAAATGTTCATGATTTTTGATAAAGGTGAAAACCTCGCCAACAATGGTGGACATATTTTTAGGTCATCTTTGGATTTTTGAATTAACACAAAAGTATTTGAATTGGAGCCGTTTAAATGCTATATATATTTTAAATGGTCCAAATATTCTGAAGTTATTTGTGGAGCCTGAAATAATTCAGTTAACCACCAAAATAATTTCCAGAATTATCTAAAATGATTTAGTTCCTAAACTAAATCAGAACAAAGAAAAACAGAATAGAAAAAGAAATAGAAGAGAGAGAGAGAGAGAGATAGTACCTGGCCACTTACCTGGCGCCCCAACCGGCCCACCTCTGTAGCAGCCCGGCTGGGCAAAGCCAGCCCAACCCAACAGGGGCAAGGTTGTCTTCAACCTTGCGCCAGTAGGACACCGAGCGTGTGCTCGCCGCACGCGCGCCCTCCGAGCGCCACCTCCTGCCTCTCTGCTCGCTTCCCCGACCCTCCTGGAGATGGCACGCACCTCCCTGGCGCCACGTCCACTTCTCCCTCCGTCCCTATCCCCCTCTGCTCTCTCTCCCTTCCGCGACCGAACGGAGCCCGTCGCCACCGACGCCATTCGCCGTGGCCACAGCCACCTCGTCGCCCCTCCGACGTGTCTATGAGCTCCGTGCCATCGTCCTCGTAACCTCCACCGAGCCAAGCAAGCCGGGAAGCACCGCAGCGACGCCATCGTCGTCATCCACACCGACGGGCGCCCGAGATCGCCGTCGTCAATCTGTCGCCTCCGACGCTTCCCCGAGCACGCTGGGTTTCTCTGCGAGTCCGCTGTGAGCTCCTCTCCAATCCCCCCCCCCCTGTTCCCTTCCTCCAGCGCGTCCTCTAACACCGATTCCGCCATGGCCGAAGCTCGCCGCTGCCGCGCCATGTTGCCGCCGTGGCTATAGCCACTGGAGCTCCCATCTGAGTACACCATCGTTCTCAGAACGTCTCCACGAGCCCGTTGCATGCCGCAGCTCGCCTTCCCGTGCCCCTAGTGGTCGCCCGTGTCTCACCCGAGCTCCGGCCGCCGCATAGCTCGTCGCCGGTGCCTCTGTAGGCCGCCCCAGCTCCTTCTGCCACCACCACTGGATGCGCCCCACCACCAGCTCTCCGTAGCCGCAAACCGTGCGCGCTCCGCCGCGAGATGTGGTCGCCGGCGCCTAATCAGGCGACGCTCACGTGGCGGCGCAATTAGTGCTAATATCCGTTAATTACCACCCTAACAGACACTGACATGTGGGCCCCCGAGCCTAATTAGGTTAATCTAATTATCCTACTTAAATTAGTGCTAATCTTGCGGGCCCCATGTGTCAGCATTGACTTTGGACAAGTCAGCGTTGACCGGTCCCACCTGTCAACCACCCAAATCAGCCCTGTGTCACCGACATGTGGGTCCCAGCCGTCAGGTTTGACCTGGGCTGGCGCCTTTGACCTACTGACGTCACACTGACGCCAGGCTGACGCAGTAATGCCTTTTCTGGATTTATTTTTATTCAGGAAATTCCTGAAAATTGCCTAAACTTCTGAAAATCATAGTAATTCAACCGTAGCTCCAAATCAAATAATTTATATATGAAAAATTATCAGAAAAATTCAAGGAATCCATCTGTACCATTTTCATGCATGTTTGAACAATGTTTGTCCTCTTTTTTGGACAAAACAAATAAAGGGCATTTAAATAATCATATATGGAGTTGGAATTTGAATCATGTATTCAAACCAACTTCATTTAAATCATAGCTAGATGCATTAGCTCAAATCACAGCATATTGCCATGTCGTGATCATGCATCATATTGTGGCATTGCATTGATTGTGTTCTTTCTCTGTTGCCGGTGTTTGTCCTCCCTCTCGGTAGGCGTATCCCGACGATGAGTTCGATGACACCGATGAAGAACTATATTATCTTGAAGTGCCGGGCAAGCAAAACCCCTTGTTCATTCGATACAATCCCACTCTCTCGCTCCTGCTCTCTTTTCTGCATTAGGACAACAACGACTCATCTGTTACTTGCTGCGGTAGCTGAACCCCTTTATCCTCTGCATGACTGTCATTCCACAAGAATAGATGAAACCCACTAGCATGAGTAGGAGTTGTTTGAGCCTGTTGTGCCTACTCATTCATGCTTGTTTGTCATGCCTGCTACTGCTTAGAGTTGAGTCAGGTCTGATTCATCGGGGACGAATCGGAGGTGTGTGGACATGTCCTACTGTGTATGAGCTAAGTGTGTGAACACGATTTGGTAAAGGTAGCGGTGAGAGGCCATGTAGGAGTACATGGTGGGTTGTCTCATTGCAGCCGTCCTCAGGAACTGAGTTCTGTGTTTGTGATCCATGAAACAGTTACTACCACACATTGGGTTCCGGTAACTCGACCCCTCTCGGCTTATTAATCGCCTCGATCTCTGTCCAGGAGTTGCAACTAGTTTCTGGTGTTTGTAGGATATGTGTTGGGGGCCGTGCGTAGCGCTTACCCTAGGGGTGGGCTATGTTGCGGTAGATACACCGTGGCCCGGTGTACCGAGCGCCCGTTTGGTGTCTCGGGAACCCTGCACACATCGTTTGGGGTCGTGAGCGACACCCTGGCCGGATCTCCTTGCGGATGGAACCCGAATAGGCGATAAACCTGGACTAGAGACTTGTGTGGTTAGTCAGGTTGTGGCCGACTCCCTCGCCAGGCTTCCGCTTGAAGGTTGCCGAGATACACGAGGTGTACATGGCGGTAAGTGGCGAGAGCGTGTGTGAAGAAGTACACCCCTGCAGGGTTAATATGATCTATTTGAATAGCCGTGTCCGCGGAAAAGGACTTTTGGGTTGCCTATAACAGTTCATAGACAAGTGAAAGTGGATACTCTAAAATGCGCAAGATAAGCGTGAGTGCTATGGATGGCGTTCTCGTAGGGAGACGGGAGCGGGTCTATAGTGGTGTATTTATATGGTGAATATGTGGACTCGTGTGCACCACCTCAAAAGAGTTACTTGCAGTCGTAGTTCAGGATAGCCACCGAGTCAAAGCTGGCTTGCTGCAGTCAAACTCCACCACCCCCTTTGTTGATAATGATGCATATGTAGTTAGTTCTGATGTAAGTCTTGCTGAGTACGTTTGTACTCACGTTTGCTTATTTTATGTTTTGCAGAGAGATGTCAGTCTTGCTAGTAGTTCCGCTTGGACTTCGACGTTTAGCTTGTTACCTCAGCTACGATCTTGTGCCCTCGGCAGGATGTGGTAGATAGTTAGGCTTCTCAGCCTTTTTCATTTGTAGATGTCTGTACTCGGACATGTTAAGCTTCGCTTGTGCTTTGACTTGTATGCTCACGAGTGTTGGGTCATGAGACCCATGTTTGTAATATCTCGCTCCTCGGGCCTAATGAATAAATATTTGAGTCGTAGAGTTATGTTGTGATGCCATGTTGTATTTACACATATTGAGCATATTGTGTGTATGTTTGAAATGCTTGGTATGTGTGGGATCCGACAATCTAGTTGTTTATCCTTGGCAGCCTCTCATATGGGGAAATGTAGTCTAGTGCTTCGGGCGATAGTAGTCCGCTGAGCCAGTTCACCGTTGTCCTGCTAGCCCAAAGACTCTTGCTTGGACACTTGGTGGCGGCATGTGTTTCACCTCGTTCCTATATACATCCCTTGAAAAATGTCACGCGGTGATATTCGAGTCTGCCTAGCTTGCTACAGCCGGGATACGAGTCTGTTAGCCAGTGCTACAGCCCGGATTCACACGTTGATGACCGACATGCTCGATGTGATTCATGTATGCTGTCCCCATGGGTTAGTGCCGCTTTGGGTTCACGACTAGCCATGTCGGCCCGGTTCTCTGTCATATGGATGCTAGCGACACTATCATATCGTGAGCCAAAAGGCGCAAACGGTCCGGGCCATGGTAAGGCGACACCGTGGGAATACCGTGCGTGAGGCCGCAAAGTGATATGAGGTGTTACCGGCTAGATCGATGTGACTTGGAATCGGGTCTGAAAGTGTTGGTATCGAGCTTTGATTGCATGTAGGTCTACCAAGCCAAACTGGTCGAAGTTGTGTCTAGAAATGCTTTAGTTATGTAAGGAATTGATTGTGGAAGGGAACGTAAGGCTCTTTTTACTCCTTATATCTCATGGCCTTCTGATCTGAGTCATCCTCTTCTTTTCTACGGGGTTTAAGAACTAGGCTTCTCATCTATCTATCAGGATGACGTGTTACCAATCCATAGACTTTTAAGATTGTTGGTTTTAAGTCTCAGTTCAGTTTCTACTACTTCCGTATGTTAACTGTTGATCTCGAAACCTTAATATGATGTTGTAGAGTGGTTATGCCACCATTTTGCATGATGTCTCAAATATTTTTTGAGCATTTACAACCGTTATGCTGTCCGAGTCGTCCCAGGTTTCTAAACTATCTGATGCATTTGCAAATCCCTTCCTCCCGTTCCTGATGTCCTTTTGGGCCAGATTAAGCACACTAATAGGTGAGTTGAGGTACCCTATTGCCTCGACATATATGTTGGAGTTATTATTATGACCCTAGGTGTCTAGAGTATCACTTAGTAATCCAGCCATGCTTTGTGTCCCCAGTGTAATGATTCTGGCCATCATTCTCGAAAGCATCCCGCGATGTTATTAGTTAGTAGGCATTCTATTCATGGAAACTTGAACCCGAGATTCACCCTACTTACTTCATGTTGATAGTGTTTGCTAGTTCCTTTAGGATATTAGTAACTTTGCGATAGTCCTCGAGGTCCGTGGTATTTCCTTCTTCCAAATACCATGAACCATTAAGGCAGAAGTTCTTTGAACCAAAAGCTCACAATCAGAGTACTCTTGAGGAGTACTCCATTCATATTGTGACTCTGCCAGCCCTTCCTTTTCTGTATGGGTTAACCGGAAGAAACCTGTTGAACTTGATTCGACTTACTAACCTATGCATCCACAACCAAGAAAACTATATGTTCCTCGAGTTGTTCCTCTTTAGTTGTATTACGACCCGTCTATCAATTGATAGTCAAGGGTATGTGTGCGATCGTGTTTATCGATGCCTATTATCCTTGTGGTCCGTCAAGCCATTCTATTACGGAATGACTAGGAGAAACAAACTCGATACCTCATCCATATCTAGGATTGGGTCAAAGTAGTTGTATTCCGCAGATCAAAATGCCAACCCAGCTTTTGAGTCATTTCCACAGGAGTGTTACCATCTTTATGTCAAGAATGTCATGAGAATTGCACCACCTCTTATGAATTATTAACGCAGTGATACTTCTCACCATCATTATTCGTTCCTCGGTCCCGTGTTGTTGTAACCGGAATGCCGACAAGTGAACACTGATGTGTGAAATCGATAAGCCCAGCAACCCCCTTGCTTGGTAGTAAATGGACAATATTCTCATTCTTAGCATGTTGGTTATTGAATCATCATCCTAAGATTAATCGTGCTACCTAGTCCTTATTTCTGGTGCACCCTTCGATCAATGAGTTAGGATTGTGTCAATCCCTCACTCTTCTGATCATGTCGTCTTGCCTTGAAAAGCAAGATTGTTCTGGAGCTTAGAGACATATCGTGGTTCGTGATATCCAAATATCTTCTCGGAAGTATTACCAGGTTGTCCCCTGACTGTTATGTTGAGCTCGTGATCAAGTTGGTTTCTTGTGAACCACCCTTTTCCACAAGAATCTGTGTTGGATACCCTGAGCTAGTTAGTTGAGCTAAACAACAACTTGGAGAGTTGGAAGATAAAAGCTTGTCCGACTTAGTTCATCTTAAGGGATATCCTTTTGAGTGTGTGTTGAAGAAAGATGATATCTTCATCGATGGGTCCTCGTGATCGGTTGTCGGATATATTGTCTTGTCAAAACTTTGACTTGAGTATGGGCTATTATTAAGTCAAATCGAGAACCAACGATGTTAAGTAATGTTGTCTTACTCGTGGTTGATCCCTCGAGCATACCCCATTACATCTTTTTGTCTGATCAATGCTATCACCGTGTTCACATGATGGTGGAAGTCCAGTGATATGGAAATTGCGATGAGTTGCCGTTGAGCCCATCAGCAGCATTTTGTCTCCTCCATGATTCATGTTGAACATCAACCTAGTGTTGAAAACTTTGTAAGCAATGCCTTCGTGTTCCGTTCATGAAGCCTATGCTTGGATGGAAGAAGTGACTTCCTCAAATTCATGTGCTTTAGGTGTAAGTTGCCGCCATGAATTTGAGAAAGGTTTGTTTTGTTTCCTCTGGAATCGTCCCAAGTTAGTCATGCACGTGCGAAGTGCCCTATGGTTTGATAGGTTGGCCGCCTCCACTCCATATGTGTTTCCCAGCACACCAAGCCACTGATTGATTTGCTCAAGGAAAAGGAGCGTGTTGTGCTAATTCTAGATCATGCACAAGATTTCGTTATCCTCGATGATGGTTCCCAACAAGAACTCGGTAGTGTTTTATTATAAGACTACTACTTGGTCATGCTTGTCTTGGACAGCGTGTCCACGGGTTTGAGCAGAACCAGCTCATGTCTTGGAGCTTGCTATCATAGTTCACTCCCGAGAATCTCGCAGCGTCATCTCGTCGGTTTGTGTTGCAACCTTTCTTTTCGGACATCTTTGAGTCTGAAGTATCCTATCACCAATCGGATCTGAATCTCGGCAGATATGATGGTTGGAACATTCCCAACAGATTGCATTTTGTTCCCAGCTTGCACCGCCATTGTGCCAATTCCATGGGCTGCCCTCTCAGTAATTGTTGTTTAGGATCATCTTCAAAAGTGGTCCTACCATGGGTCCCATCCATTTTCGATGATAAGCAAAATCATCCATTGTGTTGTCTTCAACAAGGTAGTCCACATCATCCACTCTAGTCCGAGTATGTCATTCTTTCGAACTCTTTCAAATGATCGATTGTGATTGCCTTAGGCTGGTATAAAGAGTCTCAGTGATCTCTATATCAAAAGTAATTCTTTTTGCCACTTAAGGGAATTTTTCTACGGGTCACCTTCCTTAAGATGTCTCGTTATAGTATCATGGCAACTCAACTCCTCGCTACGTGGACAACCGTTCACCACCTCCTTAAGTGTGGAATTGTTGTCTACCTAGTGAACCTTCGTCATCTGTGACACTCCATCCCTCCGGATGTATGTTTCATGTCTCAGCTTAGGGATGTTGATATGTCTCATTCCGTGAGTTAATCCTGAGTTGTTCGATCCTCAAGAAGATTGATTCTTCTAAAATTCTCCCTTTCCTCTCTTGTCATATTAGATGAAGTTCTTAAAGATGGGATGTCAAGATCAACGTATGCAACGAATCAACAACCTTATGAGGTGCAACTTGGATCGTGAAGATTGTGTTGGTCTTGTGCCCCTATGTCTTCTTACCTCACGTCTTGAATCTCGGGGCGAGATTCTTGTTTAGTGGGGTGAGTTGTCACATCCTAGTTACGGTAATGCTTAGTGCTTGCATTAGAGTGTTGCATCATGTTTAAATTCTATTTAAATTGAAATGGGATTGATCAAACCCTAGCATCACAATGAATTCAACTAGGTTCAAATAAAATCATTTTCAATGAATCCAAAATGCCTTTGAAAATGTTCATGATTTTTGATAAAGGTGAAAACCTCTGCCAACAATGGTGGACATATTTTTAGGTCATCTTTGGATTTTTGAATTAACACAAAAGTATTTGAATTGGAGCCGTTTAAATGCTATATATATTTTAAATGGTCCAAATATTCTGAAGTTATTTGTGGAGCCTGAAATAATTCAGTTAACCACCAAAATAATTTCCAAAATTATCTAAAATGATTTAGTCCCTAAACTAAATCAGAACAAAGAAAACCAGAATAGAAAAAGAAATAGAAGAGAGAGAGAGAGAGAGAGAGAGAGAGAGCCACTTACAGGCCACTTACCGGCCCCAACCTCCCACCTCAGAGCAGCCCGGCTGGGCAAAGCCAGCCAACCCACCGAGGGCAAGGTTGTCTTCAACCTTGCGCCATGATGGGGCGCCGGCGTGTGCTCGCCGCCAGCGCCCTCGAGCACCACCTCCGCCTCTCGGCTCTCTTCCCCGACCCCCCTGGAGATGCCACGCACCTCCCTGGCGCCACGTCCACTTCTCCCTCCGTCCCTATCCCCCTCTGCTCTCTCTCCCTTCCGCGACCGAATGGAGCCCGTCGCCACCGACGCCGTTCGCCGCGGCCACAGCCACCTCGTCGCCCCTCCGACGTGTCTATGAGCTCCGTGCCATCGGCCTCGTAACCTCCACCGAGCCAAGCAAGCCAGGAAGCACCGCAGCGACGCCATCGTCGTCATCCACACCGACGGGCGCCCGAGATCGCCGTCGTCAATCCGTCGCCTCCGACGCTTCCCCGAGCACGCTGGGTTTCTCTGCGAATCCGCTGTGAGCTCCTCTCCAATCCCCCCCCTGTTCCCTTCCTCCAGCGCGTCCTCTAACACCGATTCCGCCATGGCCGAAGCTCGCCGCTGCCGCGCCATGTTGCCGCCGTTGCTATAGCCACTGGAGCTCCCTCCGAGTACACCATCATTCTCAGAACGTCTCCACGAGCTCGTTGCATGCCGCACCTCGCCTTCCCGTGCCCCTAGTGGTCGCCCGTGTCTCACCCGAGCTCCGGCCGCCGCATAGCTCGTCGCCGGTGCCTCTGTAGGCCGCCCCAACTCCATCTGCCACCACCACTGGATGCGCCCCACCGCCAGCTCTCCGTAGCCGCAAACCGTGCATGAAATGGTCCTCTGTAGCGCGAGTCCGAGCAACTCCGGCGAGCCGCCCCCGCGAGATGTGGTCGCCGGCGCCTAATCCGGCGACGCTGACCTGGCAGCGCAATTAGTGCTAATATCCGTTAATTACCCACCCTAACAGACACTGACATGTGGGCCCCCGAGCCTAATTAGGTTAATCTAATTATCCTACTTAAATTAGTGCTAATCTTGCGGGCCCCATGTGTCAAGATGACTTTGGACAAGTCGGCGTTGACCGGTCCCACATCAACCACCCAAATCAACCACAATGTCACCGACACGTGGGTCCCAACCGTCGAGTTTGACCTGGGCTGGCGGCTTTGACCTCTTGACGTCCTGCGACGCCGGTGATGCGATAATGCCTTTTACGGATTTATTTTTATTCAGGAAATTCACGAAAATTGCCTAAACTTCTGAAAATCATAGTAATTCAACCGCAGCTCCAAATCAAATAATTTATATATGAAAAATTATCAGAAAAATTCAAGGAATCCATCTGTACCATTTTCATGCATGTTTGAACAATGTTTGTCCTCTGTTTTGGACAAAACAAATAAAGGGCATTTAAAAAATCATATATGGAGTTGGAATTTGAATCATGTATTCAAACCAACTTCATTTAAATCATAGCTAGATGTTAGCTCAAATCACAGCATATTGCCATGTCATGATCATGCATCATATTGTGGCATTGCATTGATTGTGTTCTTTCTCTGTTGCCGGTGTTTGTCCTCCCTCTCGGTAGGCGTATCCCGACGATGAGTTCGATGACACCGATGAAGAACTATATTATCTTCAGAAGTGCCAGGCAAGCAAAACTCCCTTGTTCATTCCGATACAATCCCACTCTCTCGCTCCTGCTCTCTTTTACTGCATTAGGACAACAACGACTCATCTGTTACTTGCTGCGGTGTAGCGACCCGATCCGAATGGATCAAGTCTCTGTGCTTTCGTGTCATCCCTGGATCGGTATGCTGACACACACAGTACTCGAAGGATTTATAACAGAGGTAAATCACATGTATAAAGTAGCGTAAAAACTATTACCTCAATCCAAAACATAGCGGAAGCAACAAGGTTGTGGATTCCCATCAACACCAACGGCAAGGTTGAGTATAGGAAATCGTAACCCTAACGTATCACTTACTCGTAAATGCGAAAATTCTGCAACATGAAAAGTTGCAGCCAAAAACGGGACACATGGAATATCTGGCAATGTAACACATAGAGAGTAATGAAAGAATAGGCTATACTACATGCATATATGGCTGGTGGAAAGCTCTATGGTTACAGTTTTTGCGAAAAACCAAAATTTCCCTATTTCAAAGGAATAAATTTATTTAACTATCATGGTGGTTGTGAAACATTGAGAATGGTTGACAGCATCCTAAATCCCAATTAAAAGTACTCAATTAAACCCAAACAAGTTATATTAAGTAACGTGATGAGATCAACAGGATATCCAGGTACTAGATACTCAAAATTGTCCATAACCGGGGACACGGCTAACCATGATTAGTTTGTACACTCTGCAGAGGTTTGCGCACTTTTCCCCACAAGACTCGATCGCCTCCGCTTGGTTCTCGCACTACATGGTGTTTGAGAAACGGATGACCGAGATATAGTCTTTCAGAAGCGCTAGCACCTTACATGTGGGTAGACCGTACCAACCTACATCCCCTGCATCAGCTAGCCTACCCGTAAGAGTTCGCACAACTTACTCAACTATGCTAGAGCCCATATTGGCTTGTGGCTGCACACGGAAGTTTCCAGTTTGAATAATCTTATGATCCCTTAGAGCCTGGGTGGCGGTCCAAGAAATCTGAGACAAGTCTGATAGAAACCAGGTGCCTCAATCCACCCAGATGTGTGTTTAGGTTGCCACCTTAGATAAACCATTAATTAACAATCTCACATCTGTCATGGATATTCACTCACCCAATCCACGTCTACGAGCATAGCATGGCGTAATAAGCAAACGTAGAAGTAACTCCCAAAGGTTCATAAGTAAAACAGGTAATAGGTACTACCTCAATCTACTTCCCATCCCACAATTTAATTAGATCCTAACCATGCAAGTGTTTGAGGAATAGAACTAATGCATAAAACTGGGTAGTAGAAAAGGTATGATCAAGTGTTACTTGCCTGCAAAGTTGATGAAGATGATTCGCACTCAAAACTCTTGATAGCTCTACTCGTCACACTCCGGTCAATCTATCGTAATCAAGCAATAGTAACCACACATAAGCAATCACTCAAAAGATCGGAACGATCGAAGAAACAATTCGGAAAACGTCAAAACCAAATCTAATAACTCTTGCAGCATAAAACAATTTCTAACAGTACCAAAACTATGTGTATTTGGCCTTATCAGAAAGTTTAGGTCAAGAGCTTCGATTTGCAAAAGAATCAACTAAATCGAGTTCTGAAACTCAAGTTATGATCAAACGAAGTTCAAATACAAATCTGTTTGAATTCAAATTTTAAAACTTTCAAAAACATGTTTGAGTTGTATTACTGGATAGAGGGGATCGTAACGAAGAAGTGGGCGTTGGTTTCGTTGGATTCCGACTTACGAGTAAAAAGTTATAGCCGTTTGAAGATTAGGGACACTACGGATAGGTCCATGACGGAAATTAAAATAAAAGAAAAATCAATCGAGCTGAACGCTCACTAAACAAAACCGGAAAGAAAAACGGCGAGAAAACCGATCTAGGGTTTGGAAAGGAAGCGAAGCGAAAACCGATCTAGAAAACGGGCGAAACCGATCTAGAAAACCGATCTAGAAAATGTGGCGCTGATGCAGGCTAGTACCTCGAAAAGCGAGGGCTCGGCGGCGGCGTAGGGCGGCGGCGGCAAGTGGCGGCGGCGGCGCTGGTGGCGGCGGCGGCGAGGCGGCGGCGGCAAGTGGCGGCGGCGTTGGTGGCGGCGGCGGCTGGTGAGGCGGCGGCATAGGGCGGCGGCGGCGCGGCTATGGCGGCGGCGGCTTTCTGCTTCTTCTGGAGGAGGAGAGAGAGGAGAGTTGATTTGATGTGTTGGAGGGGAGGGTGCTTGGGTATTTATATTGGGGAGGGAGGGGTTTTGCTTGGGGTAGGGGACAAGAAATAGATTAGGATTAGGAATCCTAGGAATAAAAAACGGAATAACAAAACGGGGTCAAATTCTACTAGGAATCGTAAAAGAATAGGAAACTTGGGGCTCCTGGCTCCCCTAGGTGTGTGGTGCGTGCGTTGGCTTTGGCCTTCGGCCGGCCGCTGGCTTTGGCGGCTTGGGCCTTTGGCCCAAGGCGCTGTGCTCTTTTTTTTTTTTAAATTTTTTTTAACAGAGACAAATAGAAATAATAAAACCAAATAAATAAATATATTATATAGGCATATAATATATCAAAATTTTCAGAAAAAGATTTCCTACATGATGAACATTATTATAAATTCAAATAAAATACATAACAATTCAAATAAAACAAACAGTGCTACTGCCCTAATAAAATCCACTGAAAATCATTTTAAAAATACCAAAATGATTTCAAATTAATTTCTCTCCAATTTTCTGTTGTAGGGAATCATGTTACCCTATTTTTCATGTATTTTATTTTTGAAGAAAAATAATTTGAATAAAACTCAAATAACTCCAATTGAAAATAATTCAAAGGAACTTTGAATTTAATTCCTTGAAACTCCCAACTCATATTTCATATGTTTTGAAGAAGTCATTTTATCTTCGCTCGTGAAAATCATCGAGTTGCATAAAGTTTCAGAATTGGAAATGTTTCCCAAATGAAATTCAAATATTTTCAACACCCCTTGTCATTTAAATAAATGGAAGAAGTCATGTCATCTTCTCTCCAGGGTTTTGTGATGAAAAGAATTTGAATTCCCGAAGTTCATAAAAGCAAAATGAAAGTTTGGGAAAGTCCTTTTATTCCCTCTCATTTAACTTTCAAAAGTTTCGAATTCACTCACTTTCAGTCAATCAATCAAACAATCAATCAAATCTATCTATTTGTTTATAACATTCCAAAATTTAGAATTTTGGGATGTTACAAACTACCACCCTTAAAATGAATCTCGTCCTCGAGATTCGGAGAGGCTAGAAAGAAATAGGTTAGGGTTTGGGGGTCTTCTCGAAAATCCATCGATCGTCTCCGGGTCTTGGGTGCTACCACCCTTAGAAGCATTGTTACGGTTCCATCAAAACTCAGATACTCCATCCTTATTCTTGTGATGTCGGTCTTCTCGAGATATTAAGGATAATTCCTTCTCTGGGCTCTTCGGTAGTGGCATAACCTTTTCCTCAATTCCTTTGTCCTTTCCTCTTGGTAAGGTTATCCCGAAATAGGGTCTTCTTAGCTGACGGGTCTGGCGCCAATACTAAACAACTATCGATATCTCATGGTGGTCAACGATTTATGGTTTCTCCTGCGAGAAAACAGGTGCAGGTTGAACCTCACCGTATGACCTACGGTTGGCAACAGCTGCCGTGTACAAGGGAAAAAGAAATACCTATACCGTTCTAAGGTTTAAACAAGGTTTAATATCGTGCGTCTTGCAACTATAGGTAAGTCACTCAGATTTACTATCCCATATAGCAAAGCGAATAATAAGAGTAAGTCGGTATGGTGATCAATCCATCCCTTTTAAATCATTACCTTGTACATGGTTTAGCGAATCTCGCATTCTAACACTCGGTCATCCTCACAAGCATTGCAGAATTTCTCTTGTCGGCGAACCAAGTTCTGAAAATCCATTGATTACGCAAGCCAAACAAACATCTATCGTTCCTTAACCACTCTCGGGTTTTGCGTAAACTCCTATAGAATCGTCGGTTGATACAATCATAACTCTTCGAGGTTTCTCCTTGACAAGAGTGTGCTTGCTTCTTGGCAGGTCACAGGGCACATGGGTTATAGCCCATCTCATCACTTGCAATCCTTGAACACATCCTCGGGCAATGATCGTTATCCCAACATCCAACTCCACGCATACTTAACTCCATCCAATTGTCTTGTCTCTTTTCCTTATATTTGCACCAAACTAAGACGTCATTACTCAGACTCATCATGGAATTTCCATTGATCCATATTTCCAACATCATACCCCATTTATATCCAATAACACTTCATCTCTTCATCCTCGTGGGATGTCCCACATACCGTGATAAAACTTATACTTATGAAATCCATACTCCACTTCGTGGAACCTCATTATCCTTTCCAGGGTCAAGCGTCCTTACAAGGAAATATTGGCCATCTCTGCATGGCACTTCTTCAACTGGAAAACGTGAAACACATCATGAACTCCTGACAGTCCTTCGGGTGACTTCAACTTGTTAGCCTATTCTCCCATACGCTCCAAAACTCGGTATGGTCCTACAAATCTCGGGGCTAACTTTCCCTTAACTCCAAATCGTTTAACTCCTCGCAGAGGTGGCACACAAAGATATGCTCTGTCTCCGATTTCATAGACTACCTCCTTGCATTTTTGAGTCTGCATAACTCTTACACTGGATGAGCTATCTTGATCTATCTCGAATCAACTTAACATTCTCTTGACTCCTTGATCATATTTGGTCCAAACAACTGACGGTCTCCAACTTCATCCCATATCAACGGTGTCTGGCTCCTTCTCCCATACAAAGCTTCAAAAGGGGCCATCTTCAAACTGACTTGGTAGCTGTTGTTGTATGAGAAACTCCGCGTAAGGTAAATTATCATCCCTACTAGATCCATAATCTAGCGCATACGTTCTCAACATGTCCTCCGGTATCTGATTGACTCTCTCGGTCTATCCATCTCAGTCACGGATGAAAGGTTGTCTTGAACTCTAGCCTAGTACCTAAAGTCCAGTGCGGCTGATTCCAAAACTTTGAGGTAAACTGTGTTCCTCTATGATGGTCCTCGGAACTCCATGCAGACATACGATCCTTGTCCAATATATCTTGGCCAACTTCGCACTCGTATTTCACTGGGATAAAGTGAGCCACTTTGGTCAAGCGAATAAACTACTACCCAGATAGAATCATATCCCGTTCGGGTTCTGGGAAATCCAGAAATGAAATCATGCCAAGCTTATCCCACTTCCATTCGGGTATCGGCATAGGCTGTAGTAATCCTGCTGGCATCTGATGCTCTGCTTTTACTTTCTATGGCATGCATCACTTACGACTACATACTCCATAATATCCTTCTTCATACCAGTCCACCAGAAACACTCCTTCAAATCCAAATACATCTTGGTGGTTCCAGGGCGAATCGAGTATGGTGAGTCATGAGCCTCCTGAAGTTTTGACTTCCTGATCTTTGCATTATTGGGTACATGTACACTGTCCTCAAACCATAAGGTGTCATGCTCATCCTTACGAAAACCTTTGGCCTTTCCTTTGCTCATCCTCTGTTTTACCTCAACAATATCTTTGTCATCCTTCTGAGCTTCACGGATCTTTCTCAACAATGTAGACTGAACTTCCATTGCTGCAACAAAACCTTTGGGAACAATCTCCAACCAAAGTTCCCTGAAAATCCTCGGCTAACTCCTTTGATAATCCTCCGATTATGAGGGTATTTGTCCTTATTTTCTTTATGGTTGTGTCCTATTTCTCCACAAAGCTTGCATGCACTTTCTCCATATCATTTCCATAAGGCTTCAACCACGGGACACAAACCGAGACTTTAGCAAAGTCAACTTAAATTCTTCCCAAGTGGTTACTCCTGGCCACATTGATGGTTTGGTACATCCTCCACTAGATAGCAGCACCTCTTTCAAAGCAATTTGAAGAGCATCTGGGTCATATCCTTCTCCGGCTGTAGGGTTATTCTTCATATGATCTTCCATGTTACGAATCCATCGGTCTGTCTCCAATTGACTCCTTGGTCCGGAAATTACAAGCCCATCTTCATCCATCCTCTAATGGGTCCATGGGTTTGGGGTGGGATAAGAGAGATCGAGAGGGATGCACACAATACAAACAATGGTTTTGAAAAGACATATTTTATTGTGGCTGTCGGAAAACATCAAACAAATGACAGCTCACAATCGTCGCATCTAACGTAGGTATGTAACAGGGGTTTGGTCTTCTAACGGTCAATAAATCTTCAAAGTCATCAAACTCTTCCAATCTTGATCATGTCTCTGATGGCTCCTTCTGATCATGCTTGTCCTTCTCAAGTTCTTTTGCGAGATCATCTCTGTTGGCGAAGTCTCTCGTGGCGTCCTTCAATATTTCGGAGTTACGTTCCAACTGCGGTTTCAACATCCTTGACATGATCCATGATCCTCTGTCCTTGATTCTTGTCAAATCTCCGGTATCTCGATGTTTTGCTCCTTCATCTTGTCTACTTTCAACTTCGGGTCTGAGTTCTTCACGAACTGCTTCCTTATCAAATCTGCTTCTGCAGATCCACCTTAAACTTCTTCATGTAATACTCCGGATCCCGGTGATACACCAGCTAAGGTTAAAACTCCAACGTTTGCGGATAGATGCTCCATCAGCTTTCTACCATCCAATCCTTCCATGCATCTGCATGCTTAACTCCATACGGTGACAATAGCATAGGCGGGCGATAACATCATGGATAGCGTGTTTCGCTCTTGTCATTTTCATGAGCTATCATTCCATAGTTGATATCTCCTGCCTTAGGGTTTTCTGACAAAGCTTTGAATTCTAATGCTCCATGTTCCGGTCTTCCTCCGATACACCTTGATCTCGGTTATTGATAACTTCCATAGTCTGCCAAGTTCCATAAGCGTAACCTTCTTAGGTCATACAAATCCGAATTTATTTGGAGCCTTCAAATCTCCTAGTCTTGAGTCTTCACCGTTGTAGTTTCCGTTTACGGTAAAATCATCTTCATTCCAAATGGTCTTAGTTGTCCGATATCTTGTCTCCTTGGAGTGGTCTCATCACCAAATCTTCTAGTGGTCAAAAGGGAAAGGGGTATGGTCTCACTAAAAGGAATATTTGAATAAGCTCGGAGAAGAGAGGTAAAAGATCTTTTGAAAATGAAGTTGTAGAGAAAATCTTTCCTATGGGCTTGTCAGTTTCTAGGGTCACGTCCTCAGTCAACATGTGCTCGATACCATCTTGTAGCGACCCGATCCGAATGGATCAAGTCTCTGTGCTTCGTGTCATCCACGGTCGGTATCTTTGACACACACAAGACTCGAAGGATTTATAACAGAGGTAAATCACATGTATAAAGTAGCGTAGAAACTATTACCTCAATCCAAAACATAGCGGAAGCAACAAGGTTGTGGATTCCCATCAACACCAACGGCAAGGTTGAGTATAGGAAATCGTAACCCTAACGTATCACTTACTCGTCGTCTGAAAATTCTGCAACATGAAAAGTTGCAGCCGAAACAATTCAGCACATGGAATATCTGGCAATGTAACACATAGAGAGTAATGAAAGAATAGGCTATACTACATGCATATATGGCTGGTGGAAAGCTCTATGGTTACAGTTTTTGCGAAAAGCCAAATTTTCCCTATTTCAAAGGAATAAATTTATTTAACTATCATGGTGGTTGTGAAACATTGAGAATGGTTGACAGCATCCTCAATCCCAATTAAAAGTACTCAATTAAACCCAAACAAGTTATATTAAGTAACGTGATGAGATCAACAAGATATCCAGGTACTAGATACTCAAAATTGTCCATAACCGGGGACACGGCTAACCATGATTAGTTTGTACACTCTGCAGAGGTTTGCGCACTTTTCCCCACAAGACTCGATCGCCTCCGCTTGGTTCTCGCACTACATGGTGTTTGAGAAACGGATGACCGAGATATAGTCTTTCAGAAGCGCTAGCACCTTACATGTGGGTAGACCGTACCAACCTACATCCCTACATCAGCTAGCCTACCGTAAGAGTTCGCACAACTTACTCAACTATGCTAGAGCCCATATTGGCTTGTGGCTGCACACGGAAGTTTCAGTTTGAATAATCTTATGATCCCTTAGAGCACAGGGTGGCGGTCCGAAGAAATACAGGCAAGTCTGATAGAAACCAGGTGCCTCAATCCACCCAGATGTGTGTTTAGGTTGCCACCTTAGATAAACCATTAATTAACAATCTCACATCTGTCATGGATATTCACTCACCCAATCCACGTCTCTGAGCATAGCATGGCGTAATAAGCAAGCGTAGAAGTAACTCCCAAAGGTTCATAAGTAAAACAGGTAATAGGTACTACCTCAATCTACTTCCCATCCCACAATTTAATTAGATCCTAACCATGCAAGTGTTTGAGGAATAGAACTAATGCATAAAACTGGGTAGTAGAAAAGGTATGATCAAGTGTTACTTGCCTGCAAAGTTGATGAAGATGATTAGCACTCAAAACTCTTGATAGCTCTACTCGTCACACTCCGGTCAATCTATCGTAATCAAGCAATAGTAACCACACATAAGCAATCACTCAAAAGATCGGAACGATCGAAGAAACAATTCGGAAAACGTCAAAACCAAATCTAATAACTCTTGCAGCATAAAACAATTTCTAACAGTACCAAAACTATGTGTATTTGGCCTTATCAGAAAGTTTAGGTCAAGAGCTTGATTTGCAAAAGAATCAACTAAATCAGATTCTGAAACTCAAGTTATGATCAAGCGAAGTTCAAATACAAATCTGTTTGAATTCAAATTTTAAAACTTTCAAAAACATGTTTGAGTTGTATTACTGGATAGAGGGATCATAACGAAGAAGTGGGCGTTGGTTTCGTTGGATTCCGACTTACGAGTAAAAAGTTATAGCCGTTTGAAGATTAGGGACACTACGGATAGGTCCATGACGGAAATTAAAATAAAAGAAAAATCAATCGAGCGAACGCCGCTAAACAAAACCGGAAAGAAAAACCGGCGAAAAACCGATCTAGGGTTTGGAAAGGAAACCAAACGAAAACCGATCTAGAAAACGGAACGAAACCGATCTAGAAAACGTGGCGCGATGCAGGGCTAGTACCTCGAAAGGCGAGGGCTCGCGGTGGCGGCGTGAGGGCGGCGGCGGCGGCAAGTGGCGGCGGCGGCGCTGGTGAGGGGCGGCGAGGGCGGCGGCGGCGACAAGTGGCGGGCGGCGGTGGTGGCGGCGGCGGCTGGTGAGGGGCGGCGGCAGAGGCGGCGGCGGCGCTGGCTATGGCGGCGGCGGCTTCTGCTTCTTCTTCTTGGAGGAGGAGAGAGAGGAGAGTTGATTTGATGTGTTGGAGGGGGGGGGTGCTTGGGTATTTATATTGGGGAGGGAGGGTTTTGCTTGGGGTAGGGGACAAGAAATAGATTAGGATTAGGAATCCTAGGAATAAAAAGCGGAATAACAAAGCGGGGTCAAATTCTACTAGGAATCGTAAAAGAATAGGAAACTTGGGGCTCTGGCTCCCTAGGTGTGTGGTGCGTCGTTGGCTTTGGCCTTGACGACAGCTGCTTTAGCGGCTTGGGCCTTTGGCCCAAGGCGCTGTCTCTTTTTTTAAATTTTTTTAAACAGAGACAAATAGAAATAATAAAACCAAATAAATAAATATATTATATAGGCATATAATATATCAAAATTTTCAGAAAAAGATTTCCTACATGATGAACATTATTATAAATTCAAATAAAATACATAACAATTCAAATAAAACAAACAGTGCTACTGCCCTAATAAAATCCACTGAAAATCATTTTAAAAATACCAAAATGATTTCAAATTAATTTCTCTCAATTTTCTGTTGTAGGGAATCATGTTACCCTATTTTTCATGTATTTTATTTTTGAAGAAAAATAATTTGAATAAAACTCAAATAACTCCAATTGAAAATAATTCAAAGGAACTTTGAATTTAATTCTTGAAACTCCCAACTCATATTTCATATGTTTTGAAGAAGTCATTTTATCTTCGCTCGTGAAAATCATCGAGTTGCATAAAGTTTCAGAATTGGAAATGTTTCCCAAATGAAATTCAAATATTTTCAACACCTTGTCATTTAAATAAATGGAAGAAGTCATGTCATCTTCTCTCCGGGTTTTGTGATGAAAAGAATTTGAATTCGAAGTTCATAAAAGCAAAATGAAAGTTTGGGAAAGTCCTTTTATTCCCTCTCATTTAACTTTCAAAAGTTTCGAATTCACTCACTTTCAGTCAATCAATCAAACAATCAATCAAATCTATCTATTTGTTTATAACATTCCAAAATTTAGAATTTTGGGATGTTACATGCGGTAGCTGAACCCCTTTATCCTCTGCATGACCTGTCATTCCACAGTAAATAGATGAAACCCACTAGCATGAGTAGTAGTTGTTTGAGCCCTGTTGTGCCTACTCATTCATGCTTGTTTTTCATGCCTGCTACTGCTTAGAGTTGAGTCAGGTCTGATTCATCGGGGATGAATCGGAGGTGTGTGGACATGTCCTACTGTGTGTGAGCTAAGTGTGTGAACACGATTTGGTAAAGGTAGCGGTGAGAGGCCATGTAGGAGTACATGGTGGGTTGTCTCATTGCAGCTGTCCTCAGGAACTGAGTTCTGTGTTTGTGATCCATGAAACAGTTACTACCACACATTGGGTTCCGGTAACTCGACCCCTCTCGGCTTATTAATCGCCTCGATCTCTGTTCAGGAGTTGTAACTAGTTTTTGGTGTTTGTAGGATATGTGTTGGGGGCCGTGCATAGCGCTGACCCTAGGGGTGGGCTATGTTGCGGTAGATACACCGTGGCCCGGTGTACCGAGCGCTCGTTTGGTGTCTCGGGAACCCAGCACACATCGTTTGGGGCCGTGAGCGACACCCCGGTCGGATCTCCTTGCGGATGGAACCCGAATAGGCGATAAACCTGGACTAGAGACTTGTGTGGTTAGTCAGGTCGTGGCCGACTCCCTCGCCAGGCTTCCGCTTGAAGGTTGCCGAGATACATGAGGTGTACAAAGGCGGTAAGTGGCGAGGCGTGTGTGAAGAAGTACACCCTGCAGGTTAATATGATCTATTCGAATAGCCGTGTCCATGAAAAGGACTTCGGTTGCCTATAACAGTTCATAGACAAGTGAAAGTGGATACTCTAAAATGCAAAGATAAGCATGAGTTCTATGGATGGCGTTCTCGTAGGGAGACGGGAGCGGGTCCATAGTGGTGTATTGATATGGTGAATATGTGGACTCGTGTGCGCCACCTCAAAAGAGTTACTTGCACAGGATAGCCACCGAGTCAAAGCTGGCTTGCTGCAGTCAAACTCCACCACCCCCTTTGTTGATAATGATGCATATGTATTTAGTTCTGATGTAAGTCTTGCTGAGTACGTTTGTACTCACGTTTGCTTATTTTATGTTTTGCAGAGAGACGTCAGTCTCGCTAGTAGTTCCGCTTGGACTTTGACGTTTAGCTTGTTACCTCAACTACGATCTTGTGCCCTCGACAGGATGTGGTAGATAGTCAGGCTTCTCAGCCTTTTTCATTTGTAGATGTCTGTACTCAGACATGTTAAGCTTCCGCTTTTGCTTTGACTTGTATGCTCTGAGTGTTGGGTCATGAGACCCATGTTTGTAATATCTCGCTCCTCGGAGCCTAATGAATAAATATTTGAGTCGTAGAGTTATGTTGTGATGCCATGTTGTATTTACACATATTGAGCATATTGTGTGTATGTTTGAAATGCTTGGTATGTGTGGGATCCGACAATCTAGTTGTTTATCCTTGGCAGCCTCTCATATGGGGAAATGTAGTCTATTGCTTCTGAGCGATAGTAGTCCGCTTCTGACCAGTTCACGGAGTCCTGCTAGCCCAGCACTACTGCTTGGACACTTGGTGGCGGCATGTGTTTCACCTCGTTCCTATATACATCCCTTGGAAATGTCACGCTGACATTGAGTCCTGCCTAGCCTGCTACAGCCGGGATACCGGAGTCCTGTTAGCCAGTGCTACAGCCCGGAATCACACGTTGATGACCGACATGCTCGATGTGATTCATGTATGCCTGTCCCCATGGGTTAGTGCCGCTTTGGGTTCACGACTAGCCATGTCGGCCTGGGTTCTCTGTCATATGGATGCTAGCGACACTATCATATACGTGAGCCAAAAGGCGCAAACGGTCCCGGGCCATGGTAAGGCGACACCCGTGGGAATACCGTGCGTGAGGCCGCAAAGTGATATAAGGTATTACCGGCTAGATCGATGTGACTTGGAATCGGGGTCCTAACACTTACATTTCAAGCTCTAGCTAGATCTTCATAATCTAAACCATGTCTCATATGTATAATGTGTTTATCACATAATGTATGGTGCCCCTCCCTCTACTCCTACAAGTATTTAGATGTGAGTTGCAAACGCCACACATTACCACAAATTCAAATAAAAATGTGAGATTGTTTGATATATAGTATTGTTTAGATTGTTTGATATTTAGTTGTAAGCTGCAAACGCCACACATTATCACAAATTCAAATAAAATGTGAGATTGTTCGATGTATAGTATGGTTTAGATTGTTCGACATTTAGCTGAGAGTTGCAAATGCCATGCATTATCACGTTATGGTATAACATGTGCAAAACCACTGCACGCGTATCACCACTATATTCATGCATGCATATGTTTATAACACTATGATCTCCTATTGAAATATATGAATCTACTTTCATATCAAATTATCATCTTTGTTAGTCTCTTACACCCACACAATCCTCTAACCTTTGTAGCTAGCACTAACTTTCACTTGTGCATGCACACTCCCTCCTCGCCCTCCCCCTCCCTCAGCATTCTATCCATCGCGCACATTCTTTTTTTTCTTTAGATCATTCTCCCACAGTCTCCACAACTCCTTTCCGACACACACCGATCGATAAACCTCTCCAGTGATGTCTGCCTACAACATACACACGCACCTTCCATCTCCTCCTTTCTGTGTCCATGCCTTGTGTCTCTCATACGGTCCCACACGTGTAAACTCTCGCCCCTCTTTTCATCGATCTCACAATCGCACACTCCTCCCCCTATCTAGCTAGTAGCTCGGCATCTCGCACCACCTCCTGGCTCCATTCTCTTTGTCTATCCGTCTCGCTGTGCAATGGGACTACTCCCTATCATAGATGGCACGATTTAGAGTGGTGGGCAGCGGGCATAATTCGGAGCTGCTTAGGCTAGTCATAGTGGGAGTAACTTATGTAGTAACATGACACATCCCAAGACAACTTTTCTTATGTGGCATGGAGTTAATGAGGGAAGAGATGCTTTTGGTAACATAATATGGTACGGTAATATAACACATCCCGAGGTAAAATGAGTCTATGTCTCAATTAATGAAGGTTTGTATGTTACCATCTATATGTTACTACCCACTATGAAGGTAGTAACATGGACTAGTAACAAAAGCATGTTACTAGTCTAAGTTACTCCCCACTATGACCAGCCTTATTCTTAAACCCCATGAAGAAGTCCCATAAAAAAGAATAGCCATCCTCTACACGTGCTCGTACGTAAAAATGAGTAAATGAGACAAAAAGAGAAAGAGACAAAGTAAAAAAAAATCACCAGCCTTAGATCCAGCCCTATTGTATCGGTGAATGGTATTTCTACGTCATGCTTGACAGCTATATTATTAACCATGCTACGGAGGTAAGGCAGATTTTTATTTATTCGTGGAG
Source organism: Aegilops longissima (assembly GCA_021605205.1). NCBI lineage: Eukaryota > Viridiplantae > Streptophyta > Magnoliopsida > Poales > Poaceae > Aegilops > Aegilops longissima. The sequence continues at coordinate 412,392,282 of CM038681.1, forward strand.
GTAGCAGCGGATGGATATTCAACGAGGGTTGAAATGATGGCTGCTTCCTCGGTCAAACATAGAGAAAGGTGGGCCTCTTGATTTCACGGCTTATTAGTCATTATTACTTCCTATACTCTTTGCCCATATATAATAACCATGTGGTAGTACAGTAGTGGGCTATACTTTTAATAACCATGCTCGAAGAGAAGAGGTGCATGCACCGACACACGTAGTGTACTAGTAGCACTCTTTGCGTCTTTTGCATCTTCCCCAACCACACACGTGACACAGTGGAGCTCATTTCTGTAAGATGATGCAGCCCACGTGATAATTTGACGCGTCTAGTAGTAGTTACTCACTTATAAATAATGGAGGGTCGGGAACCACGCATGAACGGTGCCGCGTCATTTATAAATAACATTTTTTTTCTTCAGTGACACATACGCAATATAAATAGGTTCATATGGAGAGAAAAGGAAACCGCTCCACTATATACATAGCCAGGACGAGCCTACACGGTTGCTTGCTGGGGTTGCTCTCTTCACACTCTATTGCAAAAACGATTGTGGCCACATCTCTAACATCCCGATGGATCATGCCCGCCAGGGGAATGGGGTGGATGCTTAGTGTAGATGCAGTCGACGTCGCCGACGGCGAAAACCCACTGTCGGCACGTCCCGATCAGGGGTCCCCCGTTCTCTCTCACAAAGCCGGTGAGGTTGCCTTCGCCCCTTGCTCACTGTCGCGACGTGGGCATTTGCTGCCTCCCGCAGCCCTCCTCTAGGTTGAGCTACGTCCCGACATACCTCAGGTACAACTTCCTTTACAGCCGGCTTGCACCACTGCTCCAGCTGCCCACATCACTCCATGTGGATATTTCTCTACTTCTTTGCCCCTTTTACATACCTCTCTTGGCTTCTTCACAGCGTCTTGTATTTGTGATGAGTTTATGTCTCATCAACTAGTCCTAGTAATCTTATTCTAATCACGCTTCTTCAATTTCTTTGCCACAAGGATGCTCATCTCAATTTTGGTGAAACTGCACAAAATGATCCAATGGTCAAAGGGTTGCAAACTTCATTTCTTCGGAAGCTCCAACGTTGCCAGCAAATTAAAGCCTGGTTAGGGTTTACGGTTCAAGGGCTAGGGACTGCATGGATCGTTTTTTCCTTTAGCTGTCTCTGTTCCAAAATAAGTGTCAACTTTAGTAGTAGTACAACTTTGTACTAAAGTTTGCATAAAGTTGAGACACTTATTTTGGAACGGAGGGAGTACATATTGGCTATGATCTGTCAATCATTGAGATGCAATAGCATGCATGTTAGTCTCCTTTGTATTTGATGAAATGTTGCAATGGGAAACCTTGTACGCAAGATACATGAAACAGGGGCTGGAAGGTTCATAGCATTGTACAAATTTATCTCGTAGAGAAATTACAGTACGTACTATACAGGTATAGTACGATGTAAAGAGTTAGGTGTCGCACGGTGTCCTGAAAATATGGTGATAGTGTGAGATGGGCCATGTAATCACTGAGCCTGCGTGTCTTCATTGCTTTCACACTTCTCTGCTGTAAGAATGGAGAAAATTGTAATCTAGTAGTACCTCATTTCGCCGAAAGTGTGGGACATCCAGCAGTCGTACCACCTCAGCAATAATGACCAATGAACCGTCAAATCACATAGACACATCAGTAAGTTGGATGGACGAAGCAACCATCACTCTTGAATCCGCTTCTCCCTTCAACGCAGGCGCCAGCTAGAGGTCGTGTCCGCTCTGCTCGGTCATGAATGTGGCACCGATTCTTTGGAGCGGTGCTGATCGTTTCGGCGGGAAGCGCGCGCGGGCGATGGAGGGGCTTTGGGTGGGCCAGGCTGGCCAGGAGCGGGCATGGCAGCTGTCCGCCTGTCCCGACCGGATGCCCGGAAACGAGAGGATGCACTGACTCTCGCGGCTAAATCGTACACTACACACCATCTCTCTGTAGGAGTAGGTCGATGTGTCGGTCTCTCTAACACACACATGTTGTTAAACACTCACACACACACACACATGCCGAGGTAAATTGAGTCTATATCTCAATTAATGAAGTCTTGTATCTTACCATCCATATGCATGTTACTAGTCCAAGTTACTCACCACTATGACCAGCCTACCAATGTAACCAAACGCTCCTTACTCTGCCTTGTTATCTCCCCCGGAAACCCAATGCATGTAGCGCAACTACGTGTTGATCAGTCAAGAAATCAAAGTCGGCTTGCATGCGAGTTAATACGTGGCCCTGCATGGTAGCTAAAACGGCATCTCTTAGTTGTTGTGATTAATTGTTGCGTTTAGAGATAGAAATCAAGTCCTTGATTGGAGGAAGGATCGGTCAAGTTTCTCCTACTCCTCCAATCCGCTTGCACCTTGGTCCCACTGCACCTTCTAACGTGACTTATTACACCTAGACGAAGGGAGTAGTACGAGATCTGATGGCACACTTGACTTAGGTCGAATACAAGTGCCCAAAATTGTGTGCATGTTATAATAAGGATTCACTTAAAATAGTGCGTGAGCGAATAGAGGATCAATTGGACGGTGTTCACGAGCGATGGCGAGATATGTGAGGTAAGATACACTGGCGCTTTTTAATTTTCTTATTAATTTGTTTGTTTCACCCTCATTGGTGGGACCCAACGTACTAAGTGGAGAGAGGTAAGGTGACTAAGGCTGCATTATTTCTGTACTACCAACACTGCTTTAAATCCCAAAAGACCTTACCACCCAAGCCACATGACACGATTATGATTTAAATCCCAATGACTCCCACGCAAAAAAAAACACGGCATGCTTGTCACACGAATGCATGAATGTATAACAGGTTACTTTCCTCTCGTTAAACATAACGCGAGGGTGGTGTAGCTGGTTATCATGTTCGCTCATCAAACTTGAGGTCTCGGGTTCGATAAACACACTTGAGCATAATTTTATTTTTGTTCAACTTCTTTCTTCCACCAAATGACAGGTAGGCCCCACATGACAGAGATAGAAAGTGGTCTGGGTGGTGCCAGGAGGATTCTTTGACTGGTCAAAATGGATGGATACGGAGCTATACAATCTCGGCCTCGGCGCTTGTTTTCTAGGGTTTGCACTCTTCACACTCTCTCTCCACTATATATATATACACGCTGGAGCCTCAACGCTTGTAGTTGCTCTCTTTCACACTCTCTCACCCTATCCAGATCTAAACAAGACTTAGTTGGCCTCTTTTTCTCCCCTCACTGCTGGTCAAAGAGCAGGCCGGATCCGTTTGCCGAGAAGGGAAGGAGGCTTAACGCTGTCGCCGTCAGCGAGGGAGGGAATCCACTACCGGCGTAGTTGTTCTCTTTCACCCAGCGGCGGTGCGGGAGGGCCTCCGACCCCTTCTTCCTCGCCGTCGTACATAGTGTGGGCAGAACAGCCTCCAGTCGCCCACCGAACCACACCCCAAGAACCTTAAGGTATAATTTACTTATTCCACATGCATTGCTCTATCTGCATGTGGGCTTTTTCCGCTTCTGCACTTGAATCTTGGTGTTGCATCAAACAGGAAAGTAGTGAGGAAAGTTGTATAGAATGAATCTAGGACGTGGTTCAAAGAGGAAAGGAATGGGGGAAGTGGTGGGGAAAGTTGTATAGCATGAATCTAGGATGTGGTTCAAAAAGGAAAGGAAGGGGGGAAAGTAGTGGGGAATGTTGTATAGTATGAATCTAGGACGTGGTTCAAAGAGGAAAGGAAGGGGGGAAAGTACTAGTACAGACTAGCTATCCAGCACCTAGGTTGGTCGAAAAGGGAAAACAATGACAAACGCAGTATGCACATCTGTAACGAACTTATCTTTTTGTTTTGGGGGACAAGGCTGTAGAGTTTCAGCAGGACTAGATTTGCTGCGCTCACATAGGGAAAGGTGTCTAAAGATAACAAAACTGGGACCAACACAAATATGCTCCTTGGTTGTTTGTTCTTTGTTGCAACAGACTGTGCATCACCCCTTCATACATCAGTAGATGCACATGCTGATGGCTAGTCCATTGTCTCGTGCAAATTTTAGCTGTTGTTAATCTAAGGCCCTGTTTGGTTAAAAAGTCCTAGGACTTTTTTTAGTCCCAACTAAAAAGTCCCTAGTCCCTACCTGCTTGGTTCCAAGGACTATACATGGACTAGAGGTTATTAAATGACATACTAAAAGACCATGTTACCCCTAGTAATGAACTAATAGATATAAGGTGTGATGCGGGGCAGGGGCAACTGTTGGAAAAAGTCCCAAAAAGACCCTCCCTCTAGGTCTTCTTTCTTTAGTCCCAAATGCCCACTTTTAGTCCCTGAAAGTCCCTCCTGTTTGGTTTAGATGGGACTGAAAGGGACTTTTTTTAGTCCCTACACCAAAAAGTCCCTGTAAACAAACACCCTCTAATAATGCCGCTGGAAAATTGATGCAATGCTACAGTTAAAAGCAAATTACATGTTTAACAAATTTTATTGTTAATATAATCTCTCTCTTAATATGAATCAATGCCACCGTTCGAGAAATGTTACTGTCTTGCTTTATTTCCCAATTAGATAAGTTAGATGCTTTTTTTTGTTGGCTTCTGTGTCATCCACCGTTATTGACCACTTGTTGTTTCCTTTGCACCTCCGTGTAAACAGGGTTATCTACTTCACCTCGTTGCTATTGTGACCTTTTGATGCACTGCACAGAACACTTTTGTTTTAAGAGTGTTTTGTGTAGTTCAACCAAGATGTCACACCGACAATGTTGCTTGATTGCTAGATCTTAGTGGAACTGCACAAGAGGAGATCTTACTTCCTATCCATGTTGGCAAATTTGGTTCAGATCTTCTTGTGAGTTATTTGAATTCCGCGTCATGAGAGGTTAGTACTAGCCTTCTTTCACATGATTGTGTAGTGTGCTTTCATATGTTGTGCTGCTTGTATGGTAATGTTGCTTGATTTTAGTGAACTGCACAAATGGAGACAAGACTTCCAATCTGTATGTGCACCGTAATATCCCATTGAGGTAAGATAAGGATATTGCACAACTTTTGGCCTGTATTTTGCCACTTTCATCAGAAAATTAATGTCGTTGTTTAGTGCTATACTTGTGCTCCCTAATTGACATGCCAAATCTTACATTGAAGGCGAAGTTTGTCTGTTATTGAACCAAGTTATGAAGAGGAAGAACAAGCGGAAGAAAAACAAAAATCAACTCCCGTGCTATAATGAAGCACTGGAACTGTGATAACACAAGTAATGATATAGTTTTGCATCTTAATTTATTGCTATGGTTGGAACGAGCAATTGTTTTGCCATTGATTTGATGCCACTCTTAATGTAATATGTAATTATCTCTACTTGTGCAAAGAGGGATCTTCTTTGAAGATACCATATATTTTAGTGGAACTGCACAAGAAGATGTTGGAAACATTAAACTAATCGAGGAGTATATAGTAAGCATGGCAACCATAGTAGATAACAACAGATGGTTTCGGAGAAGTGCTTGATCTGTATGCTCTACACAATAAGCCTCCTGACAAAGGTTGTTATCGCCCACGGATTTCATCCATATGATTGAGCTTTATCATCTCTATTGGTGTTGTGCTATTGTTTAGATATTGTCATGAGAAAGCAGTATTGTCCTTGAGAAGTGCTTCATCTGTGTTGTTCTAAATATTTCCTTTCTTTTTTTTCGACCAAACAGGGATGCTAGCATTTAGTTGTCCTCTTGTCTTTGCACTACAGGATCATCCTCCTCTGAAGAAGAATACGGAGTACGTGAAGTGACTAGTTCCGATTATGCCAGGATGAAGAAGCCCTGTCTATTTTCTCATCAGAAGGAGCAGTTGAAGGATGGTTACATTACTCCCCACAAGACCAAACTAACTTGAGCTCAGAAGGACTGACAGATCTCCATCTTTTTTGCTGTTATGCGCAAGTACAATGTTGTTCTAGTATTCTTTCCGGTGAGTTCCATTTTTTTAAAGTGTGCTCTACATGGACCATGTAGGTGCATGTTTAATCTGTCAATTCATAGTACAGTTTGCTTTATACTAATCACTTATTTTGTATTTGTGCAAACAGGGGTGCTAAGCTTGATTTCAATGGGAACTGCACAAAATGTTCATGAATACATCGAATCATTCATTTCCACCACAAAAAAGGAGGTGCCGATACGTTCAAGGCGTTGCAACACATAAAGTTGAAATCATACAAGCTATGCGCGAATTTGGTTGATTGTGGTGGAATTGCACAAAAAGAACAGCTAGTTTATTTAGCACGAGGTGCCATGTCAATGTCCGAACTGATGGCAAACCCTGCCCATTCCACAGTCGTAGGCATTTGATATTTTGGAATGGCACAACCTTGTCAAATTTTGCTCATTGATGTTAGCAAGATGACATGCGTTTGAAATTTTCGAATGGGACACCCTTGGCTGTCAGCAGCATCGATCGATTTTTCTTTATTGTTTAGTTGTGAAGTAAATATTGGCTCTGACATGTGAATCTCTGATATGCATAATCATAGATTGCCTTGAATGTTCTCTATGAATTTCCAGGCCGGTGTGTTTGATTGCAATGTACAGGAACACTAAAAAGCAGCTCAAACTCTTTGTACTCCCTCTTTTCCTTTTTACTTCGCATATTAGATTTCTTTCAAGTCAGTTGATTTTACATTGTGAATGTTCATACTTTTTCTAAAAGATTGGTCAAAGTAGAGATACTTTGACTGCAGATAAAACTTGTATGCACACTAAAAAGGACCGGATGGAGTACATGTGAAACTGCTGCAAACGAGGTGATCACCCTGGGAATAATCCTAGTACGTGTTGTTTTGCATGTTCATCCAATGCTAGTGATACAAGAATTCGAACTAATCGAACTAAATTCATTCATACACGGTCAAATTTTATATAAACATGCCGGATTTCATTACATTTCATATATTCTTCAACTAAAAAGGGGTGCACTTGAGGTATAATTAATTAACCGAATCTACCCACCTGTGTCCGGCTGAGCCGAACAGAAGCTTATTCTCAAGCGGACTGAGGTTTAGTGACTTAACTGCAGGTGCAATTGCATAACTGACATGTGGCCTAGATGCCTGTTGGGCCCACGTGTCAGTGACCCAACGGCACCAGCAGTTAAGTAACTAAACCAGCGTCCTTCCCCAACGTAGCTCTCCGACTCCACGTCGCCGCCAAGAAGCTAATCGGCCAGCAATGGTCAACCCGCCTAGCTTGGCTTCAACCGGAGGGTAGAAGCGGTGGCCTTACTTGGACCCGAGCGGCGGTGACCTACCGTGTTCTACTCTTCCTTGTTTTTTGTGTGGCGCGGCCTCATTGGCAGCGGGGCGGGGCGGGGTGGCGCCTCGGTGGAGCGGGGGAAATCCTCCCGCTTGTTGCCGGCAGGGTGGGGCCACGACTAAGCCGGCGATGTCCTCTACGTCATTGTTGGCGGGGCAAGGCCTCGGCGGAGTAGGGCCTCGCCGAAGCCGGCGAGGTCCTCCACCTCGGTGCCGGCGGGGCGGGGCCTCTGCGGAGCCGGTGGTATCCTCTGCCTCGTTGTTGGCACCGCAGGGCCTTGTCGACACCAGCGGAGCGGGTACTCATCGGAGTCGGCATTGTCCTCTACCTCGTCCTTGGTCTCGCCAAACATCGCCTCATCCGCTTCATCACCCTCTTTGTAGGCGGCTACAGCCTCCGGCACCCGCATGCGGTACCACCAGCGCTCGAGGTGGCCCTCGCGGGCGGAGCGGTATGAGTCGAGTAGCGCCTCCTGCTCCGCCCGCTCCGCAGCGATCTGCTCCTCCGCCTGCAGGTGCTCCTGGAGGAGATGGTGGTTATAGGCAGTGTAGGCCTGCGCCTCCCGGAACTGCTCCTGACGCTTCTGCCTCACCGTGTCCATGTATTGGGCACGGGCCTCGCTGATGGTCATGGTGCAATGCACCGGCGAGGATGGCGCCGGATCGTCGACTACCATGTTATCCATTGGGACGTCGTCGTCCTCTGGCTGCCTGCCGGCTAGCCAGTCGGCAGCAATGGCCGCCATCTCCTTGTGGTCCGTCATTCGCCCGTCTCCAAGAGCGCTGGAGCGCGAGGAAGCCATGGTGGGCAGTAGTGGTGTGGACAGGAGAAAGGGAATGGAGGCGGATGACTGTGGCTATGGACGGCGCAACAGTTTATATAGCAATGGTGGGCGGTGGAGGGACGGACGTGTGGCTCCGGAGTAGCTGCCTCAGCAACCGCATATCATTAATGTGGGCGGCAGATGGACGGACGGACGACACTTGTGTCATTTGAAGGCGGAGCAATCGCCTGCACCGGGAAGCGGGGCGGCAGCGCTGACCATTTCGGGCGGAAAGCGGGCGCGGGCGAGGGAGGCAGTCTGGGTGGGCCACGGCAGTCGGACTTGTGCTTGGCAGCGGGTCGGTCCAGCAGCCGGATATGCTGGCTCGCCAGCAAGCTCGCCGAGCTGAGCGTTGACAATCAGATGATGGACGTAGCTTCCGACCAGGAGTCGGTGCCTCTGTCCAAGCCGGTTCATGCCATGTTCAACATAGAGCAGGTGCGGCCGCACTTCGATGCCCTAACGGCGGAAGAGCTACCAGCATAGGAGGACCTGTGCAGCAACCTTCGTCTCCTCAACGAGCATCGGTGAAGCGAACAACAATGCCGTCGCAGACATGTGGCCCTATGATCCTGGCTTCCCGAATGAGCATTGGGCGCTATATCAGACCATCCGTAGGGCCCGCGAGGCCCTCTCCGTCGTCCTTCAAGTTGTTGCACTCGCCGTGGCACCGCACCGCCGTCTCATGTTGTCAACATGGTCAACGGACATGAGGAATGAGGAGATGACTTTACTTGGAGAGGATGACAGCGAGGACCCACCAGGGCCATAGCCGCACGTACGCAAGTGCCTCCTTATTATATACAACTATAATTTTTTTGCTTCCTCCTGGTTTCCTGACATCACGGTCCCACACCATTGTCAACCTATGTAGTCAATAAACGAGAGAATTGCACAAGGACCGGCCAACAGCTGGGACCAAGCAGCTCGAGCAGTATTTGTGTTTTTGAGGTGTGAGCACTGTAGAGTTTTTCTTGAGCGATGTTTTTGTTGTTGTTCAGAGGAGAACAGGGTATTAACTGGGCGGGCTATGGCCCGTCTAGCCCAGGCCAGATATCCAGCCCAGATATTAATTTTTTAAGATGAAAATGGCTAGCCCAACTATACTTTTTTTTGAGGAATACCCAGGCAAGGTCAACTTGTTATTGTCCGCCCCGCTCGGCTGCAAATCTTTCCAAGGAGGGATGCATTATACTTAACAAGAATATGGGCTTTAAGAAATAATAAATGGGATGCAATTATAAAAACTGGGCAGTAACTATAAAAAATGCACCAAACACGTAATTAGTTTATAAATATATTTTTTGGATTTTGAAAATTTTAATTTCATTAATTGTTGCGCGCGCAATGTTTTGTTGGATTTTTACGTGATACAAATTTATATTGAAATTGTATTTAATCTGACTAGAAATTTCGGGATAAAAATATTTCGGATCCCATCAAATTGTGGAAAATTTTATTGAATTCTGTTTTGAACGGTTGGTCGAAATTATTAATCGTTATCCTAGCTAGGAAATGGGTTGTACTTTTAACAAACTGTAAATGGGATGTAGTAAATTCCATTAGAATTCAAAAATGGGTTGTACATTCTTACAAATCACAAATGGGCTATAAGTTCTCTGCCACACACTTGTGGGCCTACTAAGTTGACGCGTCCCCTAAAAAAAGTAAGTTGACGAATATGCAAGGCTTTGTCAACTTATAGTCAACACACGGTTCTAGCAGCAGTGGCCGTTGGATGTCCATCCAACGGATGTCGTGCTTATTTTTCAATCAGCGCCGATGGGACTGCCTGCTCCCGCCTCCTGTGGCCGGCTGTGGTGCCGCACAAGCCGCACCGACCCACCCTACTCCATTGCTGGCCAGGCCATTTCTCTACTCACCCACACCTCCTGTTATTTTCCGGCGACGGCAGCCGGACCAGTAAACCCTCGTACTCCCCACCGCGTGGGAAACCACTGCCGAGTCTTCCCCTGCTCCGTGTCGTTCCCTTCCTAGGCCTCGCCGTCGTCCACCGCCCTGGTGCTCTCGGCGCGCCATGGTCAACGTGGTCAACGAACGACATCCATCGGACGTGGACTGCACGTGGAGATGCTGACAGCTGGGTCCACAGCCGCACATAAGGAAATGTCTCCTTATTACGCGCAAAATAATGATTCCTCCACCTGACAGCAAGGACCCACCGGACGGGCCACCGTATTTCGCGAAAAAAACTTTCCCCTGACTGCTGGGACCCACCAGCTACATCTTCGCACACAAGAAAGTGCGTCCATATTATGGGCAAAAAAATAAGATTCGCCCCCTGACTGCTGGGACCCACCACCTACATCTTCGCATGCAAGGAAGTGCATGACAGTCGGGACCCACCTGGTTGAAGCGTACATAGCGTTGTCATTCTGGTCGCGAACGTGTACGTACATACAATCGGTCTATCTACAGGCTGCAGCGATGAACCGTGTCCGTGTAAGGAAGTGTGTGTGTCGTAGTAGAGGCGCGCACGTGTCGTAGTAGAGGGGCGCACGTAGCATGTACACGTATGTACAATGGCCAGGGTGCAAGAAAGTAAATACGGCCACGTACGTACATACAGGTGGGGTGTCGAACGCCTACTCGCGCATACGTACAGCCAGGGCTCATGTACATGGCTGTAACATCCCAAATTTTCAATTTGGAATTTTATACAAATATATCATCTTGCATATCATATTTATTGCATTTTTGCCTCGATCCTAGAAATTCTACGCAACTCAAGGACCCAATGAGAGAGTTGGGGATTTCGTTATTTTCATATTTGAGTTTCTCAAATTTTGGAAAAATAGGATCAATTGATTTTATTTATTTTATCTTCAATTATTTCAATCACAAACATAAAATACAGGGAATAAAATGACTTTCCCAAAATAAAGAAATAATAAGGATTTAAAAAAAAATCAAATAAGATTTATTTTGGTGTTTTTGCTATTTTATTTGAATTTCGGAAAAATTGCATGATTTTCAAAAATGCATTTTAGGACCAAAGAAATGTTCATCTTGCTCTAAATATTTTATTTGGACGATGAAAATTTACTTTGGTATTTTTTTATTTTTATTTAATCTTATAGATTTTTTTTTTTCGTGAATTTTTTAAAACTTCATACTGACCGGGCCAAGCCAGCCCGAGCCAGGCCCGCCCGCCACACCACCGCTTTCCCCCGCCTGCCAGTCACGGACTCGGGAGAGTCTCGAGCCGCCACGCCTCGACCCCCTCCCAAGTCGGAGCCGCCGCCGCCTTCCCTCCCCTTTAAATACCCACCCGGCCCCTTGGGACCCCAAGCCATGCCACCGCCCGAGCCGACCTGCCCCGCCCGTGTCGCCGCCGCCGACGCCTGCAACCGCCGCCACGAGCCAACCCTGCCGCCCTAACCAACCCCGCCGGAGGTACCGCCGCCGCCGCCGACGCCGTTTTTTTGGAAAAACCACTCCGGTTTTTTAAGAAAAACCCTAGTTCTTTTTATTTTGGTAGATCGGTTTTTCTATCGGTTTATTTATTTAGCGAGTGTTCGTTCGTTTTTAACGAACGCGTTCATCGTTTAGATCCAGTTAACGAACGTTCGTTCGTTAAGCTGTTCATCGTTTTTCTTTTTCTCGGATTTATTCCGTGATTTTCTGATCGTGATTTCTGATCCAATTTTCGTTTTAGTATAACTTTTCGCTCTTTTATCGGAATCAGGCGATTCAAGCGCCTAGAGTTTCGTCTCGAAACCCTATTTCCGAATAGTCTACTCAAACCAATTTTTGCTTCTATAAAATTCGACTTAGGTCCAGATTAGTAAATGAAGCTTGTTTCTTTCGCCGTTTAAGTTTTGTTTCTTCGTTCGATTTGATTCTTTTTGCAAACCGGAGTTCAAGTTAAACTTTCTGGTTAGACCTCTTATTTGAGTTTACCCGTGCATTAGATGAGTACTTATTGTATGCTTGTTTGTTTGTTTGCTTGCGATAGAGTACCCGGATTGCGCCGCTTGCTACTTCGAATCCCTAGGTTACGCGGATCATCAGCAAGGCAAGTAACACTTTGATCATACCTCTTTACTACCCAGTTTTTATGCATTAGATCAATCCTCAAACATTGCATAATTAGGATATAATTAAATTGTGGGTTTTGGGAAGTAGATTGAGGTAGTACCTATTACCTGTTTTATTATCAAACCCTTGGGAGTTACTTCTACGTTTGCTTATTTTTTCCATGCTATGCAAGTAGACGTGGATTGGGTGAGTGATTTTCCATGACAGATGTGAGATTGTTAATTAATGGTTTATTTAAGGTGGCAACATTAATACACATCTGGGTGGATTGAGGTACCTGGTTATTCCAGGATTGCCTGTTTATTTTGGACCGCCACCGAGGCTCAAAGGGATCATAAGATTATTCATGCTAGAAACTTCCGTGTGCAGCCACATGCTATTATGGGCTCTAGCATAGTTGATTAAGTCATGCGAACTCTTACAGTGGTAGACTAGCAGATGTAGGGGAAAGTAGGTGTACCGGTCTACCCATCGTAAGGTGGTAGCGCTTCTGAAAGACTATGTCTCGGTCATTCGTTTCTCAAACACCATGTAGTGCAAGAAAACCAACGGAGGAGATCGAGTCATGTGGGGAAAAGTGCGCAACCTCTACAGAGTGTATAAACTAATCATGATTAGCCGTGTCCCCGGTTATGGACATCTTGAGTATCTAGTACTTGGATTTTTCGTGTGAATCTCATCATGTTACTTTAATTAATATTGGTGGGTTTTAATGATGATGCTTAATTGGGATTGAGAATGCTGTCAACCATTCTCAATGTTTACAACCACCATGATAGTTAAATATTTATTCCTTTGATGTAGGGAAAAACTGGCTTTACGCAAAACTGTAACCATAGAGCTTTCCACTAGCCATATATGCGTGTAGTATAGCTTATTTCTTTCATTACTCTCTATGTGTTACATTGCCAGCATATTCCATGTGCTGACCCGTTTTCGGGCTGCAACGTTCTTGTTGCAGACTTTTCAGACGACGAGTAAGATGCTTTAGGATCGTGGTTCTATAGTCAGTGATGCCGTTGGAGTTGATGGACTCACTTATCTTCCAAGCCTTCCGTTGTTATCGTTATTAGATGGCCTTAAGCCATATCTATTGTAATAAGTTCTCTTTGGAGACATTCGATGTAATAAGTGTGTGATTGCTACTCTATTATAAATCCTTCCAGTACTGTGCATGTCAGCATTACTGATCCAGGGATGATACTGAGGCACAAAGATCGGACTGTTTGAGGTCTGGTCGCTACAAGATGGTATCAAAGCACACGCTGATTGTAGGACACGACCACTAAGCAAAGACCATAGATCACTACTCTCTCTTCTCATTCTAACTCCTCATCTTTTCTATTCTTATAGGATGGCGGATGCAAGGAACAAGTTCATGCAACCGGATGAAGATACACCTTTTGGACGACACCTGAAGGAAGTAACCAAGTACTTGAAGATCGGAGTACCAAGCTTCACCGGAACCTACAACGCCACCTTACCTGAAGAGGAGCTGCCTGGATGATTCAAGTTCAAGTTCCAGAAGGGCGTTCATGCCGGTCACTGAGCCTATAGAGTTTTCCTTTGATGCACCAACCTGGAGTTTAGGGACGATCATGGCAGCTCACATCACCATGGGACGCATTGGAGAAGTTTATCACTAGGAGCTTAAGGATACTACCTACCAGATTTGTGGGCGCCGAGATGAGCAATGGGAGATGGTCAACACCAGGAAAGACAGATCTGTTGCAGCTTTCATCCAGGAGTTAAACCAGCACATTCGACGCCAGGAGAACCAGATGAGTGCAGGCATGATGGATCTGAAGGAAGCCATGATCAAGATCACGGAACTGGAGGAAGAACTCAAGTCCACACGCGATGGATATGAGGAGGAAATATCAACTCTAGTCGAGAAGAATGATGATCTAAAGAAGAAGCTACGAGTGTTCATGGGATTTCCAGCAACTGGAGAAGATGAAGATCGCACTTGTCCCGAGAATTACATCATCATCGACGATACCGACTCGGACCCGGATGATACTGATGATGACTACGTTGATGAAGCTGGAGCGGATATCATGGAGTCTTCATCGGAGCAGTTTTTCTAGTAGACCACCATAAAGTAGTAGAATTTCCCTCCATGTATCTATTATAGTATGAGCACTTTGTAACGATAGATAGACCGTTGTATGCCCTTGCTTGTTTGAATGAAGTATTTTGATTGCAATTTGCCTGATGTGCATATGGGTAGTGTTTTCCCTCTAGACCTCATTCTATTCTGTATTCTCGTCTTTTCTAAACCCTCAGATGCCTCCGAGACGTGACAACGGATTCGCTTTCCCACCGGAGCTCACCCAGTTGATCCAGCAGCAGAATGCATTGATGCAGATACTAGTCCAGAATCAGAATCAGGGGAACAACAACAACAACAGTCCACCACCACCACCACCTGTTAATCACTTAACCCGTTTTCCTAGACTGAATCCGCCGGTGTACTCCAGTAGCACCGAGCCGATTGTTGCAGATGATTGGCTTCGCAAGATAGCCAGGGAGCTGATCACTGCAGGATGCACAGATGCGGAGAAGGTGCGATTTGCCGCACATCAGCTTGAGGGACCCGCAGCATCATGGTGGGAGAATTTCACAGCCACTTATCCAGCAGACACTATCACATGGGATCAGTTTTAGTAGGCTTTTCGTACTGCCCATGTTTCAGTAGGAGCTATGCCCATGAAGAAGTGTGAGTTTTGCAATTTGCGCCAGGGAGGAAGATCAGGGAGGAGCTATGTGGATGATTTCAGTAAGCTAGCATGTTATGCCCCAGATGACGTCGCTACGGATGCAGCTAAGCAAGAGAAGTTTCTGGAAGGGTTGAATGATGAGGTGAGCATGCAGTTGATGGTAGCAAGTTTCAACAACTACCAGGAGTTGGTAGATCGTGCTCTCATGATTGAAGGGAAGCAGCAGCAGATTGAAAACCGCAAGAGGAAGTATGGACAAGGGAAGTACAATTCTGGAGCCCAGCAGAAGCCTCGTTTTACTCCGAAGTCAGGAGGACAGTTTCAGCATACCCATGGAGGAGGTATCTCGGACAATCACAATGGTCCCAAGAATGGTACCGGAAATGGAGGAAGTAGTAGCCAGAACCGTACCAACCCCTCAACACCAACCAAGAAAGATCTGAGTCAAGTCACCTGTTTTAAGTGCCAGAAGACCGGACATTACACAAATGAATCCTGAAGGCCAGACTGGAAATGGCAATGGAAACTCCGGGAAGAAGTCGAACCCTTTCAACCGTGGACAAGTGAACCACGTTAGCGTGGAGGAGGTTGAAGCTCAGCCGGATCTTGATAATAGGTAAGTTTTTGGTTAAGTCATTTATCGACTCGTTCTTTTTGATCTTGGTGCATCGCATTCATACATATCAAGGGATTTGTGGATAAGTATAGACTGCCCACTAGGGTTCTAAAACACCCATGCTAGTAACCTCACCAGAGCGAGTATATGGCGATCGAGGATGTTTTCAAGTTCCGTTGGGTATAGGCAAGCATGTTTTCCCTCGGATTTAATCATTTTGGAATCCCAAGGTTTGGATGTGATTCGGGTATGGATTGGCTATCAATGTATGGAGGAAACATTGATTGCGCCATAATTGATTCTGCTTACTACCCCGTAAGGAAAAGGATAAGTTATGTATCAAGGCATGAGCGAGGAGGATGCACGTAAATTCCTTATCGGGAGTTGTGCGGGAGGAAGTACCGATAGTGAAGGATTTTCTGATGTATTTCGGAGGAGTTGCTGGGCATGCCACGAGACAGAGACATTGAGTTTTTGATCGAGCTTTTGCGAGCATGGGGCCAATATGCAAGAGACCATACAGGATGCCATAAAACATTTGGAGGAGATTAAAAGTCAGATTAAGGAGTTACTGGATAAAGGATACATTCGCCCAAGTTCTTCACCTTGGGGATCACCAGTACTTCTAGTGGAGAAGAAGGACGGATCGTTAAGGATGGTTGTTGATTATCGAGGATTAAATGCGGTAACCATCAAGAATAAGTACCCACTGCCAATGATCAATGATCTATTTGACCGACTACAAGGAGCAAAGGTGTTTTCCAAGATCGATTTGTGATCAGGATACCATGAGTTGAAGATTCGAGAACATGATATACCCAAGACAACTTTTACCACTAGGTATGGGCTGTACGAGTATACCGTGATGTCATTCGGTCTGACTAATGCACCTGCATATTTCATTAACATGATGAACAAAGTATTTATGGAGTTTCTGGATAAGTTCGTCGTGGTGTTCATTGATGACATCTTGGTCTACTCGAAGAACGAAGAGGAGCATAAGGAGCACTTGCGTTTGGTATTGGAGAAGCTCAGAGAACACCAATTATATGCCAAGTTTAGCAAATGTGAGTTCTGTTGTGGAAGTTGGATTCCTCGGACATGTTATATCCGGAGAGGTATAGCAGAGACCCCACCAAGGTTGTCACCGTGACTAATTGGGAAGCACCAACGACGGTTGGGGAGATCGAAGTTCTCTTGGTGGCAGGATACTACGGAGATTCATTAGAATTTTTCAAGGATTGCAAAGCCCATGACGGAGTTGTTGAAGAAGGATACCAAGTTCAATTGGGTGAGGAATGTGAGGTCGGTTTCGAGAATTGAAGAAGCGACTAGTTACCTCACCAATGTTGATTCTACCAGATCAGACTAAGGATTATGAGGTGTATTGCGATGCTTCACGTCGAGGACTTGGAGCAGTACTTATACAGGAAGGAAGAGTTGTTTCGTATGCGTCACGACAGCTCAAACCTCATGAGTTGAATTATGCTACACATGATTTGGAGTTAGCAGCCGTAGTGCATGCATTGAAGACATGGAGACATTTTCTTATCGGAAATCATTGCGAGGTATTCACGGATCACAAGAGTTTGAAGTGCATCTTCACGTAAAAAGAGTTAAACCTCAGGCAAAGGAGATGGTTGGAACTCATCAAGGATTATGATATGAGATTGCAGTATCACCCCGGAAAGGCTAACGTAGTAGCCGACTCGTTGAGCCGTAAGAGCCATGTTAATACACTCATGGCCGAAGGACTGCCAAAGGAGTTAGCCGAGGACTTTTGCGAGCAATGTTTGGAGATAGTTCCGAGAGGCTATGTAGCAACATTGGAAATTCAGTCGACCTTGATGGATAAGATCAGAGAAGCTCAAAAGACCGATAAGGAGATTGCAGATATAAAGGAGAGGTTGAACAAGGGAAAAGCCAAGGGATTTCGTGAGGATGAGCATGATACCCTCTGGTTTGAGGACCGTGTTTATGTACCCAATGACCCTGAGATCAGGAAGTTGATTTTGCAAGAGGCCCATGATTCGCCGTATTCAATTCACCCAGGAAATACCAAGATGTACTTGAATTTGAAGGAGATTTTCTGGTGGACCGGAATGAAGAAGGACATTGCCGAGTATGTAGCAGTTTGTGATGTATGTCAGAGAGTAAAAGCAGAGCATCAGAAGCCAGCAGGATTGTTGCAACCATTGCCGATACCCGAATGGAAGTGGGATAAGTTAGGTATGGATTTTATCACAGGATTACCCAGGACTCGTTCAGGCTATGACTCGATTTGGGTTGTAGTCGATCGTTTGACGAAGGTAGCACATTTCATTCTAGTGAAGACCACTTAAACCAGTGCTAAGTTGGCCAAGATATATATGACCAGGATCGTATGTTTGCATGGAGTTCCGAGGAGCATTGTATCAGATAGAGGAACCCAGTTTACCTGAAAGTTTTGGAATCAGTTACACTTTGTGTACCAGATTAGAGTTCAGCACAACTTTTCATCCGCAGATAGACGGACAGACGGAGAGAGTTAATCAGATTCTGGAAGATATGCTAAGAGCTTGCTCCCTAGATTATGGATCAAGTTGGGACGATAATTTGCCATATGCAGAGTTTTCTTACAACAACAGTTATCAATCCAGTTTGAAGATGGCCCCTTTCGAAGCCTTATACGGAAGGAGGTGCAGAACACCATTGTCTTGGGACGAAGTCGGAGACCGTCAGTTGTTTGGACCAGATTTGGTTAAGAAGTCTGAACGGAAAGTGAAGTTGATTCGCGACAGGCTCAAGGTATCCCAGTCCAGGCAGAAAAGCTATGCGGATGCAAAACGCAAGGAGACAGTTTACGAAGTTGGGGATAGAGTTTACCTTCGGGTATCACCACTTCGAGGAGTTAAGCGTTTTGGTGTTAAAGGAAAGCTAGCGCCGTGTTTTGTGGGACCATACAAAGTTTTGGAGCGTATGGGAGAGGTTGCCTACAAGTTGGAATTACGAGGATTGTCGGAGTTCACGACGTGTTCCACGTCTCCCGATTGAAGAGGTGCCACGAGAGATGGCTGATATACCGCTAAGAGATACCGTGCCGCTAGAGGCGATTCAGTTGGACGTTGATTTGACCTATGAGGAGAAACCAGTCAAGATTCTTGAGTATGCCAAATGAGTCACCCGCAGAAAAGTTATCAAGTTTTGTAAAGTTCGGTTGGAGCCACCACACCGAGGATGAAGCCACACGGGAGCGAGAGGAAGATTTCTTTGAAAGACCAACCTCACCTATTCTCTAGCCAACCCGAATCTCGAGGGAGATTCATCTTAAGGGGTAGGTTTGTAACATCCCAAATTTTCAATTTGGAATGTTATACAAATAGATCATCTTGCATATCATATTTATTGCATTTTGCCTCGATCCTAGAAATTCTCGCAACTCAAGGACCCACGGAGAGATGGGGATTTCGTTATTTTCATATTTGAGTTTCTCAAATTTTGGAAAAAATAGGATCAATTGATTTTATTTATTTTATCTTCAATTATTTCAATCACAAAAATAAAAGAGAGGGAATAAAATGACTTTCCCAAAATAAAGAAATAATGAGGATTTAATAAAAAATCAAATAAGAATTATTTTGGTGTTTTGCTATTTTATTTGAATTTAGGAAAAATTGCATGATTTTCAAAAATGCATTTTAGGACCAAAGAAATGTTCATCTTGCTCTAAATATTTTATTTGGACGATGAAAATTTACTTTGGTAATTTTAGATATTTATTTAATCTTCTAGATTTTTTTTTCGTTTCGGTGAATTTTTTAAAAAAAACTTAGTGTGCTGACTTGGTGAAGCCCAGCCAGCCAGGCCCCGCCGCCAGCCTCAGCCTTCCCGTCGTCAGCCACGGACTCAGGAGAGTCCGAGTCGCCGCCGCCGCCCGACCTCCTCCCAAGTCGGAGCCGCGCCTTCCCCCTTTAAATACCCACCCGGGCCCCCTGGGAACCCAAGCCAGCAGCCGCCACACAAGACTCCCACGAGCGACCCGCCCGCCGCCAGCGTGTCGCCGCCGCCCGCCGCCTGCCACCGCCGCCGCGAGCCAACCCACGGAGGTACCACCGCCACCGACGCGCGCTTTTTTGGAAAAACCACTCCGGTTTTTTAAGAAAAACCCTAGTTTTTTATTATTTTGTTAGATCGGTTTTTCTTTCGGTTTATTAATTTAGCGAGTGTTCGCCCGTTCCTTCGTTTTTAACGAACGCGTTCATCGTTTAGATCCAGTTAACGAGCGTTAGATTCGTTAAGTCGTTCGTCGTTTTCTTTTCTCGGATTTATTCCGTGATTTTACGATCGTGATTTACGATCCGATTTTCGTTTTAGTATAACTTTTCGCTCGTTTATCGGAGTCAGGCGATTCAAGCGCCTAGAGTTTCGTCTCGAAACCCTCTTTCCGAATAGTCTACTCAAACCAGTTTTTGCTTCTGTAAAATTTGACTTAGGTCCAGATTAGTAAATGAAGCTGGTTTCTTTCGCCGTTTGAGTTTTGTTTCTTCGTTCGATTTGATTCTTTTTGCAAACCGGAGTTCTTAAGTTGAACTTTCTGGTTAGACCTCTTATTTGAGTTTTACCCGTGCATTAGATGAGTACTTATTGTATGCTTGTTTGTTTTCTTGCATGATTTTCAAAAATGCATTTTAGGACCAAAGAAATGTTCATCTTGCTCTAAATATTTTATTTGGACGATGAAAATTTACTTTGGTATTTTTTTATTTTTATTTAATCTTATAGATTTTTTTTCGGTTCGGTGAATTTTTTTAAAACTTCCAGCTACCGATGGGCAAGGCAGCCAGGCCGAGCCAAACCCGCCATGCCACACTTTCCCCGCCGTGTCGCCACGGGACTCGGAGAGTCGAGCCGCCGCCGCCCCCCTCCCAAGTCGAGCCGCCACCCCCCCCCCCTTTAAATACCCACCCGGCCCCTTGGGACCCCAAGCCAGCCCGCCACCGAGCCGACCTGCCCGCCGCCAGTGTCGCCGCCGCACGCGCCTGCATGCCGCCACGCCGAGCCAACCCTGCCGCCTAACCACCCCGCTTGGTACCGCCCACCACCACGACGCGCCGTTTTTTGGAAAAACCACTCGGTTTTTAAGAAAAACCCTAGTTTTTTTTATTTTGGTAGATCGGTTTTTCTTTCGGTTTATTTATTTAGTGAGTGTTCGTTCGTTTTTAACGAACGCGTTCATCGTTTAGATCCAGTTAACGAACGTTCGTTCGTTAAGCTGTTCATCGTTTTTCTTTTTCTCGGATTTATTCCGTGATTTTCTGATCGTGATTTCTGATCCAATTTTCGTTTTAGTATAACTTTTCGCTCGTTTATCGGAATCAGGCGATTCAAGCGCCTAGAGTTTCGTCTCGAAACCCTATTTCCGAATAGTCTACTCAAACCAATTTTTGCTTCTGTAAAATTCGACTTAGGTCCAGATTAGTAAATGAAGCTTGTTTCTTTCGCCGTTTAAGTTTTGTTTCTTCGTTCGATTTGATTCTTTTTGCAAACCGGAGTTCAAGTTAAACTTTCTGGTTAGACCTCTTATTTGAGTTTTACCCGTGCATTAGATGAGTACTTATTGTATGCTTGTTTGTTTGTTTGCTTGCGATAGAGTACCCGGATTGCGCCGCTTGCTACTTCGAATCCCTAGGTTACGCGGATCATCAGCAAGGCAAGTAACACTTTGATCATACCTCTTTACTACCCAGTTTTTATGCATTAGATCAATCCTCAAACATTGCATGATTAGGATCTAATTAAATTGTGGGTTTTGGGAAGTAGATTGAGGTAGTACCTATTACCTGTTTTATTATCAAACCCTTGGGAGTTACTTCTACGTTTGCTTATTTTTGCCATGCTATGCAAGTAGACGTGGATTGGGTGAGTGATTTTCCATGATAGATGTGAGATTGTTAATTAATGGTTTATTTAAGGTGGCAACATTAATACACATCTGGGTGTATTGAGGTACCTGGTTATTCCAGAATTGCCTGTTTCTTTTGGACCGCCACCCAGGCTCAAAGGGATCATAAGATTATTCATGCTAGAAACTTCCGTGTGCAGCCACATGCTATTATGGGCTCTAGCATAGTTGATTAAGTCGTGCGAACTCTTACAGGTGGTAGCTAGCAGATGTAGGGGAAAGTAGGTGTACCGGTCTACCCATCGTAAGGTGCTAGCGCTTCTGAAAGACTATGTCTCGGTCATTCGTTTCTCAAACACCATGTAGTGCGAGAAAACCAACGGAGGAGATTGAGTCATGTGGGGAAAAGTGCGCAACCTCTGCAGAGTGTATAAACTAATCATGATTAGCCGTGTCCCCGGTTATGGACATCTTGAGTATCTAGTACTTGGATTTTCATGTGAATCTCATCATGTTACTTTAATTAATATTGTTGGGTTTTAATGATGATGCTTAATTGGGATTGAGAATGCTGTCAACCATTCTCAATGTTTAACAACCACCATGATAGTTAAATAAAATTTATTCCTTTGATGTAGGGAAAAAGCGGCTTTACATAAACTGTAACCATAGAGCTTTCCACTAGCCATATATGCGTGTAGTATAGCTTATTTCTTTCATTACTCTCTATGTGTTACATTGCGGCATATTCCATGTCTGACCCGTTTTGAACTGCAATGTTCATGTTGCGACTTTTCGAACGGACAGTAAGATGCTTTAGGATCGTGGTTCTATACTCGATGATGCCGTTGAAGTTGATGGACTCACTTATCTTCCAAGCCTTCACCGTTATCGTTATTAGATGGCCTTAAGCCATATCTATTGTAATAAGTTCTCTTTGGAGACATTCGATGTAATAAGTGTGTGATTCCTACTCAGTTATAAATCCTTCAAGTCATCGTGCGTGTCAAGATTATCGATCCGAGGATGACACTGAGGCACAGAGATCGGACTGTTTGAGGCCTGGTCGCTACAATGGCTGGGTCGGAATGGAGAAACTGCGTCGTTGTCGTGTTCAAGGGGAGGCAACAGAATGCATCGTGTTCATCGGGAGGCAATGGAACACGTGTTGTTCATCGGGAGCCAACCGGCTTGGACGGAACAGCCGATGGAAACGAGGCCTGGCGTACCGCAGAATGGAGGAAACGGCCTTGTGTTCGACCGACCATGGTGAAAACAGGTTCCTGTTCATCGAGAGGGGTCTGGCGTACCACAAAACGGAGGAAACGGACCTCCTACGTCGAAACGGGGTCCTGTTGATCGGGAGGGGTGTGGCATACCGCAAAACGGAGGAAACGGACTTGTGTTGGAGCGCTATGGTCGAAACGGGGGTCCTGTTCATCGGGAGAGGTGTGGTGTACCGCAAAACGGGACTCCACGGGATACTGTTCATCTCCACCGTCTACTGCCTCCACGGGCTACTGTTTATCCACCGTCGACCCCCTCTAGCCTCCACCTGCGACTGTTCATCCATGGGCTCTTGTTCATCCAGCCTCCACCGCGCGCTCCTCCACCATCTATTGTTCAACCAGCCCTCTCCACGGGGTCCTGTTCAACCACCCCTCCATGGGCAACTGTTCATCCAGCCCTCCACCGGCTACTGTTCAACCAGCCCTCCACGGAGTCGTCCTGTTCATCCAGCCCTCCACGGGGTCCTGTTCATCCACCCCTCCACCGGCTCGATCGATCGGGGTCCTGTTCATCCAGCGGCAACGACCTCTACTACCAAGGGGTCCTGTTCATCCAACCCCCCACTAGGAACTGTTCATCCAACCCCCCCAACAACGCTCACTGTTCATCCAGAGTCAGCATCGATCGGCTTCAGTTAGCAGCAGTAGCGAAGGAATCACTCGAGTTCAGTTAACAGCAAGGGATCGACCGATCGCTCGGGTTCAGTAACGCGTAGCCTGAAGTGCAATCGCTCGGGTTCAGTTAGAACCCAACGCCTCGCTCGGGTTCAGTTAGAGCGCAACGCCTCACACACACACGCATACGTATGAGAGAAATGCGCATCGCTCGGCCCTCGACCACCCACCGTAACCGGGAACTCCCCCGATATTTTCCTCGCCATCGCTTCTACCATGGTTTTTTCCGTCATGGACGGCCCAAAGAATGTCATGCAGCTGCGTCTCCGGCCCGCCCAGGACAACAAGCCCATTTTCTATCATGATTTTTTTCATAGAAGTAGGAGCCCACCACATCTATGATGATACCGGGTTTTGTCACAATTATCGTCATAGAAGTGTCATAAGCATGACAGGGAAAAAATTCGTTCGGCCCAAAATGTCACGGATGTGTCCTTTTTTTGTAGTGGTATGGATTATCCCTTGGATGATCATCATAACTATGCACAATTCTATCAATTGCCCAACAGTAATTTGTTTATCCACTGATGCTATGTTTATGAGAGAGATACCTCTAGTATCTATAGCCCCCGAGTCCATTTTCAATTAATATCAAGAAATCATACAATTACCTTGCTATTTTACTTTCTTTTACATTTAATTATTTTCCTATCATTACCAGATTTAATTCTTGCAACTGGCAAGAAAGGAGAGTGATGACCCCCTTGCTTTTGTTTGGTGCAAGAATTTGCTTTGTGTGTGTGTGTGCAAGTACTGTTCACGTTGTTTGTGTGTCGTCTAGTTTTGGTACGATGACCTTGGTTCTTAACTAAGGAAAATATTATTTGCTACTATACTACTTCACCCTTTCTCTTTGGGGAAATCTATTACAACTAGCAGGAGAATTTCTGGCGCCGTTACGACGGAGGCTTGACCAAATAAACCCGGCGCCTTCACACGAACCTATCAATTGGCTTGTTTTATCTTCTTTGCCTTTTGCCTTTTTATTTGCCTTCTTCTTTTATTTGCCAAAAAAATAAAAAATATCAAAAAATACTTTTGTTACTATCTTTGCTTCTGTTGCTATTTTGGCTAGTTTTGCTGCTATCAGTCTCTCCCAGATTTTGAAGTACTTTACTTTAAACAGAGACAAGGGGGAGTTTGAAAGATGCATGGTTCCGAATAATGGATTCTTATCGCAATTCCGCCCTAAAAACTGATATACAGATTCTTCTTAGAAGTTTCTATGTGGGGCTAACCATGTCCAATAGACAAATATTGGATTTCGTTGTAAAAAGAATTTTATCAAAAGTGATGTTAATACTGGCTATGAAATGATAGAAGGGATAGTGGGTGTTCGTGCTACACAAAAGGTATCTCCGTATACTCAAGAAAGAATTCAAATTTTAGAGAAATTAGGGGACATGCAAAAAATATGATTGATTTACAAAAATTTAATGAACCCCCTAAAATCCTTAGCTCCAATCCTAGTCGTATGAAATCACTTCTTACTACTTGCAATAAAAGGCATGATACTCTTGAAAACAAAATTCCTTGATAAAAACTTTTGACTTGCCCATGGATTCTAGTTTGGAAATTAGTGGGAAGCGGAAAGAGGCACCCATATTTGAAAAGAACCCCGCAAAAAATAGTAAGTTGAAAGATCACAATACTTTATATCATGCATTATGTCTAGCTAGGGGCATTAAACAATAGCACTTGTTGGGAGGCAACCCAATAGTTATCTTTTGCCTTTTATTTTCTTTTTGTGAGTCTACATGATTATTGTTATTATAGTAATCATGTTAGTATCTTTTATTTTTCTTTTTGTGTCAAGTAAAGCCTTTAGGATGATATGGGTGCTTGTCTATTTGGTTCTGTCCAAAAACGGAAACTTTTGCACCTAGTATATGAATTTTCATTCTGTACTGGAAGGTGATCAATTCCTGATTTTTTTTACACAATACTTCTATTCGAATTTTCGACGATGTATTTTTTTTAGAATTTCTAGAGTTGCACAAGTATGACCAATTTTTGCATCATTACGTGTTGTTCTGTTTTGACAGATTCTGTTTCTATTGCATAGTGCGCTTATTTTAAAGTTTCTACATATTGTATGGGGGGGGTATAAGTCAAAGAAATGATATAATACAGTAGGTATTATATGGAAATAATTATGAATTTTGTCTTGACATTAGCAAAGTGAGTGATTTATTGTTTATCATACTAACCCATCTCACGAGTTTCGTTAAGTTTTTCTGTGGCCGGAGTTTTCAAGTTTTGGTGAGATGATGATGGAAGGATAATAAGGAGCAACAAGAGCATAAGCTTGGGGATGCCCAGGGCACCCCAAGGTAATACCCAAGGAAGACTCAAGCCTTTGTTCTTCCGCGGTCCCATCTGGAGGCCTTTTCTGGTACTCTACCGAAGGGGGAAAACCATTGGGGAGGCTATCTTCATCAACCGTGCTGCCTCCATGATGATGTGTGAGTAGT
Organism: Aegilops longissima; assembly: GCA_021605205.1. Taxonomy (NCBI): domain Eukaryota; kingdom Viridiplantae; phylum Streptophyta; class Magnoliopsida; order Poales; family Poaceae; genus Aegilops; species Aegilops longissima. The sequence continues at coordinate 412,418,129 of CM038681.1, forward strand.
TCCTTCATGACCAACGGTCCATAGTAGTAGCTAGATGGCTTTCTCTCTCTCTCTCTCTCTTTTGATCTTCAATACAACGATCTTCTCTAAGATCAATCTATGTAATCTTTTGCGGCGTGTTTGCTGGGATCCGATGAATTGTGGGTTTATGATCAAAATTATCCGTTGAACTATTTGAGCCTCTTGAGATTTATTTGTTGCGTAATTTTATAGCTTTGTATTTCTCACTAATCTATCTGTCTTCTTTGGCGTAGATTGATTTATTTTTAGTTGGAGAGGTGCTTTGTGGTAGGTTCAGTCTTGCGGTTAGTATTTCCATGTGACATGAGGGACCGAGGCACCTATTTGTATTATTGTTACTAAGGATAAAATGATGAGGTTCGGTCATATTGTTTGGTTGTACCTTTTCTACATTATGTCATCTTTTGCTTAATGTGTTAATCTGTTTGTCATGAACTTAATACTTCGATATACATGCTGGATAGCAGTCTTGGGGTGGAGTAATACTAGTAGATGTTAGTAAGTTTAACTGTCTACTTGTCACAAATGTAATGCCTATGTATGGATTATGCCTTGGATGATCATCATATCTATGCGCAATTATGTCAATTGCCCAACAGTAATTTGTTTGCCCACCAATGTTATGTTTATGAGAGATATGCCTCTAGTGAACCTATGAGAGATATGCCTCTAGTAATTTCTCTTACATTTATTTAATTCTTACAACTAGCAAGAACAAGGGGAGTGACGACCCCCTTGCCTTTGTTGGGTGCAAGCATTTGCTTTGTGTGTGTCTAGGTACTCTTCATGCTGTTTTTGTCTCGTCTCCTGGTTCGATCACGTTGGTTCTTAACTGAGGGAAATACTACCTGCTACTATAATACTTCACCTTTCCTCTTCGAGGGAATCCAACATCTATCACAAGTAGCACCTCCCAGTCTTTTGCTAGCCTTTTCCTTGTACTAAGCGAAAATATTGCTTGTGCATCCAATCCTTGAAACAAGTTTTTATGGCATAAAATGTCCACCATACGTACCTATAGATGGTATTTCACTATCATTCCAAGTAAATTTGCATGTGCCACCTCTAAATCTTCAAATAAACTTCTGTTTGTGTGCCCACATAGCTCATGGAGCGGTGGGGGTAGTCAATATCTTCCATGCTAAATGTGTTTTACTCATGATGAGAGTTTATTCGATTTTCAAATTTATGAGAGAGACTGATAATAGGGATGCCCAGTCCTAAATAAATAAATAAATAAAATTATTATTATAAAGGCACTCCCTTATAAAAGTTGAAAGTTGGAAACCTTTGTCGTTAAATCGCTCACAAGATAAGTACATCTCTCAAAATAAATTCATCTCCGTTTTAAAACCAAATGAGCTCTCGCATATGTTAATCTCTACTTCCCTCTGCGAAGGGCCTATATATTTACTTTTATTATTGAGTCTATTGCACCTTCTCTCTTTTAGCACCACGTATTGAGCATGGGGTCACTCTTAGCTCTGCATGCATTCTTCTAATATCTTGTTGAGCAATGTATAAGTACGATGGTTATCTTCAAATTGGGTACCTAGTCGTCATCTTTAATTCATTTATTGCTTTATGTTTGCAATATAGTCTTGAAATATTGTGAGACACTTCATTACCATTTTATGATATGTTGAACTTATTGGACTATTAGTTGGTATTAGAACTATCATTGCCCATGTGATAAAATTTTGTTCTATTCTAGCATTCACACTTAATAAATTATTTCTTTTGTCATTTACCTACTCAAGGACGAGCAGGAATTAAACTTGGGGGTGCTGATACATGTAGCGACCTGACCCAAAATCGGTCAAATCTACGTATGCATGCCATCCCAAGATCATCTTGGTACTCACGAGACATCGATAAAGTAATCAAAGTTCAATCACACCTGAATATTATTACACGATTCTCATATAGAGTCTTTATTACAAGAGAATAAATTCGGCTCAAGGCCAACTCATGAGAAATAAACTACTAATGCTGCGGAAGCGTCGAAGATAAGCGAGTCCATCCGACTCAAAGGGCAATCGCCAAGCGCGGGCGTAGCCTCACTCCTGATCGGAATATACCTCTGCAACATAAGACGTTGCAGCCATGTAGGTCAGCTTTTTGAATAAGCTGGCAAGTCATGAAGAATAACAATAATAAAGTTACTAACACTATATGCATTTTGGCTGTGGAGCTCTAAGTTTCATCATTTTGCGAAAAGCCAATTTTCTCCTACTATAGTGGACTTGCTTGCAAATTACTACATAATTGTTGGTAGTTATTGAGATGGTTCCGCCAACCAATATCTCATTCCCAAATTATTAAGTCATAAACCCCTCAAATTAATTCATTAGTTTTAGTGTTGAGATTTCCGAATACTTCCAAGTTCCAGAGGCTCAAATTGTCCGTGAATCGGGACACGGCTAATCGATTAGATCTTTAACTCTGCAGAGGTTTATGACTTTTCCGCAAGAATCATTCCCTCCTTTTAAGTCTTCGCACTTCATGGTGTTTGAACACGGACGAATGAAACAGGGTCTTCCAAAGAGTTCTTCAGCTACTGCCGTACCCATCCAATCCTACCGTTCTTCTACATCTCGTAGTACCGTCCAGCCAGCGTCACTACTAAGGTTAACCGAGCCAGAGCCCATAATGGCTTGCGGCTGCACAGTAAGCTTCGGTCATGGGGCATCCATCCTTCTCTTCGTGGCTGGGTGAAGCTTTCCGCAAGATGTCATGGCACTTCTCCATGCATCCCGCCAACCACTGGGTTCTCCAGGGTGCCCACAACCGTCCTCCACCCAAGAGTGATTTTCAAGTCCATCTTGATCATTGTAGTTCGTGGGGTTGTCATCACCATTGACTCTCACATCTTGCTTATGAATTACACTCAACCAAAACCCGCTCTGAGCATAGCAAAGTAAACTACTTAGTCCGGGGTCATGGTAACAAGGAATTGGTTCATCCTACCACATGATACTACTCAAGATTAATAACTTCAAAATTTCAACTACTGCATGCATGGTGGGGTGGTGACAATTCTAATGCACAAAAAAACATAGGTATAGAAATAACATGATCAAAACTTGCCTTGCTGATGATCCTCGTAAGCTAAAGATTCGTAGTAGCAAGCTTCGCACTCCGGAAACTCTACCGAGACAAACAATAATCACAATAAGCATATAGCATAGGATCACATAATACAATAGCATAACAATAGCAACATAACACACCAAAACAACCAAATCAAAATCCAAAGGAAAACTCAAAGAAAACCAACTCAAATTTCCTACTTCAAACAATAACTAAAATAGTTTTATATAACAAAATTTCTTAACATAACCTAATCATGGTTTTAGGTTAACTTAACAGAAAAGGATTCACTAAGCAACTAGGAGCAAAAAGAATTAATTTAAAATCTATTATAAAACTCCTATTAGGCCTCATTCAATTTCTATTAAGAAAAATAAAATAAAAATTTTATTTATTATAAATAAAAGTTCATCCTATAAAGTGACAGAAACTACCTAGAATAATCAATCACATGATAAAAATAAATTTATTACTACTTAAATTAATAGGAAAACAGTAGCTAGTTAATTAATTGGGATTAATAAGATTCTGCTTAAAACTATTTATTTATTAATCCTAAAATACCCAAGTTAATTTTTATGGTTTGGCAAAGCCAAAATAAAGTTGGGACAAAAAGAATCATCCAAAAATAATTTTTCTAACTCAAGTTATAGCAGATTTACTATTCTGTCTAAAACTAAATTAAAGCAATTTTAATTAATTTTAACATAGCTAAATATATATTCTACAGAAACTTTAGAAAATTTGCAAACCAACAAAAAAAGAATCATCTAAAAATAATAAACAGAATAAAAGATATGAATTTTTCAAAACAGAAACTATTCTGTTAAAACAGAAAAACAAAAATAAAAGAAAAAGGCCTAATGGGCCTAAACTGTGCACTGGGCGTAATATAATCTAAAAGGGCACTAGGGTTAAACTAAAATGGGCCGGGCTAATAAATAAAAACCCTAATTAAATAAACTGTAAACTAAACCGGGCCGGTCCGGTTTATTTTAAAAGAGATACCCCTTCGGGGGTGATCTAATCCTAGCCGTTGGTTGGGGATCGGACGGGGGAGGAGATCTCCGGCGACGTACCGGAGCTCGGCGGCGGCGGCGGCGGCGGCGACGAGTGCGGTGAGGGCTTCGGTCGTCGGGGAGGTCGGGGGAGTGGCCGGCCGGGTGCGGACGAGGTCGGGGAGGGGTCTGGTGGAGTCGGTGGAGGTCGGGGGTGGCTAGGGCGGCGACGGCGACGACAATGGCGGCGGCGGGGACTCGGGCCTCCGGTGAGCTCGGGAGAGAGAGGGAGGGGGTCCGGCAAGGGGCTAGGGGAATGGGGTGCGGAGGGCGGTTTATATAGGCGGGGGCCTCGGCACAACGGGGGCGATCGGAGGATCGGGATCCGGATCTCGGGATCCGGATCCTTCGGATCCGCGATCTGCTGCGCGGTGAGGTGGCGTGGGCAAGGGATGAGGAGGTGGTGGCCCACCTGCCGGGAGAGAGAGAGGGGGTGGAGCGAAGGGCGACCGACGCCAAAGGGGTTGGTCTTGAGGGGTGAGGGAGGCCGGCTCGGTCGGGCGCTGGCTGGCCTCTGGGCCGCTCGGTGGGCAGGGTGGGGGGTTTCACACTGGCTGGGCAGAGGGCTGGTGGCGCTGGGGGGTTTCTATTTTTGAATTTTATTTTTTAATAAAACAAAAACAGAAATAAAACAATAACTATAAATATTTTATATAGGGTATATATATACCAAAATGATCAGGGAATATTCCTATCATTTGAACATTTTTCCAAGGGCAAACTCCAAATTTTATAAAAATCCGTTTTTTCAAATTCAAATAAAATTCAGATTTGAATCCAAAACTTTTGGCAATGTTTTCCTCGATATTTTTGGAGTGTCATGTTTACTCCTCTCATACTTTTGATCAAGTATTTATCGAGCTTAGTTCTTGAAATGTTTCCCACTTGCCAAAGTTTGAATTCAAATTCAAAACTCAAATCTCTTCTGAAACTCCAAATGGCATTCAAATTCAAACAGGATGCATAGGATGCTTAGCTATAATTGTAAAACATTCCAAATAGGAAATTTGGGATGTTACAAACCTACCCACCTTAAGATGAATCTCGCCCTCGAGATTCGGGTTGGCTAGCAAATAGGTGCGGGTGGTCTCGAAGAAGGTCTTCTTGGCCCCCAGTGGCTTCTTCCTCGGTGTGGTGACTCCACAAGACCTTGCAAAATTTGATGACCTTGCTGCGGGTGACTCGCTTGCAGTCTCGAGAATTCGGACGGGTTTCTCCTTGTAAGTCGATCACCGCAAGCTGTATGGCCTCTAGGGCACCGTGTCTCTCAACGGAACATCGGCCATGTCGGCATGACACTTCTTCACCGAGAAACATGGAAGACATCATGAACTCCGGACAATCCTTCCGCAATTCCAACTTGTAAGCAACTTCTCCACGACGTTCGAGGATTTTGTAGGGGCCAATGAATCGGGGTGCTAACTTCCCTTTGACACCAAACCTCTTGATTCCACGAAGTGGAGACACACGAAGATATGCTCGGTCTCCCACTTCGTAAGTCACTTCCTTGCGCTTACTGTCGGCATAACTCTTCTGTCTTGACTGTGCTATCTTGAGCCTGTCTCGAATCAGCTTGACTTTCTCTTGAATCATTGATAAGATCGAACCGAAAAGTGATCGATCTCAACACTATCCCACAGCAATGGTGTTCGCACCTCCTTCCGTATAGAGCTTGAAAGGGCCATCTTGATTTGGATTGATAACTGTTGTTGTACGAGAACTCTGCGTATGGCAAATTATCATCCCAGCTAGACCCATAGTCTAGCACACAAGCTCTCAACATGTCCTCCGTAATCTGGTTGACTCTCTCGGTCTGTCCATCATGCTGCGGATGAAAAGCGGTCTTGAATTCCAGCCTCGTACCCAAAGTTTCATGCAACTGCTTCCAAAACTTTGAGGTAAACTGCGTTCCTCTATCGACACGATTTTCCTCGAAATCCATACGGACATACGATCCTGGTCATGTATATCTTGGCCAACTTAGCACTGGTATAGGTAGTCTTCACGGAATGAAGTGAGCTACCTTGGTCAAACGATCAACCACTACCCGGATAGAATCATAACCTGAGCGGGTCTGGGTAATCCTGTGATGAAATCCATTCCAAGTTTCTCCCATTTCCAATCGGGAATCGGCAAAGGTTGGAGTAACCTGCTGGCTTCGATGTTCTGCCTTTACGTTGACAAACATCGCATCTTCGCTACGTACTCGGCAATATCCTTCTTCATACCATCCACCATAAACTTTCCTTCAACTCTGTGTACATCTTGGTGTTGCCGGGTGAATCGAGTACGGTGAATCATGAGCCTCCTGAAGAATTAGCTTCCTGAGTTCGGGATCATTGGGCACATAGACACGATCCTCGAACCATATAGTTCCGTGTTCATCCTTACGGAATCCTTTAGCTTTTCCTTCATCCATCTTTTGCTTAATCTCATCAATTTCCTTGTCCGACTTCTGGGCTTCACGAATCCTTTCGGTCAAAGTGGACTGAACTTCCAGAGTTGCAACAAATCCTCTCGGAACTATCTCCAGTTGGAGATCTCTGAGGTCATCGACTAACTCCTGGGGTAATCCTCCTGCTGTAAGAGTGTTCACATAACTCTTACGGCTCAAAGCATATGCTACAACATTAGCTTTACCTGGGTGGTAATGCAATCTCATGTCATAGTCCTTTATCAACTCTAGCCATCTCCTATGCCTGAGGTTCAATTCCTTCTGCATGAAAATATACTTCAAGCTCTTGTGATCGGTGTAAACATCACAACGGTTTCCGATGAGGAAATGTCTCCAGGTCTTGAGTGCATGCACTACGGCTGCTAATTCCAAATCATGCGTGGCATAATTCATCTCATGAGGTCGTAGCTGTCTGGAGGCATAAGCTACAACTTTTCCTTCCTGCATCAGTACTCCTCCGAGTCCTTGACGAGAAGCGTCACAATAAACCTGGTATTCCTTGTGTATGTCCGGCAAAATCAACACTGGGGCTGTGACCAAACGTTTCTTCAATTCTTGAAAACTGGCTTCACATTCCTCGGTCCAAACATACTTGGTTTCCTTCTTCAACAGCTCAGTCATGGGCTTGGCAATCTTCGAGAAGTTCTCAATAAACCTCCGATAATATCCTGCGAGTCCGAGAAAACTGCGGATCTCCTTGATCGAGGTGGGTGACGCCAATCGGTGATGATTCAACCTTGGCGGGATCAACTGCTATTCCTTCTCCTGAAATAACATGTCCGAGGAATCCAACTTCCTTCAGCCAGAATTCACATTTGCTGAACTTGGCATACAACTGATGTTCTCGAAGTTTCTCCAGAATTAGACGCAAATGTTCCTTATGCTCTTCCTCGCTCTTGGAGAAAATCAATATATCATCGATGAACACCACGACAAACTTGTCCAGATATTCCATAAACACCTTGTTCATCAAATTCATGAAGTATGCAGGAGCATTAGTCAATCCAAATGACATGACGGTATACTCATATAAACCATACCAGTAGTGAATGCTGTTTTGGGTATATCCTTTTCACGGATCTTTAATCGATGATACCACGATCAAGATCGATCTTAGAGAATACCTTGGCTCCAACTAGCTGATCAAACAGATCATTAATCATCGGCAGAGGGTACTTGTTCTTGATGGTTACTTCGTTCAACGCACGATAATCCACAACCATCCTCAAGCTTCCATCCTTCTTCTCTACCAAGAGAACTGGGGCTCCCCAAGGTGATGAGCTTGGACGAATATATCCTTTCTCCAATAACTCATTAATTTGATCCTTGATCTCCTTCAACTCATTCGGTGGCATCCGATAAGGTCTCTTGGATATTGGGGCTGTGCCGGGCAATAACTCAATTAGAAATTCAATGTCCCTGTCCGGTGGCATTCCTGGTAATTCCTCCAGAAACACATCGGGAAAACCTTGCACTACTGGCACTTCCTCCTGAACAACTCCCGTGAGGGAATTCACCTGATTCTTCATCTGGTTGTGCCTGGCTACATACTTGATCCTCTTCTGCTCCGGGGTGGTGAGCAGAATAGACTTCTTGAGCACGATCTATGTTTCCTTGAACCGTCAACCAATCCATGCCTAGGATTACATCCAAGGTCCGGGTTTCCAACACTATGAGGTCTGCGGAAATTTATGGTTCCCGATGTTGAGGGTTGCATGACAGCCTAGGCCTCGCCATCATTTCTCCTCTGCGGGCCCGACGCCAAGGGGGCTTCTAAGGGTTTTAGTGGGCAACCCGTACTTTTCCACAACTACCCTTGATATGAATGAATGCGTTGCACCAGAATCAAAGAGAACCAAAACTGAACGTGAATTCAATAAAAACTTACCAACCACCGTGTCTGGCTGATCATAGACGTCCTCCACGTCGATGTGGTTCACCTGAGCACGAGGGAACGGATTGGGCTTCTTCGCTGAGCCTCCATTGCCGTCTCCATTCCTCTGCTTGGCCTCCGGGCAGTCGGTGGCGTAGTGCCCTGTCTTCTGGCACTTGAAGCAGGTGATGTGGCTCAGATCCTTCGGAGCCGGGGCAGAACGATGCTGATTGCCATTACCATTTCCATTGCCATTGCCATGGCCTGACTTGTTGTCCTGGCTGCGGTTGTTCCCATTTCCTCCATGGTTATGACCTCCATGGTTATGATGGGTGTGCCCTCCCAGTATGGTGCATAACGGGCTTCGCTGAGCTCCCGAGTTGTGCTTCCCCGGCTGTACTTCCGCTTGCGCTTTCTATCTGTTGCTGCTTGCCTTCAAGTATGGTGGCCTTGTCTACCAGCTCCGGTAGTTGTTGAAGGTATCCACAATAAGCTGCATGCTCAGTTCATCATTGAGTCCCTCAAGGAACTTCTCCTGCTTTGCGGCATCTGTGGCCACATCATCGGGGCATAGCGGCGAGCTTGCTGAATTCATCCACGTCTTGTGCCACAAGACGGTTCCCTGGCGCAAGTTGCGGAACTCACGCTTCTTCGACTCATGACTCCAGTGAGACATGAGCGGTGCGGAAGGCTGCTGGAATTGATCCCATGTGATGGCACCAATGGGATAAGTGGCGGTGTAGTTCTCCCACCAAGAAGCTGCAGGTCCATCAAGTTGATGCTTGTGCAAAGCGCACCTTCTCTCGCATCGGTGCATCCAACGGTGATTAGCTCTCTTCCGACTTTGCGGAGCCAATCATCAGCCACAATCGGCTCGGTGCTACTAGAGAACACCGGCGGATTCAACCTCGTGAATCGAGTCAAGTTGTCCACGGGGGTGGTGGCGGTGGATTGTTGGTGTTGTTGTTCGATTCGAATGAGAAGCTGCATGAGTGCATTCTGCTGCTTTGGAGCAGCTGGGTGAGCTCCGCGGAAAACCAAAGGTCACGTCTCGGAGGCATCCGTGTTTTGGAGTGGATGAGAAAATTAGAATAGAACAATGGTCTATGAGGAATAACACTACCCATATGAATGCACAAACATAAACACACCAATCATTTATTCATTCCACTCAAACATGGTTCAAACTCGATTACAAAAGCTCATGACTAATCGAAGGAAAATATCGGCCTAACTGATCGACGAAAAAGTAAAAGATAACATGGTGGTCGACTAAAAAGTCTTCATCAATAATCCTTGCGTCCTCTGTTGTGGCGCCTCCTCTTGTGGCTTCCTTCAGTGGAACTCCCTTCATAGTCCTGATCATTACTCAGGAGGGGTCCTTCATCTCCACTCGGAAAAAGGTCCTCTCCCAAGTCCATCTTTTCCTCTATCGCGCAAGCTTCATCTTCGGTCGTCCGATGTCTCCATGAAGTCCGCGACTTCTTCCTCATGATTAAGGAAGTCTGCGCATGCCTTCTCCTCTAGTTCCAGTTCACGGAACAAAAGCTTCCAGTGTGTCTTCGAGTTACGGCGAGTCTGAATCTCCCGTTTCCTGAGAAGACACTCCAAGTCCTGGATGTAGGAGAGAGTGGAGTCGTCATCAACGGTACGGATGATATCTCCATTCCTTGCCCTGCGTGAAACCATGGCGAGGTCTGAGGGATCGAGCTCGGCCCTGTACTCCTCTCGGAGATGTCCAAGTGCTCGATAGATCGCCACGTCCCTTCCGATGATCCAGTTGAACTCGGTGAACTCAAAGTCAATAGGCTCCGTGTGTCCTCCGAAGGTTCTCCCTGGGATATGCACTTCAATCCTGTAGCGGGTGTCCGTCGGAAGTGCATTGGTTGGCTTCCCGGTGATCGAGGGTAGAGCGATCTTCAGCTTCTTCACCATCTGGACCAGCTTTACGCGAAGGGCATCGCCTCATCGGGCCGGCAAAACTCCGTAGCAAACTGGGGTGAACTCGACGCCATCTAGAATGTTGAAAATCGGAGAGGAGTTAGAAATGAACAGGGGAGAATTACGGAATGATAAGGATAAAAGTAAATGGTCTCTTCCTATGGCTTTCCGATCCTAGGGGTTACGATCCTACGGTCAGCGTGTGCTCTGATACCATCTCTGAGCGACCGACCCAAAATCGGTCAAATCTACGTATTCTGCATTCCATCCCAAGATCATGCTTTGGTACTCACGAGACATCGATAAAGTAATCAAAGTTCAATCACACCTGAATATTATTACAGGATTCTCATATAGAGTCTTTATTACAAGAGAATAAATTCGGCTCAAGGCCAACTCATGAGAAATAAACTACTAATGCTGCGGAAGCGTCGAAGATAAGCGAGTCCATCCGACTCCAAAGGGCAATCGCCAAGCGCGGAGCGTAGCCTCACTCCTGATCGGAATATACCTCTGCAACATAAGACGTTGCAGCCATGTAGGTCAGTTTTTTTGAATAAGCTAGCAAGTCATGAAGAATAACAATAATAAAGTTACTAACACTATATGCATTTTGGCTGTGGAGCTCTAAGTTTCATCATTTTGCGAAAAAGCCAATTTTCTCCTACTATAGTGGACTTGCTTGCAAATTACTACATAATTGTTGGTAGTTATTGAGATGGTTCCGCCAACCAATATCTCATTCCCAAATTATTAAGTCATAAAACCCCTCAAATTAATTCATTAGTTTTAGTGTTGAGATTTCCGAATACTTCCAAGTTCCAGAGGCTCAAATTGTCCGTAACCGGGGACACGTCTAATCGATTAGATCTTTAACTCTGCAGAGGTTGGCGCACTTTTCCCGCAAGAATCATTCCCTCCTTTTAAGTCTTCGCACTTCATGGTGTTTGAAGACGGACGAATGAAACAGGTCTTCCAAAGAGTTCTTCAGCTACTGCCGGTACCCATCCAATCCTACCGTTCTTCTACATCTCGTAGTACCGTCCAGCCAGCGTCACTACTAAGGTTAACCGAGCCAGAGCCCATAATGGCTTGCGGCTGCACAGGTAAGCTTCCGGTCATGGGGCATCCATCCTTCTCTTCGTGGCTGGGTGAAGCTTTCCGCAAGATGTCATGGCACTTCTCCATGCATCCCGGCCAACCACTGGGTTCTCCAGGGTGCCCGTCAACCGTCCTCCACCCAGTAGTGATTTTTGAAGTCCATCTTGATCATTGTAGTTCATGGGGTTGTCATCACCATTGACTCTCACATCTTGCTTATGAATTACACTCAACCAAAACCCGTCTACGAGCATAGCAAAGTAAACTACTTCGTCCCGGGGGTCATGGTAACAAGGGAATTGGTTCATCCTACCACATGATACTACTCAAGATTAATAACTTCAAAATTTCAACTACTGCATGCATGGTGGGGTGGTGACAATTCTAATGCACAAAAACATAGGTATAGAAATAACATGATCAAAACTTGCCTTGCTGATGATCCTCGTAAGCTAAAGATTCGTAGTAGCAAGCTTAGACTCAAAAACTCTACCGAGACAAACAATAATCACAATAAGCATATAGCATAGGATCACATAATACAATAGCATAACAATAGCAACATAACACACCAAAACAACCAAATCAAAATCCAAAGGGAAAACTCAAAGAAAACCAACTCAAATTTCCTACTTCAAACAATAACTAAAATAGTTTTATATAACAAAAATTTCTTAACATAACCTAATCATGGTTTTAGGTTAACTTAACAGAAAAGGATTCACTAAGCAACTAGGAGCAAAAAGAATTAATTTAAAATCTATTATAAACCTCCTATTAGGCCTCATTCAATTTCTATTAAGAAAATAAAATAAAACTTTTATTTATTATAAATAAAAGTTCATCCTATAAAGTGACAGAAACTACCCTAGAATAATCAATCACATGATAAAAATAAATTTATTTACTACTTAAATTAATAGGAAAACAGTAGCTAGTTAATTAATTGGGATTAAAAAGATTCTGCTTAAAACTATTTATTTATTAATCCTAAAATACCCAAGTTAATTTTTATGGTTTGGCAAAGCCAAAATAAAGTTGGGACAAAAAGAATCATCCAAAAATAATTTTTCTAACTCAAGTTATAGCAGATTTACTATTCTGTCTAAAACTAAATTAAAGCAATTTTAATTAATTTTAACATAGCTAAACATATATTCTACAGAAACTTTAGAAAATTTGCAAACCAACAAAAAAAGAATCATCTAAAAATAATAAACGGAATAAAAGATATGAATTTTTCAAAACAGAAACTATTCTGTTAAAACAGAAAAACAAAAATAAAAGAAAAAGGCCTAATGGACCTAAACTGTGCACTGGGCGTAATATAATCTAAAAGGGCCCTAGGGTTAAACTAAAACGGGCCGGGCCAATAAATAAAAACCCTAACTAAATAAACCGTAAACTAAACCGGGACGGTCCGGTTTATTTTAAAAGAGATATTCTTCGGGGTGATCTAATCCTAGCCGTTGGTTGGGGATCGGACGGGGGAGGAGATCTCCGGCGATGTACCGGAGCTCGGCGGCGGCGCGGCGGCGGCGACGAGTGCGGTGAGGGCTTCGCTCGTCGGGGAGGTCGGGGGAGTGGCCGGCCGGGTGCGGACGAGGTCGGGAGGGGTCTGTGGAGTCGGTGGAGGTCGGGGTGGCTAGGGCGGCGACGGCGACGACAATGGCGGCGGCGGGGACTCGGGCCTCCGGTGAGCTCGGGAGAGAGAGGAGGGTCCGGCGAGGGGCTAGGGGGAATGGGGTGCGGAGGGGCCGGTTTATATAGGCGGGGGCCTCGGCCTGCAACGGGGCGATCGGAGGGGATCGGGATCCCGGATCCTTCGGATCCGCGATCTGTGGGCGGCGCAGTGGGTGGCGGGCAAGGGAAGAGGGAGGTGGTGGCCCACCTGCCGGGAGAGAGAGAGAGGGGGGAGCGAGCGGGCGACCACGCCAAAGGGGTTCAAAGCGGGTGAGGGAGGTCGGCTCGGTCGGCGCTGGCTGGCCTCTGGGCCTCGGTGGGCCGGGCCGGTGGGTGGGGGGGGGTTCGGCTAAGCGCACTGGGGGTTCTATTTTTGAATTTTATTTTTTTTAATAAAAACAAAAACAGAAATAAAACAATAACTATAAATATTTTATATAGGGTATATATATACCAAAATGATCAGGGGAATATTCCCTATCATTTGAACATTTTTCCAAGGGCAAACTCCAAATTTTATAAAAATCCATTTTTTCAAATTCAAATAAAATTCAGATTTGAATCCAAAACTTTTGGCAATGTTTTCCTCTGATATTTTTGGAGTGTCATGTTTACTCCTCTCATACTTTTGATCAAGTATTTATCAGGCTTAGTTTTTGAAATGTTTCCCACTTGCCAAAGTTTGAATTCAAATTCAAAACTCAAATCTCTTCTGAAACTCCAAATGGCATTCAAATTCAAACAGGATGCATAGGATGCTTAGCTATAATTGTAAAACATTCCAAATAGGAAATTTGGGATGTTACAATACATCTCCAAAGTATCTATAATTTATGAAGTATTCATGCTATATTTACATAAATTCTATATCTTTTGGTGCACTTTTATATTATTTTTATTTACTGACATATTTATTCAGTGCTAGTCCCAGTTCCTGTCTTTTGCATATTTTTGTTTCGCAGAAAATCCATACCTAGAAGGTCCAAACACGTTGAAAATTTACGGGGATTTTTTGTGGAAAATAAGAAACACCAGAAGCTTTGGGAGACAGCCAGAAGAGGCCTGAGGAGCATACAAGCCCAGGGGCGCCGCCCTAGGTTGCGCCCAGTCTTGTGGGGCTGTCGAGGCTCTATTTGACCTAATTCCAAGCCTATAAATTTTGTAATATTCCAGAACTTACAGAGCGAGATTTGAAATATTTTTATCGCCTCCGCAAGCCTCTATTCTGAAGCAATCTCATCTGGAGGCCTTCTCCGGTACCCTTCCAGAGGGGAAACCATTGGGGAGGCCATCTTCATCAACATTGCTGCCTCCATGGTGATGTGTGAGTAGTTCATCCTTGGGGCCGAGGGTATGTACTAGTAGCTATGTGTTTGATCTCCCTCTCCAATGTTCTTGATGGATCCAGATCTTGGTTGTATCATGACCTTTGGATCATATGATGTTCTTCCCCCTCTATCCTTTTTGTGGCGAATTATGTCTTGCTCTTTGAGGTTTCTTTATGTTGGATTGAATATTTTGGACTTGAGATCACTTGATGCATGTCTAACTAGCGGATACATGTGGTGACATTGGGGTAATCTAAGTGACATAAGAGTTGAATAATACATATCATATGGTGTTGTCGTAGTACGATCTCTAGGGCTATTCGTGACACATTGGGGGTGGTTTAATAGATTGATTGGAAACACAACTTTGAGGTGATTTGCTACCTACGTGATTTGTTCCTGCTTTCTCCAATAGAAATAGAAACTTTGAGGTGATTCTTTGCTACACTTTGAGGGATTATCATGTGATTCAATTTTGTTAATGATGTTGAGAGATTGCACTAGTGAAAGTATGAACCCTAGGCCTTGTTTGCAAGCATTTCCGAGACACCGTTTTTACTCACTTTTGTTACTTGCTATGTTGCTGTTTTTAGTTGTTCAGATTATAAAAATCTATTTCTACTATCCATATTACACATCTATCATCACCTCTTCGTCGAACTAGTGCACCTATACAACTGACAATTGTATTGGGTGTGTTGGAGACACAAGAGATTACTTCACTACTGCAGGATGCTGCTAACGCAACACTACAATCAGAGACCCTTCGACGAAACTATGTGCGATGCATTAATCACAAACGGTGATGTAATAAATCCGTAAAAAAGGATACAATACGTTTGCGATGGCGGAGACATCAAACACGATTCACATTATAGTTATGTGTGTGATGCATGGTATACGGTTCACCCCAATGAACTATTTGTGATGAGGCAGAACAACAGAAATGGGCAGCCAGATGATGTTGTGTGCGATATACGGCATACAGTTCACTCGGATAAACTGTTTGTGATGAGACAGAACAACAGAAACGAGCAGCCAGATGAAGGTGTGTGAGATATACGGCATATAGTTCACTCGGATGAACTGTTTGCGATTAGCCAACATAACAAAAATGGTTCAACTTAACAAGATGTGTGTGATACGCGACAAACAGATCAGTAATCAGAAATGTGTGGGAAGACGGATAACAACACAGACGATTCCTGTTAACAAGCTATGTGTGTTGTGAGCAAACGATTGCTGGTATACAATTGTGAGTGATTGATGAAATCACCACAAACGGGTTCCATTGTTTAGTCCGTGTGCGATGTGATTTGCTCTATGTACAGAACATCAACATATATACTTGTAAGAACATCATTGCATAACCAAATTAAGCATACAATTACATAAGTGACTACACACATAACATTTCCACAGACCAAAGTAAGCAATTACATGCATACTAAACTAGGAGAAACGAGCATCTAATCATCTACATCTTGTTGTGACGATGCTTGCCATTGCTCTGCTTTCGGCTGGATCCCTGACCATTTTGGGGAAGGAGGCACTTCCTCATGTCAATGACCTGCCTGTACATCTCGTAGCTCATGTATGCCTCAGCCACGTACACGATGTGAGCTTTGTCGAGTTTCTCCATCTAGGCCGAGTGCCAGGCACGCTTGTCCTTGTTGCAGGAATCCTTCTTGTCTCTGTAGTAGGGGTCGATGATGGCCTCGGCGAGGTGAACCAGTGAGTCCTTCTCATGCTCCTTGCTGCCCCAGATCTTATATTGGCCCTGGATGTCGACGAGATTCTAGCAGGCGATGCCCGAATTCTTGAGCACCTTTACATCCTTGGTGATGTCCACCGTAGCGAACATGTAGTGGAGGTTGTTGGTAAACCTGGCAAAATGCTTGCAAGGCCTTGTGTCTAGGAAGTAGTGGTAGACAAGGACATGATTGCGCACACACATCTAGGCGACAGCCTCCTTGGGACGCGACCCGACATGAGCGCGGGTGTACTCGAGGTCGAACCCGGCCACCTTGTACTTCTCCTTAGCAAGCAACAACACCATGATGTGGATGGAGTGCTCCACCCAGACCGGGTTGTTAGTGTACAACACCAAGACCTCCGTGAACCTTCTGTGGGTGTCCACCACGACATGCATGGTGAACTGATTCTCGTCATCGGCAGCCGCTCGGAGCGCCATCGGAGCCGCGCATGATACCCTCTAAGAATTTGTCGTTCTGGGTGTGCTTCTTGTAATACACGGGCATGATCGAAAGGTTGAAGAGACACAAGGGTTAAACAGCCGCTGTAATAAATGGGGGCCGGCCGGCCTGTAATCATCACGTCTTGTCATTGTGTTCATAGTGGAGGATTCCATTGCACGCTTGAGCACCCCAAACGCGTTTCGTTTGACCACGCGTGGGCTCAAAGAGGCGCCAAATGTATCGTTGGTGAGCATGTTCCAGCGCAACCGCCCAGTTTACTGCATGCAACCGCACAAGCTTCCCGCCCGCCTAGTTTGGCCATGCGTCGGCTAGAAGAGGGGCAAATCATGGGCATTTATTGGTAGAAAGCTCTGCAAAAACAAAGTGTGTGGAATGACTTTGATCATAAGTTTACCCATGGGTGGTGAGGTCAAAGTTACACAGAAGGGTGATGATGGACACTCGAGTGCAATAATTAATTATGCCCTCTACAGGGCAAACGGTTGAAGAAACCAACTGTGTGCAATAATGTCAAAGATCGCGGTCGAGTTAGCTATACAGATCGTTTGCTATAAGATCGACAAGGGAAACACATTCAAGAATGGTTAATAAAATCTAAGTCCATTGCATATTAAGGTAAAAATAGTACTACCAATATACAAGTCTCATACGATGTCATTTCAACGACTGTACCACAAAAGCCTGAAATATTACAAGGTTCAAATTCCAAAGTTATATGGCTCAAATTCGAAGATTACAAGGTTCAAACTGATATTAAAAATGAAATTCAGCTCATTCATCTGCAAACGCCCGCGCTGATCAGCTGAACATGGATATAAGAGAGGTTCAAACTAATATTACCACTTGTAAGGCTTGTTTCGAAACCTCATCATTTCTGCAAAGGGATCAACCATTGACAAGTCATGTATGGGGTTGACACGATGACTTCCGATTACTCTGTCATCTGAAGTTCCTAAATGAAATTCAGGTTTTTTCGAACCTTTTCCATTTTGCCGCAACCACCGACGCTGATCAACAAACCATTCATTTTTGCGAAATAAATGTAGGGCAAACCTCATTACCTTCAGTACCCTTGCTCTGACAACAAAGAACCTGGCGAATATAATCTTTGGTAAGGTCCCTCGGTAGGAGTTCAAAGTAATTTCTGAGAGATGTAGATCTAGGCATTCGATGTGATTGTTACATTGTATCGCATTATCCACCACCACGGCCTAATCTTATCCTCAAAAGAAGAAAACATGTTAGTGCCTACATGCAGTTTTGAACACTGCTACATGCCTATTTGGTTTGCAGGATTTGTAAAATGCACTAGTGTGCCATCTTCGGTATGACATGATTAATATGGGCATTTGATTAAGATCTATGAAAATGTATTCTTCTTCACAAGAGGTTGGAATGGCTGAAAAATTCCCTAAGAGAACTAATACAGATGAATCCAAAGGATAAATGCTTATGGATTGTAACCATATGAATCAAGCAACCAATATGGGGGAAAAACAGGTATGTATTGTAATCCTCCTAAATTCCTTCAGAAATCATAGTACATTGTCATTGTAAACTTGGGAAAAGGTGTAAAATATTAAGCTCCCTTATGGTAAAGATTTAATAGGAAAGGAACATCTCACCTTGATATGTAGCTTCTACAGGCACGGAAAGCATCTCAGGAAACTGAAAACTTGGTCCAGGTTGGGGGTGATAGATTCTAGTGCCAAGACTTTCACTGTGCGCAGATTTGGGGTGAAGCTTGTCAGTATCATTTTCTGAATGACAGACGAACATACATCTTTAAAATTAGAAATAATGCTAATTTCAAGAAGGAGATGTAGAAGGCAACTATTGTACCTAAACGGGTGTGGATCCAATAACAAGTTTGGAGTATTTGACAGACGAGTAGCCCACCACTGTCAATTTCGGCGCACAAATGACATTTATTCTTGTTGGACCTTCTTGATCAACTACAAGTAATCTCTCAAGTGAAGGTGTGTCCTTAATGACCATACCGCGGTACACCTTTTCTAATGTCTTGTTGTAGCACCAGCAACACACATAAATAGACCAGAGAGTCATGGAGGTGATGTGGAAGCTACTAAACCCATTGATCGCCTGAAGACGAAGGTACTCGAATGGAATACAGCTGCGAAGCAGGCGCTCCATGCCATACTTTGGGATGAAGATGACGACAAGCTCGAGGTGCTTCAGTCGTGCTAGAAAATGAGTGGGCATGTCATTAAGGGGGGATGGCAGTTCATGAACTTGGCGAGGCGCGGCATGGGCACGAGACGGTGGGCGGAAGTTGGCTGCGAGCGCATATGCCCATCATTAAAACTTAGCTCCTCGAGCTAATCTAGGGCGGGGGATCGGAACCACTCGTCAAGCTTGGCTCGGTCCTTGCCGTTGGAATGGAACTTGCCCATGCTAAGGCCTCTGATTAGGCCATGGTGACTACTGGGGATCTGGGACAACACATCCAAGCTTTTGCGATAGCCATGGCAGAGCTCATGGGCGTCGATGAGCTTGAGAGGGCTGGAGTGCCATTGGGGGCGCCAACACTGGTAAAGGATGGTTGTCCGCGCCCCATATTTGATTGGGAGGAGGGAGATGATGACTATCAACATATCATTAGGGAGGCTGCTAATGAAGTCTAGGCCTGCTGGAGTCGCTTGCGATTCTTGCTCGACCTGCCTCCGCTTGTTGGCAGCCTCGTTCTCCACCTCTGGAGTCTCCTCGTCAGCGGCACTCTCTGATAGAAGTGCGAGTACAGGAATTATTTAGTTAAAACAGGGCAAAATAAAAGTGTATTGGTAACTAGAAGTTAGTAGGTAGGAATAGAGTAAGAAAATGGAATAACAATTGGTTGCTTAAATACTACATGATTCCTTGATATTGATGGGTAAGTCAACATGTAGATACTTGAAAAGAACACTTACTTCGAACAAAGTCTGGACGGATGATATCGTCGGGGAAGTTAGCATATATCTCATGACCAAGATCTTTTATGTGCAGCGCAATTTTAGTGCGAGCTTTCAGTACATAAAACTTAAAAATTTCTGTCCAAAGGCTCGTGCCAACATAGGAGTGACCATGTTCATCAAGTCTTACAGAAGCAACGAATGTAAATCCATGGTTTGTGTTCAGTATGACATCCCTACAGTCTTGGTTTATGTAAAGGGCAAAATTGTGTACTACAGATGATGTTGCATAGGAAGGGATGTGCTGCACAAAATGGTAGGATTTAAAGAATATGGTAACAAGCAAATATGGGCAAAACTGAAAGAACAGTACATCAGTTGAAATCAAGGACAAATATCTATAATTAAACAGATAGTGTAACCATGATATCATGGAAATATGAGAGTAATCATTAATTTTCCTAATATAGAAAGAAGGGGCAACGATGTGCCAGAGCCAACCGTGTGTGATTGTCGTAACTGGGAAAATGAAAGTCATTGCACACAGTTCCAATTAGGGAAAATAAACATGTTTCGGGGTGGTTCCACCTTTCCTTCGTCAGTTGAATCTGAAATTTCTACCCATGCTAAACATTCATCCTAATATGCACAAAATTCCATCAACCGAACTGATTGCATCCATATCCCACATTTAGACATAAGTAAACATAGATTAAATATACTCAGGCATAGATAATAAGCATACACAAGCATAGTTCAACCGTCATTAAGCATACCCAAGAACATTTATAATTAAGACACTACATAGCCATACATAGTTCAATCCCACATCTCATCTCATCTACCGGCATGATCGTGAAGCTTCTCTAGGTACTCAGCATACACGGCATGCGCCATACTGCGAGAATACTTATGTCTGAAGGAGACAATGACTCGTCCTCTTGCATGTGCCAGAACACTTTCATACGTGTCATGAAGCTTTTGGTTCCAAAATGGGCATCGAAAGCCCCCTTCCAAGGTCCTGATACGCCTGTTATGCATTCCCGCATAAAGCTCCCCAAGGATTTGCCTCTTGTACCTCCTCTGGCCCTCTTCATCCTCGCTGTCAACATCGTCAGATAATACCTATACATATAGTAAAAAATGTGGCATCAAATTTGGAATACAAACTAATCTCTTGCGAACATTTGGCAGCTGCCAAAATTTGGCATCAAGTCAATTTTTACATGCCATAAAGTAGGATTAGGAATTTATGGCTATTTTTTAGACATATGCAAAGATTATGGTTTGATTTTTAAGCATAATCGTCTATGTACAGACTAATCTTGAATTTGTTTTGGCACAAACATATATGTAGGTCATTCAAAATCAATTGTCAAGACCTGGCTAGGAATTATTAGCACGAACACTAACCCTAGTCGGATTATTAGCACAAATCATTTGCACGGATGAAACAACTAATCGCTTATCATTTGTAACATTCAAACAATGAATACACTACACGAATCTAACGAAAATTACTTAGATTTCATGGATTGAGAGAACATAACCATAGGATTTCTATTCCAGAAAGGGGGAGGCAGGAGTAACCAGAGAAACCCTAGGATGTATTTGGCACATAAATGGGTATAGATGACTAACCGATTGTCCATCATTGTCGGAGTCATCGCCGGGGTGGTTGTCGGAGTTGTCACCGGAGTCGGTGTGGACCTCCGGCTCCGGATGTGGAAGCACGACGCCATCGACGATGTCAAGGTGCAGTGATACCTCGTCAGCGGCGACGACAACCTCTATCTCCATCTTCAGGTCGCGCTCCGGTGCTTTAGTGGCATCCTCATACACAGACGGCTTTGAGTACTGAGAGCGGCGTCGAGGATGCAGGTGGAGAGAGAGGATTGTGTGTGTGGCGAGGATGGGGGGTGCGGCCACTTGGTCGCACCATTAATATGGAGTAGTGGGAGAGAGGCGGGCGGCGGTCAAACCGCTGGCTCGCGTCCCGGTGAGCCTGTGCAGTGAACTACTGGCATGCCTACCATAAGTTCACACAGCTACTCGCACGCCTCCCAATGACACTGCGCAATGAGCACGTCTCCCGTTAATTCACACACCTGCATGCACGCCTCCTGGTCTACCTGCGCGACGGCCTGCTCGCATGCGTCCCGTCAACTCATGCCTGCTCGCACGGCACATGGGACGCATGGTGGCACATATATTTTTTTCTATTTTGATGATTAATGTTGCCGCTTTATTGCTTAACCGAAGCATGGCACGTATCCATTGTTGGTCTAACGCCCACGGTTCAAATAAATAATCCGTTTGCGATATTGGTTCCCAATTATTAATAATCTCCCGTTTGTAAGAAGATAAAAATTACATCAAAACTTGTCTCAAATCTGACAAAAAGTACAATACCACCGTGTATTGGTGTCGATATGACAACATGATAAGTTTCATGAATTTCAACTTGGTTTTGGATGTACTACTAGATTTTATAAATCAAGATTCTCAATGTTTGAATTTCTTGCACGGGGAGTAAACATGCACCTAGTGACACACATGTATTTTTTCAATCCATTTAGGTGCACTATCACGTGCGCATGTAGCTCAAATTTGATTTTTGCACATTATACCCCTATAAGATCAATCAATGTACCAAAACGTCTTAATGATCTCTGGGTTTTTATTTTCAAAATTAAAACGTCCCGCCTTTGGTAACATATGTTCACCACAGGAAGTTTTAGCATGCATCATAGTTGTCTTTGTGCGTCTGGAGGGGGGGGGGGGTCTGGCAGTACACTACGTGTCGTGAGCCACAGTGTGGGTTGGCCATTTTGTGAGGTGCCACATCAAAGTCATGAATTCGTTATTTAAAACATTACACAACCGTTTCATGCAAACATGTTTGGGCCACAGGCAGTTGGTAGTTGTCCTACACGACACTCACCCGCGTGTGACACTTTCTGTGGGCCCGCGAAGTCGTTGTCCATCACTTCGACCTACAGCCGGCAGAGAGGTTAATTTGACCAGCAAGGTTGATTCTGTTGGGGAACGTAGCATGCAATTTAAAAAAACTTCCTACAATCACACAAGATCTATCAAGGAGATGCATAGCAACGAGACGGGGAGAGTGTGTCCACGTACCCTCATAGACCTAAAGCGGAAGCGTTATGTTAACGCGGTTGATGTAATCGAACATCTTCAAGATCCAACCGATCCAAGTACCGAACGTACGACACCTCCGTGTTTAGCACACGTTCAGCTTGATGAAGTCCCTCGAGCTCTTGATCCAGTAGAGTTTTGAGGG
The DNA here is from genome assembly GCA_021605205.1 of Aegilops longissima. Taxonomy (NCBI): domain Eukaryota; kingdom Viridiplantae; phylum Streptophyta; class Magnoliopsida; order Poales; family Poaceae; genus Aegilops; species Aegilops longissima. The sequence continues at coordinate 412,441,114 of CM038681.1, forward strand.
AGAATTCCGTCAGCATGATGGTGTGGTGACGGTGATGGTGATGTGAACCACGCAGGGCTTCGCCAAAGCACTACGACGCTATGACCGGAGGAGTAAACTGTGGAGGGGGCACCGCACACGGCTAAGAGATTTCTTGGTGTGCCTTTGGGGTGTCCCCCCGCCCCCGTATATAAAGGAGGGGGAGGAGGTGGCCGGCCAGGGGTGGCGGGACATGAAGGGGGGAGTCCTACTAGAACTCAGTTCCTAGTAGGATTCGGCCCCCATTTCCTTCCAACAGAGAGGGGGAAAGGGGAAAGGAGGGAGAAGGAAAAGGAAAGGGGGGCCACGCCCCCTCGCCTTGTCCAATTCGGATTGCGCAAGGGGGCACCTCCCGTGGCCTGCCTCCTCTCCTCCCCCATGGCCCATTAGGCCCATTAACTTTCCCGGGGGGTTCCGATAGCCTCCCGATACTCCGATAAATCCCCGAACCTCTTCGGAACCATTCCGGTGTCCGTATATAACCTTCCAATATATGAATCTTTACCTCTCGGGCATTTTGAGACTCCTCGTCATGTCCGTGATCTCAACCGGGACTCCGAACAAACTTCGGTCACCAAAACACATAACTCATAATACAAATCGGCATCGAACGTTAAGCGTGCGGACCCTACGGGTTCGAGAACTATGTAGACATGACCAAGACACATCTCCGGTCAATAACCAATAGCGGTACCTGGATGCTCATATTGGTTCCTACATATTCCACGAAGATCTTTATCGGTCAAACTGCATAACAACATACGTTATTCCCTTTGTCATCGGTATGTTACTTGCCCGAGATTCAATCGTCGGTATCTCCATACCTAGTTCAATCTCATTACCGGCAAGTCTCTTTACTAGTTCCATAATGCATCATCCCGCAAATAACTCATTATTCACATTGCTTGCAAGGCTTATAGTGATGTGCATTACCGAGAGGGCCCAGAGATACCTCTCCGATACTCGGAGTGACAAATCCAAATCTTGATCTATGCCAACCCAATAAACACCTTCGGAGACACATGTAGAGCATCTTTATAATCATCCAGTTACGTTGTGATGTTTGATAGCACACAAGGTGTTCCTCCGGTATTCGGGAGTTGCATAATATCATAGTCAAAGGAATATGTACACCCATAGTTTAGATCGCCATGTGACCAACACCCAAAGGGTTTACTAGAGTCAATAATCTAGTTCACATCGCCATGTGATTAACATCCAAAGAGTACTAAGGTGTGATCATGTTTTGCTTGTGAGAGAAATTTAGTCAAGGGGTCTGCCATATTCAAATCCATATGTATTTTGCAAATTTCTATGTCTACAATGCTCTGTACGGAGCTACTCTAGCTAATTGCTCCCACTTTCAATATGTATCCAGATTGAGACTTAGAGTCATCCAGATTAGTGTCAAAGCTTGCATCGACGTAACTCCTTACGACAAACTCTTTGTCACCTCCATAACCGAGAAACATTTCCTTAGTCCTCTTTAGGTACCTAAGGATAATTTTGACCGCTGTCCAGTGATCCATTCCTGGATCACTATCATACCCCCTTGCCAAACTCATGGCAAGGTACACAATAGGTCTGGTACATATAGCATAGCATAATTTATAAAACCTATGGTTGAGGCATAGGGAATGACTTTCATTTTCTTTCTATTTTCTGCCGTGGTTGGGTTTTGAGTCTTACTCAACTTTACACCTTGCAATACAGGCAAGAAATCCTTCTTTGACTGTTCCATTTTGAACTACTTCAAAATCTTGTCAAGGTATGTACTCATTGAAAAATCTTATCAAGCGTCTTGATCTATCTCTATAGATCTTGATGCCCAATATGTAAGCAGCTTCACCGAGGTCTTTCTTTGAAAAACTCCTTTCAAACACTCCTTTATGCTTTCCAGAAAATTCTACATCATTTACCACCAACAATATGTCATTCACATATACTTATCAGAAAGGTTGTAGTGCTCCCACTCACTTTCTTGTAAATACAGGCTTCACCACAAGTCTGTATAAAACTATATGCTTTGATCAACTCATCAAAGCATATATTCCAACTCCGAGATGCTTATACCAGTCCATAGATGGATCACTGGAGTTTGCACACTTTGTTAGCACCTTTAGGACCGACAAAACCTTCTGGTTGCATCATATACAACTCTTCTTTAAGAAATCCATTAAGCAATGCAGTTTTGACATCCATTTTGCCAGATTTCATAAAATGTGGCAATTGCTAAAATGATTCGGACAGACTTGAGCATCGCTACGAGTGAGAAAATCTCATCATAGTCAACACCTTGAACTTGTCAAAAACATTTTTGCGACAAGTCGAGCTTTGTAGATAGTAACACTATCATCAACGTCTATCTTCCTCTTGAAGATCCATTTATTCTCAATGGCTTGCCGACCATCGGGCAAGTCCACCAAAGTCCAAACTTTGTTCTCATACATGGATCCTATCTCATATTTCATGGCCTCAAGCCATTTATCGGAACCTGGGCTCATCATCACTTCCTCATAGTTCATAGGTTCGTCATAGTCTGGTAACATGACTTCCAGAACAGGACTACCGTACCACGCTGGTGCGAAACATGCTCTGGTTGACCTGCGAGGTTTGGTAGTAACTTGATCTGAAGTTTCATGATCATTATCATTAGCTTCCTCTCTAATTGGTGTAGGCATCACTGGAACTGATTTCTGTGATGAGCTAATTTCCAATTAGAGAGAAGGTACAATTACCTCATCAAGTTCTACTTTCCTCCCACTCACTTCTTTCGAGAGAAACTCCTTCTCTAGGAAGGATCCATTCTTAGCAACAAAAATCTTGCCTTCAGATCTGTGATAGAAGGTGTACCCAACAGTTTCTTTTGGGTATCCTATGAAGACACACTTCTCCGATTTGGGTTCGAGCTTATCAGTTTGAAACTTTTTCACATAAGCATCACAACCCCAAGCTTTAAGAAACGACAGCTTAGGTTTCTTGCCAAACCAAGTTCATACGGTGTCATCTCAATGGATTTAGACGGTGCCCTATTTAACTTGAATGCAGCTATCTCTAATGCATAACCCCAAAACGAAAGTGGTAAAGAGACACCGTAGATCGCACTAAATCTAATAAAGTACGGTTACGACATTCGGACACATCATTACGCTGTGGTGTTCCAGGTGGCGTGAGTTGTGAAACTATGCCACATTGTTTTAAATGAAGGCCAAACTCGTAACTCAAATATTCGCCTCCGCGATCAGATCGTAGAAACTTTATTTTCTTGTTATGATGATTCTCCACTTCACTCTGAAATTCTTTGAACTTTTCAAATGCTTCAGACTTGTGTTTCATTAAGTAGATATACCTATATCTGCTCAAATCATCTGTGAAGGTCAGAAAATAACGATACCCGTCGCGAGCCTCAACATTTATCGGGCCACATACATCAGCATGTATTATTTCCAATAAGTCATTGGCTCGCTCCATTGTTCCGGAGAATGGAGTTTTAGTCATCTTTGCCATGAGTCATGGTTCGCAAGTATCAAATGATTCATAATCAAGTGATTCCAAAATCCCATCTGCATGGAGTTTCTTCATGTGTTTTACACCAATATGACCTAAACCGCAGTGCCACTAGTATGTTGCACTATCATTATCAACTTTGCATCTTTTGGCATCAATATTATGAATATGTGTATCACTACGATCGAGATTCAATAAACCATTTATATTAGGTGTATGAACATAGAAGGTTTTATTCATGTAAAATAGAACAAACAATTATTCTCTGACTTAAATGAATAACCGTATTGCAATAAACATGATCCAATCATATTCATGCTCAACGCAAACACCAAATAACATTTATTTAGGTTCAACACCAATCCCTAAAGTAGAGGGAGTCTCGATGGTGATCTATCAACCTTGGAATTACCTCCAACACACATCGTCACCTCGTCCTTAACTAGTCTCTGTTCATTCTGCAACTCCCATTTTGAGTTACTAAATTTAGCAACTGAACTGGTATCAAATACCCTAGAGTTACTATGAACACTAGTAAATTACACATCAATATCATGTATATCAAATATCCCTTTGTTCACTTTGCCATCCTTCTTATCCGCCAAGTATTTGGGGTAGTTCCGCTTCCAATGACCATTTCCTTTGCAGTAGAAGCACTCAGTTTCAGGCTTAGGTCTAGCTTTGGGTTTCTTCATGGGAGTGGCAACTTGCTTGCCATTCTTTCTTGAAGTTCCCTTTCTTTTCCTTTGCCCCTTTTCTTGAAACTAGTGGTCTTGTTAACCATCAACACTTGATGCTCTTTCTTGATTTCTACCTTCGCCGATTTTAGCATCGCGAAGAGCTCGGGAATCTTTTTCTTCATCCCTTGCATATTATAGTTCATCACGAAGTTCCAGTAACTTGGTGATACTAACTAGAGAACTATGTCAATCACTATCTTATCTGGAAGATTAACTCCCACTTGATTCAAGCGATTGTAGTACCCAGACATTCTGAGCACATGCTCACTGGTTGAGCTATTCTCCTCCATCTTGTAGGCAAAGTACTTGTGAGAGGTCTCATACCTCTCGACTCGGGCATGAGTCTGAAATACCAATCTTAGCTCTTGGAACATATCATATGCTTCGTGGCATTCACAATGTTTTTGAAGTCCTGGTTCTAAGCCATAAAGCATGGCGCACTAAACTATCAAGTAGTCATCATACCGAGCTTGCCAAACATTCATAACGTCTGCATCTGCTCCTGCAATAAGTCCGTCACCTAGTGGTCCATCAAGGACATAATTCTTCTATGAAACAATGAGGATAATCCTCAGATCACGGACCCAGTCCGCATCATTGATACTATCATCTTTCAACTTATTTTTCTCTAGGAACATATCAAAAATAAACGGGGAGCTACATCGCAAGCTATTGATCTACAACATAGATATGCAAATACTATCAGGACTAATTTCATGATAAATTTTAAGTTCAATTAATCATATTATTTAAGAACTCCCACATAGATAGACATCCCTCTAGTCATCTAAGTGATCACGTGATCGATATCAACTAAACCATGTCCGATCATCACATGAGATGGAGTAGTTTTCAATGGTGAACATATCTGTGTTGATCATATCTACTATAGGATTCACATGCGACCTCTCGGTCTCAGTGCTCCGAGGCCATATCTGCATATACTAGGCTCGTCAAGTTTAACCCGAGTATTCTGCACGTGCAAAACTAGCTTGCACCCATTGTATGTGAATGTAGAGCTTATCACACCCGTTCATCACGTGGTGTCTCAGCACGACGAACTGTAGCAACGATGCATACTCAGAGGAGAACACTTATACCTTGAAATTTAGTGAGGGATCATCTTATAATGCTACCGACGCACTAAGAAAAATAAGATGAATAAAATATAAACATCACATGCAATCAAAATATGTGACATGATATGGCCATCATCATCTTGTGCCTTTGATCTCCATCTCCAAAGCACCGTCATGATCTCCACCGTCACCGGCTTGACACCTTGATCTCCATCATACCGTCGTTGTTGTCTCACCAACTATTGCTTCTATGACTATCGCTACCGCTTAGTGATAAAGTAAAGATTACATGGCGATTGCATTTCATACAATAAAGCGACAACCATAAGGCTCCTGTCAGTTACCGATAACTTTTACAAAACATGATCATCTCATACAACAACTTATATCTCATCACGTCTTGACCATATCACATCACAACATGCCCTGCAAAAACAAGTTAGACGTCCTCTACTTTGTTGTTGCAAGTTTTACGTGGCTGCTACGGGTTTCTAACAAGAACCGTTCTTACCTACGCATCAAAACCACAATGATTTTTCGTCAAGTGTGATGTTTTAACCTTCGACAAGGACCGGCCTTAGTCAAACTCGATTCAACTAAAGTTGGAGAAACAGACACCCGCTAGCCACCTGTGTGTGAAGCACGTCGGTAGAACCAGTCTCATGAACGCAGTCATGTAATGTCGGTCCGGGCTGCTTCATCCAACAATACCGCCGAATCAAAGTAAGACGTTGGTGGTAAGCAGTATGACTATTATCGCCCACAACTCTTTGTGTTCTACTCGTGCATATCATCTACGCATAGACCTGGCTTGGATGCAACTGTTGGCGAACATAGCACGCAATTTCAAAAAAAATCCTACGATCATGCAAGATCTATCTAGGAGATGCATAGCAATGAGAGGGGGAGAGTGTGTCCATGTACCCTCGTAGACCGCAAGCGGAAGCGTTATGTTAACGCGGTTGATGTAGTCGAACGTCTTCATGATCTAACCGATCCAAGTACCGAACGTACGGCACCTCCGTGTTCAACACACGTTCAGCTCAATGACGTCCCTCGAGCTCTTGATCCAGTAGAGGGTCGAGGGAGAGTTCCGTCAGCACGACAGTGTGGTGACGGTGATGGTGATGTGATCCGCGCAGGGCTTCGCCTAAGCACTACGACGCTATGACCGGAGGAGTAAACTGTGGAGGGCGTACCGCACACGGCTAAGAGATTTCTTGGTGTGTCTTTGGGGTTCCCCCCGCCCCCGTATATAAAGGAGGGGGAGGAGGTGGCCGGCCAGGGGTGGAGCGCCATGAAGGGGGGGAGTCCTACTAGGACTCCGTTCCTAGTAGGATTCAACCCCCTTTCCTTCCAACGGAGAGGGGAAAATGGGAAGGAGGGAGAAGGAGAAGGAAAGGGGGGTTGCGCCCCCTCCACTTGTCCAATTCGGATTGGGCAAGGGAGGCGCGCGCCACCTCCCGTGGCCTGCCTCCTCTCCTCCACTATGGACCATTAGGCCCATTAACTTTCCCGGGGGGTTCTGATAGCCTCCCGGTACTCCGATAAATCCCCGAACCTCTTTGGAACCATTCCGGTGTCCGTATTCAACCTTCCAATATATGAATCTTTACCTCTCGGCCATTTCGAGACTCGTCGTCATGTCCGTGATCTCATCCGGGACTCCGAACAAACTTTGGTCACCAAAACACATAACTCATAATACAAATTGTCATCGAACGTTAAGCGTGCGGACCCTACGGGTTCGAGAACTATGTAGACATGACCGAGAGACATCTCCAGTCAATAACCAATAGCACCTGGATGCTCATATTGGTTCCTACATATTCTACGAAGATCTTTATCGGTCAAACCGCATAACAACATACGTTATTCCCTTTGTCATCGGTATGTTACTTGCCCGAGATTCGATCGTCGGTATCTCCATACCTAGTTCAATATCATTACCGGCAAGTCTCTTTACTCGTTCTGTAATGCATCATCCCACAACTAACTCATTAGTCACATTGCTTGCAAGGCTTATAGTGATGTGCATTACCGAGAGGGCCTAGAGATACCTCTCCGATACTCAGAGTGACAAATCCTAATCTTGATCTATGCGAACCCAACAAACACCTTCGGAGACAATTGTAGAGCATCTTTATAATCACCCAGTTACGTTGTGATGTTTGATAGAACACAAGGTGTTCCTCCGGTATTCGGGAGTTGCATAATCTCATAGTCAGCGGAATATGTATAAGTCATGAAGAAAGCAATAGCAATAAAACTTAACGATCATTATGCTAAGCTAACGGATGGGTCTTGTCCATCACATCCTTCTCTAATGATGTGATCCCATTCATCAAATGACAACACATGTCTATGGTTAGGAAACTTAACCATCTATGATTATCGAGGTAGTCAAGTGGAGGCATACTAGGGACACTCTGTTTTGTCCATGTATTCACATATGTACTAAGTTTCCAGTTAATAAATTCTAGCATGAATAATAAACATTTATCATGATATATGTAAATATAAATAACAACTTTATTATTGCCTCTAAGGCATATTTCCTTCAGATTCTTTTTTGGTTGTGTTATGGCAAGAGAGTATATAGTACACGTCGAAGAGGTGGGTCTATTCTAACCACACCCCTTAAGACCTTATTCTAACAACACCCTCTTATTCTGCTAACACCATCGAGCTGACCCGTAGCTAGATACTAACCCCGCAAAACAAAAAAAACGAACTGCACCGGACAAAAAAAAACCCACGCTCCACCTTATCTTCCCACTCTCCCCACGACCCCAGCTCCTCCCAGCCCCGTGCCCCTACCCTCCCCACCTTCTCCGGCGACGCCGCCCACCACCACCTCCCTTCCCGCGCTGCGCCCCACCTCCCTCCCCACCTTCTCCGGCGCGGCACGCCCCTACCCTGCATACCTTCTCAGACGGCGCCGCCCAGCACCACCTTCGACCACGTTCCACGGCAAAACCTTCTACGCCGGCCGCAACCTCTCTTTCTCCCATGCCACATAGCAGTCATGGCGAGATCCGTCCGCCCCCTCGGCCCCCAGCGCGGCCTCAGCCATCGGATCCGACCGCCGTCGACCCTCAGCGTGGAAGCCCCCTGCTTGTGCAGCTGGGCGCCGAATTCGGGGAGATCCGCGTGTGTGCCCCTGTCCCGCACCGCCGAGACCGCCACCTACCCTGCGCCCTTCTGATGGGAGGATGGGGAGGAGGTGCTCCATCGATGGCGAGGTCAACGACAAAGGTCGTGGCCCTGCCTCCCCCACCTCGGGCGCGTGGTCGAGGCCCCACAGAGAGGTCGCCGCGGCTCCCAGGCACACCGGTGACGAGCAGGAGGCCGTAGGAGGAGCGTCGGATGGCGCTATAACCATCCACGCGAGATCCATGTCGCGGGCGCGGGGTGGGCAGAAGGAGTGTGCTCCCTCGGGCGTCCAACCGTCCCTGCGGGATCCTCGTAGGCGGAGGCCCGTCTGTGCAGTTGCTGGATCCCGGGATGTCCACGCGTCGCGGCTGTGTAGGACGCGTGTTGTAGCCGTGCAGTTCCCCGGTGACTTCCGGTGGAAGAGCAGTAACGCCGCCCCTCCCACACCCCCTCCCCCCTCCTTAATGCAGGTTCATGCTCGTCGATGGCTCCTTGCTGTTCAGCTGACCAATTGTTTTTTCAGGCGAGAAGAGGAGGAGGAACTCCACCCACCGTGCAGTTCACGCGACGCGCCTGTGCGGTGCGGAACTCATCAGCATGCAGTGCACCAGCCGTGCGCGCAGTCTACCTCCCCCGCGCATGCGTGCAGTACACTTCCCCCGATGATGTAGTTCTCTGTTGGGTGATGCAGTTTGCCAGTGCTATTCCATGGCGTGGACAAGCAGTTCGACGGCACCCTTGGAATTTCTCAGGCGTTCGTGGGAGCCTTAGGACCTCTGTTTGTGATTTTTTATTGTAGGTTGTTTTTACTAATTATTTTAGAGACCAGTTTGTGTCATATATATGTATGGATAGCTGGTGCCAGCATGCAGTTCAACCGCATCGGCATAATATGTTTATTTACTCACGCAGTTCGCTCGCCCAAAAAACTTCAAAAAGAAGTGCAATTGTACCGTAACAAAATAATTATTGCAGTGCACTTCTCTCTTAATTTATATGAACCATAAATCCTCTGAAATTCTCTATGTATATGCAAGTACGAGTAGTATACAACAAGTTAGTATATTGTGTTATTGGTGTTTGGTGCAACAGTAACATGTGTTTCTTCTCTTCTATGTGCATGCATCAATTTGGTCACCATGTTCTTTAATGTGAAGAAATCAATCACTTGGTGCACTTCCAGACTTCTCGTTCCTTCATACACTACTTAGTACATATATCAGTACATGGTCGAAAATATCCAATACCTATATGTGTGTCTCCGCCACAATAATTTGTCCAAGGAAGCACCATCTATTTTTCCGTGCAGTTCATTGACATGTTTTTGCAGCTCTCTCCTCCACTCCTTGTTGTTCGCGAGAAGCAGGGGACAAGCGCACTGCACTAGGGGTGGCCGGTGTCATACTTTTTAAGTAGTTCATCTTGTTATGTCTTTTTTAGTAGTCATCTTGCTGTATGTTTCAGTTTGACCATGTTAATGCATGCAGCTCTTTGCTGGTTTGGGTGCAGCCTGCAGGCATTTGTGTATGCAATAAGCACTGAAACTTGTTCACTCATTAGCTATGGGGAGGTTCACTACACCACTCACCATAGGATACTGTTCGGTTTTGTTGTTTGTAGGAGGTTTTCCTGTCTAGAGGGAATCGGCAGTACCCGGATTTCGCGTGTGACTGCAGTCCACAGTACAGGGACATGCAGCTCTCTCTCCATCTCGTGGAAGTACATCACGAGCAAAAGGTGCCTGGAGGTGGGCGAGGTCCTGGCCTCGAAACTCCCTGCGCCTCCTCCCTTCTGCTGAAGTCGTTGGTCGCTGGCGTGATGCTGGACCAGGCGACAAGGGCGCTGGATGGGTCGTGCAGTGGTGCGGGGCGCGCATCGTGCTCTTCTGCAGTCGAGGGCATGTTGGGGGCATGGTGTTTGGCCATGGTGGCTGCTGACAGTGGTCAGAGGTAGTCCACGGTGAAGTCTATGTCCAAACAGACCGGATAATATTGGTTTTCATTTTAGGTCCTTTTTGCAATTTATCCTGGTATATAGAAGTTCATTTCAGTGGTCTTTGTTGTACACACCCTGAGAAAAAAAAGCAATGAAGTTCGTTAGGTGGGCCTTAGAGGTTCACCCCATGAAAAAAATGCGGCTCGGTTTGTCCTAATATAGAGAATTTTGGTTTTTTTAGAGGTTCGCTCCTCTGTCCTATGCAGTTTTTTTTGTTTTGAACAAAATAAACAGGCGAAAAAATGTAGCTCCGAAAAAAAAATAACATTGCAAGAGGTTCACTTCCTTTTATTTCTGCCTTGTGGTTCACTTTCTCCAACTGAAAAATGTAGTTCTCTAACATCGATCATGTAGTCCTCATGCAATTTTAAAAAGTTAGAAAAAGGGGGGAAATTCATGTGGTTCACTTAGACTCGTGTTGCGCTTCACTTATCCCTGATGTGGTTCACTTGCCTCGTCTTTGAGGACCACTCTCGTTTGTAGAAAAGGAAGACGATAAAACTCACGAAAACTCGTTTGAAAAAATGTACGTCCAACAACAGAAATCATGAAGTTCACTTGACTCTCTGATGCAGTGCGATTTTTGACTGAAGCAGTGCGGTTTTCTGTCGGATGAAGTTCACTCGTCGATTTGGGTGTCGCGAAAGTGTCCGCATTTCGCTAATTTTAAAATAGCTCTTAAACCGTATGGAATTAGATAGAGTGTTCTACATAAAAAAGTTGCGTCTCGTCAATTGAATCATTTCGACAAGCGGTTTGTACAAATTTCGCAAAAAACGACCGCTGCCACCCGTCGTCCGCCGCACCAATTTTCAAATTTAACTTAAAACTGTAAGGAATCTCAAAACCATTTCTATATATGAAATTTGCGCCTTGTCCATAGCTTTCCAAGGACATATTACACACCTCATTACGACAAACGATTCAAAAACTAGAGCGAAAACAGTACCAAAAACTCAAAAAAAAATCAAAAAACGTAATTTCGTGATTTAGTAAATTTGAAACTGCTCTTAAACCCTAACGAATTAGAGAAAATAGTATATATGAAAAAGATGCGCCTCAATGATATCATTCCAAAGGCGTATCATTTGCTTTATTCCGATGAGCGGTTTAGAAAAAATCACGAAAATACGCTCGCTGCCACTCATCATCCGCCGCACCGTTTTTAAAACTGCTCTTAAACCGCGAGGATTCTTGAAAAGTGTTCAACATGGCGAAGTTGCGCCTAATCCATAGCTTTCCAACGGTATATTATAGGCCTTGTTCCAATAAACTGTTAAAAAATTAGAGCGAAAACAGTACCAAAAAATAATGCATGCAGTTTTTTTCGACATGAAGTTCACTAGTCTATATTGCAGTGCTCTTGTTATAGAAGTGCAGTGCTCTCGCATTGAGCGTGCAGTACGGAAGTGTTATCAGAATAACTATTGTGCTAATATTAGCACAATAGACCGGCTGTGTGTGTGTGTGTGTGTGTGTGTGTGTGTGTGTGTGTGTGTGTGTGTGTGTGTGTAATGTACACTACGTACGTGTCCAAGAAAACACCTCACTCAGTGTGGGGACTTTTCGGTTTCTGAGACACGTGCCACATCAAAGTTGTGAATTGGCTATTCAAACATCACACAACACCTCTTTGGGCCACATGCATGTGCATGCAGTGGTTATCCTAGGACAATCACGTGTGACGCTTCCATCTATGGGCCCACAAGGTCGTCGTCCATATGCATGAATCACTTTGACCTACATCGATCAGGAGAGGTTAATTAATTTCACCATCAAGGAGGGTTCTTTTTGGTTTGTATTACGGTAGGAGCATATAGTATGCGTCGAAGAGGGTGGAGGGGACCGACATATATACTACGCTTCATGAACCTCGCTCTGTGTGGGGAATTTACGGTTTTTGAGGCATGTGCCAAATCAAATTTGTGCATTTTGGATATTCAAACATCACAACCACACACTCCATACATATGTTTGGCCCACATGCAAAGCGATGATGGTTGTCCTCTGGCACCCATTCACGCGGTTACCAGCGATATCGATGCTCCCCATCTATGTGCCCGCTTGGTGCATCACTACTTTGGAACGAGAGAGGTTAATTTGACTTAGGAGGGGATTATTTTTTTGGTTTATATTATGGTATATAGGTCATGCTCTAGGATGACATGATATAGTTTGAGCACGTGCATGTGTACGCATGAATCCCTCCCACCGAGTCAAAGTGGGCAGTGGGGGGAGGGGCAGCACACCACGACACGTCATGATCCGATCTCTCTCTATGTGGGGACTCTACAATTTTTGACGCGACGCGCCGCATCAATGTTGTGCATGGTATTCAAACAAAATGCACGCTTAACCTCCATACATACATATGCATGCGGTGGCTATATATCTTCGAATGGTACTGTCCCTCACGTCGTTATCGACGGCAAGCCTATAGATTGGTGAGCACACGTGGACATCCATGATCACTTTGACCGACAATGAGATAGGTTACCATGCATGGTAGATTCTTCTTCTTTGGTTCGTGTTATCGTAGTAGGTCATGGTGAGATTCCAGACCTAAGTTTGAGCGCATAGGTACATATGCATGCATATGAATCCCCATCATCGGCTCGAAGTGTGGTGTGACATACATATATACAATGCGTCATCAACTAACCCTCGCTCTATGTGGGGATTTCTGGTTCCAAAGCATGGTGCCACATCAAAGTTTTGTTCCATTGGGTATTCAAACATCAACACTGATCCATACATATGTTTGGGCCACATGCAGGCAATGGTTGTCTTCGGGGACTAGCTACTTGTGTGATTATTGGCGAGCTAGCACATCTCTAGGGTCGCGTGGACGTCCATCACTTTCACCAACAACAAGAGAGATGTTGTTCGACCAAGGTGGATTCTTCTTGGTCCATTTTACGATACATTTGGTCAGATGACCTCTCCCGCTGACTGAATGTGTGTGTGTGTGTGTGTGTGTATTTGAAGGGGGAGGACTGCTACTTCGCACTTTGATAGGTGAACCTCCGTGGGGTCGGAGATGTTCGGTTAATTTGTAAGGCATGTGCCGCATCAAAGTTGTGAATTGGGTATTTAAATATCACACCACCTTTTTCATACATATAGTTGGGCTACTCGTAGGTGGTTCGTATGTGGTCTCACCCCATATTCGCACCAAAAGCACACATTGCTGGGCCTGCACACGGTCCACCTCTCACTAGAAATGAAAGGGGGCATGGTTTGACCATGATGGACTCCCATAGGTTTAGTGTTATGGTAGGGTGATATGTTAGACCTACCGATTTGTGGGCATGCGTTCATAGCTAGGATTTCCCTCCTGCCGACACAAGGTGGGGGCGCAAGCAATACCGTGCGCTTTGTGAGATAGGTGCCACATCGAAGTTGTGCATTTGGTATTTGAACACCAAACCACCATTTTTATTCATATTTTTGGTCCACATGGAAGTGTGTTCGTGTTCTGACCCTTTCCTGCGTTGTTTTCACCAAATTTATAAACATTAGACAAGCCCGATGATGCAACAAACACGGTTCACTCACACTACCCGTTTTCCATGTCAGTGCCCCTGTCACTCACATTAGCATGGTACATTGGGCTCCACGAGCTTCCCTTGCAATATCAAAAATATCTACCCGCCTGCAGCATTTTTCTGTTTGATAACACACGGTTATTATGTTTCCACCGTGTGTGATGTTTGTTGTTCCCACTCCCGCCTGCATACCTCGAAAATATCTGCCTGGCTGGAGGGTTTTTCTGTTGGGTAACACACGATTGTTATCTCGGGACCGTGTGCGATGCATCATCCAAATTTTCAATAGCCCCGACATTTTACTCCCGCGTAGTAAAATTTTCAGTAGCCATGTCATTTCCTCAAACCCACCCCCTACACACACACACACCCCAAAAATTCCTCGCGCGTGCGCACACACACACACAAACACACCCCCACCATAACCCTAGCAAGGTCGCCGCCGCCGCAAGGCCTTCATTGTCAACATCTGCCGGTTTGCCCGTGCAGCTTACCCACCAATCCCGAAACCCTTCCCGCCCTGAGTTTCTCAGATGATGCCTGCCAAACACCCCTTTCCCACAGATCCCCATCCCCGTCCCCCACTCCAGAGTGTCGTATCCGAAGCCCGACTACGCTTCCCGTGGAGGTTGAGGAGCGACTAGCCCAAAAGAGGTGTATCGCGGCCTCTTCGCCCGACGTCGCCGAGGTGGCCGCCGAGGAAGCTGACGACCATTACTGGCCGCAGGCTCTCAATCAGCGGGCTAGAGTATGTGGATATGTCATGGATGCCGGCTACGACATCGAGGTCGTCGACAGCGAAGGCCTAACATAGGCTATGTCACAGTTTAAGTGGCCTATCCCAACCCCTCGGGTTTAACCGTCGTTGATATCATCCATGGCCCTGATATCTACTACGCAACCTTCTTCTTGTAGACGTTGTTGGGCCTCCAAGTGCAGAGCTTTGTAGGACAGTAGCAAATTTCCCTCAAGTGGATGACCTAAGGTTTATCAATCCGTGGGAGGTGTAGTATGAAGATGGTCTATCTCAAGCAACCCTGCAACCAAATAACAAAGAGTCTCTTGTGTCCCCAACACACCCAATACAATGGTAAATTGTATAGGTGCACTAGTTCGACGAAGAGATGGTGATAGAAGTGCAATATGGATGATAGATATGAGTATTTGTAATCTGAAAATATAAAAAGAGCAAGGTAACTAATGATAAAAGTGAGCGTAAACGGTATTGCAATGCTAGGAAACAAGGCCTAGGGTTCATACTTTCACTAGTGCAAGTTCTCTCAACAATAATAACATAATTGGATCATATAACTATCCCTCAACATGCAACAAAGAGTCACTTGAAAGTCACTAATAGCGGAGAACAAACAAAGAGATTATTGTAGGGTACGAAACCACCTCAAAGTTATTCTTTCGGATCAATCTATCATAGAGTTCGTACTAGAATAACACCTTAAGACACAAATCAACCAAAACCCTAATGTCACCTAGATATTCCAATGTCACCTCAAGTATCTGTGGGTATGATTATACGATATGCATCAAACAATCTCAGATTCATCTATTCAACCAACACATAGAACTTCAAAGAGTGCCCCAAGGTTTCTACCGGAGAGTCAAGATGAAAACGTGTGCCAACACCTATGCATAAGTTCAAAACCCGAACCCGCAAGTTGATCACCAAAACATACATCAAGTGAATCACGTGATATCCCATTGTCACCACAGATAAGCACATGCAAGACATACATCAAGTGTTCTCAAATCCTTAAAGACTCAATCCGATAAGATAACTTCAAAGGAAAAACTCAATCCATTACAAGAGAGTAGAGGGGGAGAAACATCATAAGATCCAACTATAGTAGCAAAGCTCATGATACATCAAGACCGTACCACCTCAAGAACACGAGAGAGAGAGAGATCAAACACATAGCTACTGGTACATACCCTCAGCCTCGAGGCTGATTACTCCCTCCTAGTCATGGAGAGCGCCAGGATGATGAAGATGGCCACCAGTGAGGGTTCCCCCTCCGGCAGGGTGCCGGAACAGGGTCTCGATTGGTTTTTGGTGGCTACAGAGGCTTGCGACTATCTATTCTGTTCCCCGATGTTTTTAGGGTATCTGGATATATATAAGCGAAAGAAGTCGGTCAGGGGAGCCACGAGGGGCCCACAAGGGTGGGGCGCGCCTAGGGGGTAGGGCGCGCCTCCCTACCTCGTGGCTTCCTCGAAGCTTCCCTGACGTCTACTCCAAGTCTCCTGGATTGCTTCCGTTCCAAAAATAACTCTCCCGAAGGTTTCATTCCATTTGGACTCCGTTTGATATTCCTTTTCTTCGAAACACTGAAATAGGCAAGAAAACAACAATTTGGGCTGGGCCTCCGGTTAATAGGTTAGTCCCAAAAATAATATAAAAGTGTTTAGTAAAGCCCATAAACATCCAAAACAGATAATACAATAGCATGAACACTTCATAAATTATAGATACGTTGGAGACGTATCAGCATCCCCAAGCTTAATTCCTGCTCGTCCTCGAGTAGGTAAATGATAAAAGAAATAATTTATGAAGTGTGAATGCTAGCAGGTGCACAAGTTTGATCAATGATAATTTCAATCACCTTTTCTAGCATGATCATATGTCATAACAGTAGCTCATCTCATAAACCTTTTCATAATCAAGTAACAAACTATTCACATGTTAAAGTATAGATCATAAACTTTCTTGAAAACTAACAAACCGTGTTATTAGTCACCAAACAATTGCAATTCATCTTATTTTCAGGAAGGGTCTATGTAAGAACTTTGATTCAGCAAACACTCACGCGATATTTATGGGTTCAAAGGTTAAATCAGACACAGAGAAAGATAGGGGCTTATAGATTCGCCTCCCAACCTTTTACCTCAAGGGTAATGTCAATAATAATAGTTCATGATGCTTTACATCCAATTGGATATATATATCAGGATCTTTCCAACACAATGTGCTTGCCAAAGGATAAAATGTAAAAAGGAAAGGTGAAGATCACCATGAATCTTGCATAAGGTATAAGACACGAATAAAATATAGGCCCTTCGCAGAGGGAAGGAGAGGTTGTCATGCGCTTTTATAGTTGGATGCACAAAATCTTAAGGCAAAAGAGCGTCACTTTATATTGCCACTTGTGATAGGGACCTTTATTATGCAGTCCGTCGCTTTTATTGCTTCCACATCACAAGATCGTATAAAGCTTATTTTCTCCACATTAATAGATCATACATATTTAGAGAGCAATTTTTATTGCATGCACCGATGACAACTTACTTGAAGGATCTTACTCAATCCATAGGTAGGTATGGTTGACTCTCATGGCAATACTGGTTTAAGGGATGTTTGGAAGCACAAGTAGTATCTCTACTTGGTGCAAAGAATTTGGCTAGCATGAGGGGGAAAGGCAAGCTCAACATGTCAGACGATCCATGACAATATACTTTATTTCAGATATAAGAAAACATAACCCATTATGTTGTCTTGCTTGTCCAACATCAACCTTTTAACATGTCATATTTTAATGAGTGCTCACAATTACAAAAGATGTACAAGATAGTATATTTATATGTGAGATCTCTCTTCCCTCAATAATCTTTCATGAATTGTTCAAGTGACCAATACAATGTTTGCTAACCTTCAATAAATTTACCACCTCTACTTATTATATGTGAAGTCATTACTCCCCATGGGATAAGCATATGAAACATATATAATTTCAGATTTATTATATTCAATTCATTCAACCATTTACTCATAGGATATATGTGAAGCACGTGAATGAATAACAAACTACTCCGAAAGATATAGTGAAGATCAATGAGTAGTTAAATAATTATTTAGCTATGTGAAGACTCTCCCATTTAATAATTTTAGATCTTGATAATTCAAACAGCAAGCAAAACAAAAGGATATGACATTCTAAGAATAGCAAACATCATGTGAAGAAGCAAAAACTTAGGATCAACCGATACTGACCGATAGTTGTCGAAGAAGAAAGGTGGGATGCCCACTTCTTGAAATATTATCTTGGGATGCCTTGGGCATACCCAAGCTTGAGCTTTTGTGTCTCCTTAATTCCTCTCATATCATAGTCTTCCTAAATCTCAAAAGCTTCATCCACACAAAACTCAACAAGGACTCGTGAGATAAGTTAGTATAAACCAATGCAAAAACCTTATCATACTCTAATATAGCAAATAACTAAAATTATTATTCAACATTGCATACTAAATGCCTCTGCATATTTAATAGTCCTATCCTCAAATAGAATCATTAAAGAAGCAAACATATGCAAACAATGCAAACATAACAGCAATCTGCCTAAACAGGACAGTCTGTAAAGAATGCAGCAAGATCCATACTTCCCTAGCTCCAACAATTATGAACGAAAATTCCCACTTTCGTAAATTTATCAGATCTTATTATTCAAAAGGTTTCAACATTTTATCACATTATGACTTTTCTAGGGAATTTTTGCAACAGCGGTAAACTTTTTGTTTTCAAACAGCAACATATAGACTTGTAAAATAAGCATAGTAAAGGCTATCAATGCCACTTTTATTGAAATAAAAGATGCAAAATATTGTTATAAATAACATCAAGCAAATACTAGCAAAATAAAATGACGCTCCAAGCAAAACATATATCATGTGGTGAATAAAAATATAGCTCCAAGTAAAGTTACCGATGAACGAAGACAAAGGAGGGGATGCCATCCGGGGCATCCCCAAGCTTAGGCTCTTGGTTGTACTTGAATATTACCTTGGGGGTGCCTTGGGAATCCCCAAGCTTAGGCTCTTGCCACTCCTTATTCCATAGTCCATCGAATCTTTACCCAAAACTTGAAAACTTCACAACACAAAACTCAACAGAAAATCTCATGAGCTCCGTTAGCAAAAGAAAACAAACCACCAATTAAAGGTACTGTAATGAACTCATTATTTATTTATATTGGTGTTAAACCTGATATATTCCAACTTATCTATGGTTCATACCCTCCGATACTACTCATAGATTCATCAAAATAAGCAAACAACACACGAAAAACAGAATCTGTCAAAAACAGAACAGTCTGTAGTAATCTGTATCAAACGCAAACTTTATGTAACTCAAAAATTCTACCAAAATAGGAAGACCTAGATAATTTTATTATTGATCT
Organism: Aegilops longissima; assembly: GCA_021605205.1. Lineage (NCBI taxonomy): Eukaryota > Viridiplantae > Streptophyta > Magnoliopsida > Poales > Poaceae > Aegilops > Aegilops longissima. The sequence goes on from CM038681.1 coordinate 412,460,343, forward strand.
ACTTCAATTGGAATTAGTATTTTATCACTTTCTGGTGATTTTTAACAATTGTTTTTGTGAGCATAAAGTTTCTGTCTTTTTCAGCAAGATCAAATAATTATCATCCAAGAAGATCCTATAGGTCTTACTTGGCACGAACACTAATTAAAACATAAAACCACATCTAACCAGAGGCTAGATGATTTATTTATTACTAAACAGGAACAAAAAGCAAGGAACAAAAATAAAATTGGGTTGCATCCCAACAAGCGCTAACGTTTAACGCTCCTAGCTAGGCATGATGATTTCAATGATGCTCACATAAAAGATAAGAATTGAAACATAAAGAGAGCATCATGAATAATATGACTAGCACATTTAAGTCTAGCCCACTTCCTATGCATAGGGATTATGTGAGCAAACAACTTATGGGAACAATAATCAACTAGCATAGGAAGGCAAAACAAGCATAACTTTAAAACTTTAAGCACATAGAGAGGAAACTTGATATTATTGCAATTCCTACAAGCATATGTTCCTCCCTCATAATAATTTTCAGTAGCATCATGAGTGAATTCAACAATATAACTATCACATAAAGCATTATTTTCATGATCTACAAGCATAGAAATTTTATTACTCTCCACAAAAGCAAATTTGTTCTCATGAATAGTAGCGGGAGCAAACTCAACAAAATAACTATCATGTGAAGCATAATCCAATTGAAAATTAAAATCATGATGACAAGTTTCATCGTTATCTTTATTCTTTATAGCATACATGTCATCACAATAATCATCATAAATAGGAGGCATGCTTTCATCATAATAAATTTGCTCATCAAAACTTGGGGGATAAAAAATATCATCTTCATCAAACATAGCATCCCCAAGCTTGTGGCTTTGCATATCATTAGCATCATGGGTATTCAAAGAATTCATACTAACAGTGTTGCAATCATGCTCATCATTCACATATTTTATGCCAAGCATTCTATGTAATTCTTCTTCTAGTACTTGAGCACAATTTTCCTTTCCATCATTTTCACGAAAGAAATTAAAAAGATGAAGCATATGAGGCACCCTTAATTCCATTTTTTTTTTAGTTTTCTTTTATAGACTAAACTAGTGATAAAACAAGAAACAAAAAGATTCAATTGCAAGATCTAAAGATATACCTTCAAGCACTCACCTCCCCGACAACGGTGCCAGAAAAGAGCTTCAAGTCTACTACGCAACCTTCTTCTTGTAGACGTTGTTGGGCCTCCAAGTGCAGAGGTTTGTAGGACAGTAGCAAATTTCCCTCAAGTGGATGACCTAAGGTTTATCAATCCGTGGGAGGCATAGGATGAAGATGGTCTCTGTCGGTGTCAAAACCGGCGGATCTCGGGTAGGGGGTCCCGAACTGTGCGTCTAGGCGGATGGTAACAGGAGACAAGGGACACAATGTTTTTACCCAGGTTCGGGCCCTCTTGATGGAGGTAATACCCTACTCCTGCTTGATTAATATTGATGATATAGGTAGTACAAGAGTAGATCTACCACGAGATCAAGGAGGCTAAACCCTAGAAGCTAGCCTATGATATGATTGTTGTTCGTCCTACGGACTAAAACCCTCCGGTTTATATAGACACCGGATAGGTTAGGGGTACACAGAGTCGGTTACAATGGTAGGAGATCTACATATCCGTATCGCCAAGCTTGCCTTCCACGCCAAGGAAAGTCCCATCCGGACACGGGACGAAGTCTTCAATCTTGTATCTTCATAGTCCAGGAGTCCGGCCAACGGTGATAGTTCGGCTATCCGGACACCCCCTTATCCGGGACTCCCTCATAGCCCCCGAACCAGGCTTCAATGACGATGAGTCCGGCGCGTTGATTGTCTTTGGCATTGCGAGGCGGGTTCTTCTCCAGATTCCATATACTTGTCGAATAGTGTCCGGCTTCTGATAAATGCTGCGCTCCTTGGCTTCTACGCCCAATAATGGCCATCTTCCACGTGTTTGAACGAATGCGAAAAGCCAGGGTATTTTTACACTTACCCCCTAGCTGCGCAAATGAGCTGCCTATAAAAGGGCGAGGATCTAGATCTGATTCACACCATCCCCCTTCATGAGCTTTCATCGAGCGCCTCGACCACAGCCCATTCCATCATGGACGGTCGACGCAGCTCCTCCTTCGCGCTCCCAGCCCTCAGCACTGAAATTGGGAGAGATGCTCACCCCGATAGCGAGCTAGTTATACTCCAAACCAAGGATTTCTTCCCCGGCCTTCATGGTTCTGTTTGAGCCGGACTCGCCACCTACAAGGGCGGAAAGCAAGCGGAGAGTGTCCCGATCCCTCTAAAGGAGAGCGGGTATGCTTCATCTCTTATCTAGTAAGAGGACTCGGATTTCCAATCCATCCGCTTCTCCGGGGCTCTTGGAGTTCTACGGCCTCCAGCTTGCACCACCTTCGCTGCCTCCATTTTGCACATCGCGGGCTTCGTGGCCCTTGCGAACTGTTCTTGGCGTCGAGGCTCATTTCAGCTGTGGAAGAGATTATTCTGCCTAGTACCCGTTCTCATGAGGGGTCAATATATCAAGTGGGCGGAGCGAATCTGGCGCGATCGCCGGACGGATATCTATCCGAACCCCAAGAAGGTATCCAAGACTGGCCTTCAAATGGTTTTACATGGAGGACGCCCCGCTGCGGATCTGTTCGGATCGGCCTCCGGAGTTTAGCAATGCTCCTCTGAAGAAGCGCCTAAGCTGGCGCCCTCGAGCTCCTGGAGGAAAATGACCGGATGTCCTCTAGTTGATAAGCCGAATAAGATTACTGGCTCATGCCGGATTGACCATGATTGAAGTCATGGCAATCTGCATTATGAGGGGAGTGCAGCCGCTCCAATATAGGGGCCACCCCATGTGGGACTTCAACGGGGAGGACGATGCCACCCGCCATGGCCACAAAGGGTCGGGATCGGTCACCGAACTGGTGAAGACCTTGTCTGCCATGTATAAAGGGGAGGAGGAGGATTTCCTCCACGTCAATCCACTGAAGGAGTTTTCTTCGAATAATCCTCCAAGCTGGGTAAGGAGACATCTTTGTGGCCTGTCCGATCCATGTTCCCGTGGTTAAATATCTCATTTCATGGTTTCTGCGCAGGAACTGCGCCGGACTGTGGAGAAGATACACAGCCGGCCCCCACAACCCGAGGATCCGGAACGGTCCCTCGATCCGACCTCCGAAGAGGATCCGGATACAAAGGTGGAGTTGATCGACGGGGTGTTCCACCAACTTAGCATCGACAATGCTTTGGTTGCCATTACGGCCGATTACCGGAATACTTCCAAATTTCACAGTAATCGAGACCGAGGTCCTAAAACCCTGATAATGACCCATCCATGCTTATTTTTTGATCATCGTATACCAATGGTGTTTCATAGGGGGTACCTTCGAGGCAGGAAGCCGAGCCCGCGGTGGCCAGCCAACAAGGGGCAATGCGGCCCCGCAGGCTAAAAAGAAGTGCGGTCCGGATCGAAACTCCGCCGTGACGGTATGGCGTGTCACCATACTCCCAGGATTGATTCCTGGAAGGCGTACTAACGCTGGTGCTCTTTTCAAGAAAAAGAGCGCTCGCCAGACTGAGTCCGGAGAGGTTGCCAATCGAGCCTCCGCCGGCCAGGCTCCAAAGCCGGGTCCGGAAGCGGAGGCAAGCACGAGGCGTGCGTCGGATGCTCCTCCGACAGAGGATGCCGACAAATTGTCCGCCACCAATGTCGGTGTCAAAACCGGCGGATCTCGGGTAGGGGGTCCCGAACTGTGCGTCTAGGCGGATGGTAACAGGAGACAAGGGGCACGATGTTTTACCTAGGTTCGGGCCCTCTTGATGGAGGTAAAACCCTACGTCCTGCTTGATTGATATTGATATTGTGGATGTTTACAAGAGTGGATCTACCACGAGATCAAGGAGGCTAAACCCTAGAAGCTAGCCTATGGTATGATTGTAAGGGTTGTTGTTGTTCGAGTCCTACGGACTAGAGCCATCCGGTTTATATAGACACCGGAGAGGGCTAGGGTTACATAGAGTCGGTTACAATGGTAGGAGATCTACATATCCGTATCGCCAAGCTTGCCTTCCACGCCAAGGAAAGTCCCATCCGGACATGGGGCGGAGTCTTCAATCTTATATCTTCATAGTCTTGGAGTTCGGTCGATGATGATAGTTCGGCCGATGATAGTCTGGCCGATGATGGTAGTCCGGCTATCCGGACACCCCCTAATCCGGGACTCCCTCAGTAGCCCCCGAACCAGGCTTCAATGACGATAAGTCCAGCATGCGTGTAGTCTTCGGCGTTGCAAGGCGGGTTCTCCTTCAATTTCTACGTACCTGTCGAACAGTGTTCAGCTTCCTCATCAATGTTGCGCGTCCCGGCTTCCACGCCCAATAATGGCCTTCTTCCACGCGTTGCGCGAACGTGAAAAGCTAGGGTGTCTTTTATGTCTTACCCCCTAGTTGTGCGAATGATCTGCCTATAAGGGAGGCAAGAATCCAGATCCAAGTCACCATCTTCCTCCCGCTAATACTCATCGGAGCGCTTTTGACCAAGAATCCATTCCATCATGGACCGTCAACGCGGCTCCTCTTCTCGCTCCCAGCCCTTTGCCAGAGATTGGAGGAGATGCTCTGCTCGCACAACGAGCTGGTGAAGCTCCAAGTGGGGGATATCTCCTCCGCCTTCATGGTTCCGGTTCGAGCCGGGCTGGCCACCTACAAAGGTGGGAAGCAAGCGGAGGTTACCCCAATCCCAACAAAGGGAGCGGGTATGCTTCATCCCCTATCGATAAGGGGCTCGGATTTCCTGTACATCCATTCCTCCGCTGGCTCTCGGAGTTCTACGGACTCCAGCTTCATCACCTCACGCCGCCTCAATCCTGCATATTGCGGGTTACGTAGCTCTTTGCTGAGCTATTCCTGGCGCCGAGCCCCACTGCTGCTACTGTGGAAGAGGTTGTTCGCCTTGTACCCGCTCTCACGAGGGTCCATATATCAAGTGGGCGGCGCCAAATATGGCGCATTGCGGGACCGGATATCCATCCGAACCCCTAAGAAGGCGCTCAAGAGTGGCCTTCGAATGGTTTTATATAGAAGACGCCCGCTGCCGGACCCTGTTCGGATCGGCCTCCGGAGTTCAGCAACGCCTCTCAAGAAACGCCTTAGTTGGCGTCCGCGAGCCCCGTGCCCGGAAGAAGATAAGAGCGCCCATTATTTGATGGGCGAATAAGGTTATTGCCCATGCCGGGTTGACCATGATTGGAGTCATGGCAACATGCATTATGCGGGGGTGCAGCCACTACAATACAGGCCACCCATGTGGGATTTCAACGGGAAGACGATGCCACCCGTCATGGCCGCAAAGGGCGGATTCGGCCAAGATCCGTGACGATCCTGTCCGCCTGTATAAGGGGAGAAGGAGGATTTCCTTCGGACGAACCCGTTAAACGGGTTCTCCATGAATAATCCCCGGCCTTGGGTAAGAGAACACTCTGCGTGTCTGACCCGTGCCTTTCGAAACTTAAGTTTCTTATATTGTGTTCTTCTTTCGACGCAGGAACTGCGCCGGACCGTGGAGGGCATGCTAAGTCCGGCTCCGCAGCCCGAGGATCCAGAGAGATCCCGGGATCCGGCCTCCGAAGAGGATCCGGACATAAAGGTGGAGCTAATCGACGGGATGTTCCACCAGCTCAGCATGGACAATGCTTTAGTCGCCATCACGGCCGACTATCCCGGACTATATCCGGCTTCCCAGGTGATTGCGACCGAAGCCCTAACACCATCATTCCTTCCTTGCTTATTTTTGACCACCGTATATGATGGCGCTGTGCAGGAGGCGCCCCTAGGGCGAGAAGCCGAGCCCGCGGTGGCTGACCAACAAGGGCCAGTTCGGACCAGTAGGCGGAAGAGGAGCGCGGTGCGGACTGAAACGTCGCCGCAAAGGTGTAGCTCACAATTCATTATTTAGAGCAACGCTCCTAGGAAGCGTTTGAGTGCTCATGACTTTTATAGGGAAAAAAGCGTCCGCCGGACAGCGGGCGTGGAGGTTGCCAATCCAACCTCTACCAGCCAGGCTCCCGCACCTGGTCAGGAGGGGGAGGCGAGCGCAAGGCGCGAGCCGGACGTTCCTCCGATGGAGGATGCCGACAGACTGTCCGCCACCAAGTCTGAGGTGGAGAGTGCCCTGAATCACAGGCGCCGCCGGACAGTATTTCGTGACGCGTGCTTCTCCCCCGAGGCGTTGAATGCCTTTAACACGGGGGACGCGCACCTTCGTGCTGCTCAAGATGGTTTTACCAGAGCCACGGAGCAGTATGTAAAAGACATACGGGTAAGAGAATTTAATAGTTATATATGCCAGTAGCCCCCGAGACTTAAAGTAGTTATATTAGCTGATTTAAGGATCATATGAAACGTAGGATCTTACCGAGAAGAATACCCAACTGTCTCAGGAGCTGCAAGTGTTCAAGGCCCAACTTGAGGCCGCACTCTCTGGCGCAGGAGGAAACGCAGGGACCTCTCCTGGTAACGCATTATTTTAGAAAGATAAGTAGCGTTTGGCCTTTGCGCAAGTATGAAAGAAAAAATGACGTTGCAGGTGCCGCCGGACAAGATCCGGACAGGCAAGAACTTCTGCGCCAACTAAAGGCCGGCGAGAGGGTGCTGCATAAGGTGCAGCATGAAAGGAACAAGCTCCAGGATGCCCATGCCCAGCTTGGAGAAGAGCTGAAAGGCATTCGGGCCGAGCTGTCGGCCATAAGGAGAATCAGCGGCTTCAATCACGGCATATATAGTAGTGCTTGAGCGAACTCCTTTGAAAAGAAGAGTTCGGCGAGGAAGTCAATTTGATGTAATATGTCCGCAGGTATGCTCACAGTGTCGCCTGCTGGAGGAGATGCCCGATCAACGGGTGATCAACTTCCCGAATTGTTGCAACCGATCGAACGAGTTCGCGGGCAATGAGCGGTGTCATCCAGCGTTATGGCCAACCTTCTCCTTACCCGAGGGTCTTAGGGAGCTTATGGAGAAGCTGCAGGAGTGCGCAGCTTCCATTTATGGAAGATTTTGGCCTGCCGCCAAGGTGCTGTGGAGGCCCGGCCATGGTAAAGACGCAGACAAGAAGGCGGATCCCAACCACATGGCGAAGTCGGACTGTGGGGCCCGATGGGAATGAGATCCTGTGAGTTTAGTATATGGCCAAGTAGAGTTGGCGCTAAATTTTCCCAACAGACTGTAAATTAGACAACTTTGTTAGACGGGATTGAGGAAGAATACAATCACCGATTTGACAATGTATTATAAAATGACATTTAAAATGCCTTCTAGCCGGATTGTAGATCGCTTGTCTTTGCCGACCTTTTCGCTTCGACCTCGGGACCCTAGAGTCCGGAGTGTGTCCGAATACCTTCTCGGTTATGAAACAACCGGGTATGCATGGAGACCAGCGTAGGGGTCGCCGGTGCTTTATCGCACAAGTGCCCAACTAGTTATGTTATATTACATGGGTAGTAAGAAACATCTTCCAGGAGAATAGTTCCGTTAAGGGTTCCTTTCCTCTGGGGTGGCATGCCCTAAAGTGCATGTCCGACTACGAAAAAGCAGTAAAAACATCCGGGGCAGATAAATAAGTGGATAAAAGATCATCTTTTAAGTCACCGACCGAATATTCCCTTAAGAACGCTAGCTTTCGCTTCACCCACCGAGGTACACATCCGCTGACCCGCAAGAATAATCGCAGAGGTGCTCCTTTACCTCCTAGCCGAACAATCGGGAACGAGGGGTAAGCACAGGAGCCGTGCAACCCAGCTCGGCCAAAACTTAAGTCATATCGATGCATATAATGGTGAATAAAAGGTACATGTGGAGGCTTGACACATGTGCCGGGCATGAAGCCCGTATAATTAAGCTTCGGTAAAGAAGCCCCAGTGTATGATAAGTGCGGATAGCACATCAATTGCGCGAACGCTATGCAAGTAGGCCCTTTAAGGCTTGGATGAATAGGGTTGAGAAGAAAAGATAAACAAAAGGCAGCTGAAGTAAAAAAAATTGGACGGGGAAAGGGACGAACTCTTAGTCCGCGCTAGGCATAGAATCGCCGGAGGCGGGCTGCGCTCCATGGGTTCGCTCGAGTCGGTTATCCGATGCATTTCAGAGACGGTACGCTCCGCCGGTCAGGACTTGATCGATGATGAAGGGGCCTTCCCATTTGGGCTTGAGCTTGTCCTTTTCTTGTCCGGCAGCGAGAACCAGTTCGCCAACGCTGTAAGTCTTGGCCCGCATTTCTATGCTTTGATATCTTCGAGCCTGCTGCTGATAGAATGCGGAACGAGCCTTGGCGACGCCGCGCTTTTCCTCCAATGCGTCCAAGCTGTCCCGCCGATCCAACTCGCTTGTCTTTCTTCGTACATGCGCACTCGAGGTGAGTCATGAATGATGTCGCAGGCAAAACTGCTTCGCGCCGATACCATAAAAATGGTGTGAATCCGTAGTACGGTTAGGCGTTGTCCGCAGCCCCAGTACGGAGTCGAGCTCCTCTACCCAAAGGCGTGTCGATTTCGTAAGGGACCGCACTAGTCCGGGTTTGATGCCGCCATTATTAGACCATTTGCTCGCTCCACTTGACCGTTGGTTTGAGGATGATAGATCAAGCGTAATCGAGCTTGATGCCCATATTTTTGCACCATGATTTAACCTCATCGGCGGTGAAGTACGTGTCGTTATCGGTGATGATGCTGTGGGGACACCATAACGGTGTACTACCCCGGATATAAAGTCTATCACTGGTCCGGACTCGCCGTTTAACCGGCTTGGCCTCTATCCATTTGGTGAATTTATCCACCATGACCAATAGGTACCTTTGCTTGTGGGTTCCCCTTTAAGTGGTCCAACCATGTCAAGCCCCTGCACCGCGAACGGCCGTGTAATGGGTATAGTTTTGAGGGCGGTGGGTGGCATATGGCTCGATTAGCAAAGAGCCGACAACCGACGATCTTTGGACTAAGTCTTGAGCATCCGCTCGGGCGTCGGCCAAGAAAATCCTGTACGGAATGCCTTTCCTACAAGGGCCCGAGCTGCGGCGTGGTGTCCGCCTAGTCCGCATGGATTTCAGCCAGAGGTTTCTCCTTCCTCTTGGAGATACACCTTTGAAGGACTCCGTTGTGCTTTTCTTATAAAGTTCTCCTCATAGACCTTGTAGGCTTTAGATCACGGACAATGCAGCGGGCCTCATTTTGGTCTTGAAGCTCCCGCCTAAGCAAGTAGGCGAGGAATGGTTCTGCCCATGGGGCAATTACTGCCATTATGTCGTAGGCGGAAGGTGTTATATCATCGGCTGAATCGCCGGTTGGTGCGGCTTGTTCCGGTTTGTTAGTTCCGACTCCTCTTCCCATAGTACGGATGGCTTGAAGAGCCGCTCCAGTGAAGATGTTAGGAGGACAGCGTCGCGCTTTGCGCCAATGCGTGCAAGACGTCGGCTGCTTGGTTATTATCCCTGCCACGTGATGGAATTCAAGTCCTTCAACCGGCTGACATTTTTAGGACAGCGTTGCGATATGCTGCCATTTTCGGATCTTTGGCGCCAAAGTCTCCGCTTATTTGGGATATTGCGAGGTTTGAATCCTCGCACCTCTAGGCGTTGAATGCCCATGGAGATTGCCATCCGGAGACCATGTAAAAGGGCCTCGATTCGGCTGCGTTGTTGGAGTCCGTGTACATTATCTGAAATGCGATTGGATCTGTGTCCCGGTCGGGGCGCCAATACGACGCCAGCCCCAATCCGCTAACATTTTAGAGCCGTCAAGTGCATAATCCAATTGGAGTATGCGCCGATTCTTTAGGGAGTCCGCCCGGTCCATTCAGCGACAAAGTCAGCCAAAACTTGTGACTTTATAGCTCACGAGGTTTGTAAGATATATCAAATGGTAAGAGCTCAATGGCCCATTTTGCAATCCTGCCCGCCGCGTCATGTTGTTTATAATGTCGTTATGGTACTTCAGAGGCCACTGTTATCGAACACTCTTGAAAGTAGTGTCGAGCTTCCGGATGCCATGAACACCGCGATGCTATCTTCTCGATAGTGCGGTAACGGACTTGCAGGGGTTAACACAAGGGATACGTAGTATACTGGTTTTGAAGAGGGAATTTATGCCCTTCTTTTTCTCGCTCGACGACGGTACCGTGCTTACAACTTGATGCGTAGCTGCGATGTATAACAACATTGGTTCGCCCGGTTGGGCGCAGCCAGACCGGATTTGTTGCCAATATGGCCTTTATTTCTTCGAGTCCGGCGGTGGCAGCATCCGTCCACTCGAAGCGTTCGGTGCGCCTAAGGAGGCGATAGAGGGGTAATGCCTTTTCTCCTAGATGGGAGATAAAGCGGCTTAGAGCCGCCATGCATCCAGTCAATTTTTGTATTTGCTTGAGGTCTTTTGGGATATCTAGCTGTGACAGAGCTCGGATCTTGGCTGGGTTTGCTTCAATTCCTCTACCGGATACGATGAAGCCCAGCAGCTTTCCAGCTGGTACGCCAAAAACGCATTTTTCCGGATTCAGCTTGATGTCATATGCTCTGAGGTTGTCGAATGTGAGCCTCAAGTAGTCTACTAGAGTTTCGACGTGTTTAGTTTTGACGACTCGCCGCTCACGATGCCTCTACTGTTTTGCCGATCCGGGTAGCCGACATGTCCGAATCATGCGCCGATATGTTGCGCCGGCGCTTTTAAGTCCGAAGGGCATCATGTTGAAGCGAATGGTCCATATGGAGTAATGAATGCCGCTATGCGGCTTGATCCGCTTCGCCATCTTGATTTGATGATAGCCGAGTATGCGCCCGGAAGCACAATGAATCGTGCCTGCGGTGGCCTCGATGATTTGGTCGATGCGGGAGGGAAGGGATCCTTTGGGCAGGCTTTATTTAGGTCTTTGAAATCGACACATAGGCGCCAGGATTTGTCCTTCTTGGTACCATTACCAGGTTTGCTAGCCAATCCGGGTGCTTGATGTCTCTGATGAATCCGGCTTCCAATAGTTTGGTTAGCTCTTCTCCCATTGCCTGTCTTTTGGGTTCGGAAAATCATCGAAGAGCCTGTTTGACTGGCTTGAATCCTTTTAGGATGTTTAGGCTGTGTTCTGCCAATCTGCGTGTGATTCCGGGCATATCCGAGGGGTGCCAGGCAAAAATGTCCCAATTTTCCCGAAGGAATTCTCGCAGTGCGGCGTCTACATCAAGGTTTAATTGTGCCCCGATGGAGGCCGTCTTTGTCGGATCCGTTGGGTGGACCTGGAATTTTACTATTTCATCTGCTGGTTTAAAGGAGGTGGACTTGGATCTCTTATCGAGTATCACATCGTCCCTATTCACCGTAGAGCGCAGCGTGGTGAGTTCCTCTGCCGCTAGGGCTTGGATAGTGCCTCTAAGGCTAATGCGGCTGTCTTGTTTTCGCGCGGAGTGCTATGTCCGGATCACTAACGAGAGTGATTATTCTGCGGGCCTGCATTTTGAGCTTCATGTACCCGTAATGGGGTATGGCTTGAAAAATTGTGAATGCCTCTCGTCCTAATATAGCGTGATATCCGCTGTTGAACGGGCCACTTGGAACATGACTTCTTCGGATCTGTAATTGTCCGCGAGCGAATACCACATCGAGTGTGATTTTTCCTCAGGCGGCGCCTCCCGGCTAGGGATTATTCCTCTAAAGGTTGTGCTGCTTCGCTCAATACGGTTCCATCTATTTCCATTTTTGAAGGGTTTCTCGTAGATGAGGTTTAATCACTGCCGCCATCCATGAGGACTTTTGTAAGTCGAAGCCGCTCACTATTGGACTAAGTACCAGCTTGGTGGAGCTCGGGCTGTTCGGAATTTAGTTTCGTCGCTGGCGTTGAAGGTGATGGCTGTGTCGCTCCATGGATTGGTTGTTGCTACTTGGTAGACTTCGGCGAGGCTGCGGATTGTTAGTTTCCGCATATTATTTGATACGAAAGTCTCGAAGACTGTTGATACCGTACCGATGTTGTTGGAGTGGTTTTCCGGGGCTAGAAGCTCCTCTCCACTTTTGGCCACCTGCCGTAATATCCAACATGCTCGAAGGCTATGTGTTGGGACGGCGCCTTCTGTACTGTGAATTTTGCAGGGTCCGCTAAGCCATCCCTCTAGTACGGTTTCGTGCCCTTTATGGGGTTTTTGCTTTTTGGTTTTTGTATCTGGTGCCTGAGTGTGATGCACCCTTTTGTTGCGGACTAGGGTTGTATTCGGGGCCGGATTGTCCCAAAACTTATTTTCGGTTGTCCAAACTCTCCATCGCACAAGATTTTCAGATTATGGACGCCAGTGTCGCGGCGTGTAATTTCACGACGGTGACGGCGCTCAAGATTCCTCGTCCATGCAATTATTGCAAAAATTGAGATTATGCTTTCCTCTCGGCAGTCCTTTATCCTGTCCATAACCAGGAGGAATCGCCCAATGGTGATGTAATGTCTCAACAGGCTCTTGCCGAATTAGAGATAGATCGCATATGTCTGGGCGGGTGGGTGGAACTAAGTCCGGAACCCTACCCATCTCAAGGCTCGAAGGCCGAGAAGTTTCCAACTTTGGAAGCTTGGATTGCTGGACATTGTCCAACGAGTCTGGTCCGATGCCTGACTTTAAGTTCAGTGCTTGATCGAAGCCCGTCCCTCCGCGGGAATCCGGCATGGGGGGTTCGGGAGCCCGACATGACTAGTTTTCAATACAGGAGAAGCGCCGCGCATTGTTCCTCTACCATCGCAACGTGGTGGGTGACCTGGGAGAGTAAATCTCTCTCGGATCGGTTTTAAGCCCAATCTGATCGTAGTCATGAGCGACTCCTGTGGCGGCGATGCGATCTAAGAGCTCGCTTCTGACGAGAGCTCTATTGATCCAGCCGCTCGGGCGAATTCGAGCTGACGCGAAAATTGCTTTTGACGATTTGAGAGGTCATTGTCGAAGCGATGGCCGGACAGGCGGTCATAAGGAAACCACCTAGCCGGATAGTTTGGCCGGCGGCCAAGGCTCCTTTGGCGAAAATACCGTCCTTGAAGACGGGAGGAGGCATCCTTCCTATCGGTGACGGCACAGAGGAACTCTCAATGAAAGCACCAATGTCGGTGTCAAACCGGCGGATCTCGGTAGGGGTCCCGAACTGTGCGCCTAGGCGGATGGTAACAGGAGACAAGGGGCACGATGTTTTACCTAGGTTCGGGCCCTCTTGATGGAGGTAAAACCCACGCCCCGCTTGATTGATATTGATATTGTGGATGTTTACAAGAGTGGATCTACCACGAGATCAAGGAGGCTAAACCCTAGAAGCTAGCCTATGGTATGATTGTAAGGGTTGTTGTTGTTCGAGTCCCACGGACTAGAGCCATCCGGTTTATATAGACACCGGAGAGGGCTAGGGTTACATAGAGTCGGTTACAATGGTAGGAGATCTACATATCCGTATCGCCAAGCTTGCCTTCCACGCCAAGGAAAGTCCCATCCGGACATGGGGCGGAGTCTTCAATCTTATATCTTCATAGTCTTGGAGTCCGGTCGATGATGATAGTTCGGCCGATGATAGTCCGGCTGATGATGGTAGTCCGGCTATCCGGACACCCCCTAATCCGGGAATCCCTCAACCAACTCCAAGGTGGAAAGCGCCATGAATCACAGGCGCCGCCGGACAGTTCTTCGTGACGCGTGTTTCTCCCAAGAGGCCTTGAATGCCTTCAATTCGGGAGATGCGCACCTCCGTGCCGCTCAAGATGGCCTAGCCATAGCCACGGAGCAGTATGTAAAGGACATGCGGGTAAGGAGATTTGACAGTTATATATGCCAGTAGCCCCCGAGACTTAAAATAGTTAGAATAACTGATTTAAGGATCATTTGTTATGCTGTGATCTTACTGAAAAAGAATACCCGATCGTCCCAGAGCTTGAAGAATGCAAGGCCCAACTTGAGGCCGCACTAGCCGCCATGGGGAGCCACAGAGACCCCTCTGGTAACATATGTTTCAAAGATAAATAGTTTATGAAGTGCGGTTGGTGTGTAAATCGACAAAATATTGCAGATGGCGCCGGACTAGATCCAGACAAGCAACAGCTCTTCGTCAGCTAAAGGTCGGCGAGAGCGTGCTTACGAGGGTGCGGCAGGAGAAAAATAACCTCCAAGTTGCCAACACCCAACCGGGTGAGGAACTAAAGGATGTTCGTGCTCAGTTGTCTGACCAGAAGGAGAATCGACGGCTTCGTCGCGGCATTTTCAAGAGTGCTTGAGCGAACTTTGAAAGAGTTCGGCGAGGAAGGTGACTAACATAAACATGTATGTAGGTTTGGTCACGTGTCGTCCCAAGAGGAGATGCCCAGTTCTTTGGGTGATCTTCTTCCCGAATCGTCGCCTCTTGCGAACGAGTTCGACAGATGATGAGAGGCGTCGGCCAGGCCTTGTGGCCATCTATCTCCCTGCCCGAAGGTATTGGAGAGCTAGCGGAGCGGCTTCAAGGAGCACGGCGGCGCTTCCGACTATGGAAGATATCGGCTGCCGTCAGGCACCAGGGAGGCTGGGCCATGGTGAAGACGCTGTACACGGTTGTTGACCCAAACCACATGGCCGAGGTCGGACTGTGGGGCCCGATGGGAAGGAGATCCTCAGAAGCTTGGTGTACGACCAAGTAGAATTGGCCGCCAAGTATTCCCAAAGAAGATTGTAAATTAGATAGCCTATTAGATGGCATTGAGGAGGAATACAATGAGTCAAGTTGACTTTGTAATTAAATATGACATGAAAAATGTCTTCTAGCCGGATTGTAGATCGTTTGTCATAGCGGACCTTTTCGCTTCGACCTCGGGACCCAACAGTCCGGAGTGTGTCCGAATACCCTCGCGGTTATATAAGAGCCGGGGCACGCATGGAGACAAGGCGTAGGGGTCATTGTTGTTGTATCAGACAAGTGCCCAACTAGTTATGTTATATTACATGGATAGTAAGAAACATCTTCCAGGGAGAATAGTTCCGTTAAGGGTTCCTTTCGCTGGGATGCATGCCCTAAAGTGCATGTCAAAACTGCTAAGAAAGCAGAAAATCATCTGGGGGCAGATGGGTAAATAGTTAAAAATCATCTTGCAGTTCACCGACCGAATATTCCCTTAAGAACGCTAGCTTTCGGCTTCATCCAGTCTGAGGTACACATTCGGCTGGCCCGGCAGTAACAATCGCAGAGGTGCTACCTTTACCACCTAGCCGAACAATCGGGAACGTAGGGGTAAGCACAGGAGCTAGGCAACCCAGCTTGGCCAAAACTTAAGTCATATAGATGCATATAATGGTGAATAGAGGTATATGCAGAAGTTTGACGCATGTGTTGGGCATGAAGCCCGTATAAATAAGCTTCTGTTTAAACAAGCCCCCAGGTATAATGAGCGCGGACAGCGCGTCAAGTATGTGCGAACAAAGCGCGAACGAGCCTCTAAAGGCTTTAAGAAGAAAGGGGAGGAAGGAGAGAAATAAAATACAGCAAAAATAGAAAATGTGGACGGAGGAAGGAGACGAACTTGGAGTCCGGCCCTTAGGCATAGAATCTTCGTAGAGGGGCTGCGTTCCATGGGTTCGGCTCGAGTCGGTTATCCGATGCGCTTCGCAGACGGTATGCTCCGCCGGTCAGGACCTGGTCGATGATGAAGGGACCTTCCCATTTGGGCTTGAGTTTGTCCTTTTTCTTGTCCGGCAGGCGTAGAACTAATTCACCAACGTTATAAGCTTTGGCCCATACTTCCCTGCTTTGGTATCTTCGAGCCTGCTGTTGATAGAATGCGGAACGAGCTTTTGCCACGTCGCGCTCCTCCTCCAATGCGTCCAAACTGTCCTGCCGATCGAGCTCGGCTTCTCTTTCTTCATACACGCGCACGCGAGGTGAGTCATGAATTATGTCGCAGGCAAGACTGCCTCTGCGCCAGATACCATAAAAATGGTGTGAATCCGTAGTACGATTCGGCGTGGTCCGCAGCCCCAGTACGGAGTCGAGCTCCTCAACCCAAAGGCGTGTTAGATTCCTTGAGGGACAGCACTAGTCTGGGTTTAATGCCGCTCATGATTAGACCGTTTGCTCGTTCGACTTGACCGTTGGTTTGAGGGTGATAGACTGAGGCATAATCGAGCTTGATGCCCATGTTTTTGCACCATAATTTGACCTCATCGGCCGTGAAGTTGGTGCCGTTATCAGTGATGATACTGTGGGGGACGCCAGAACGGTGCACTACCCCTGATATGAAGTCTATCACCGGTACGAATTCGGCCGTTTTAACAGGCTTGGCCTCTATCCATTTGGTGAATTTATCTGTCGGCATTCTGGGAACGGGGGTCCCCAGACTTGCCTGCCTGCGGCCTGCGGCGTGGCTCAAAGGAGGCCCAGGACAGCCCATCTTCATCTACACAAGCTCAAGACCATCGCGAGGGGCCAAGCCTCGCGAGGCGGACGACCAAGAGCTTCCTCAGGCACGGCCTCGTCAGGCTGGCTCATGAGGAGGCGGAGAGTTCAAGGCAGGGTACCTCGCGAGGTGCCCATGACGCAAGCCATGATTTACCAAGGGCGCCCGATCGGGCGCCAGCTCACAGCAGCGTCCTCCTTTCCTCTTTGGTGCAAAGGAGCAAGCGCGGCAAGAGCATCAAGCAAAGGCATCCGCTTCGTGCAACAAGACCAAGACCAGCCCCAACGGCTGGAACGCAGATCATCGTGGAGCCCAAGCAGAGTCATCACTGAGTCTTTGGTCGGCGAGGACCAACTTTAGTCAGATAAGTGTACCCGCTGTTCCCTTCAAATGGCTAATTGTTGGCGCCTTCGCTCAATATTTGGGAAGAGGCCCAGGGCCTTCGTCTATATAAGTAGAGCTAGCCACCATAGTAGGGCATCAACTCCCCCCGGGCTGGCATCTTGGAATCCAGAGAGAGATAGAGACCCGATCCTCAAGCTAGGGCGACGGGACACCACTTAGCAGTTCATCATACCCACCAAGAACATACCCTCGCGAGGCTGTTCTTCCCTGTACTGTTCTTCATCAGCCCCAGAGGCAATCCACGACACCACAAACTAGAGTAGGGTATTACACCACAACGGTGGCCCGAACTAGTATAAATCTTGCGTCTCTTGTGTTGTTCTTGCTAGTAGTTTAGGTCCCTGTGATTCGGCGAGGTACGAGGCGGTGGGGTTGATCTCCGCGCGCCCCTGTAGTTCAACCTTAAGGGTCCGCGGAACCCGAACCGACATTTGGCACGCCTGTAGGTGCGCCAGAATCCGCCGCCACCTCGTGTCCTGTCGCATCATCATCACCATGTCCGCGACTGCTGGCAACCCAGATCCTTGGGCGGCGTGGCCCGCCCACGCAGAGCCGCTTCGGGCGGCGACCCTGCGCCCAGAAGCTCGTGGTCCGCAGGGCGCTGCGGGCAGCGGGCGACGCGGACAGGCTTCGACGCTGTCACACCGCGGCAGCGCGGTCGGCAGCGAGCCTCCAACCACGCCACACCACATCACCGTGACACCCGCCGAGCAAAGCGAACTCGAGGGCCGCGCACAAGTGGCCGAGAGCTGCTGCAGCAGCAGCTGCTAGAGAGCGGCCGCGACGCTTTGGGAGCGAGTGGCGGAGCTCCTGGCTTCGCCGCCTCGGGGCTCACCCTTCGCACCCAACTCCCACCTCAGCCGAGGGCGGCCCGCACGGGCTCCACGCGCGCCGCTGCTCCAAAGCTACTCCAACACCGGCGAAGGTTATCAAGCGCCAGCCGGCGGCGGGGGTTGCCTCGCCCGCCCGTGGAGAAGAAGGACTCGACGCAACTCACGACCTGGTGGACCGCCGCCACCACCACCCCACAGCGGGCGCACCGAAAGCGAGCAGCAAGGCACGCCAGCACTACGGTGTGGCCTTCGGATGACGGCGCCGAAGAATACATGCCCCACATGATGGACCTGGGGCACCCGCGCATGAGGGAGAACAAGACTCGCCTCAGCCCAACTGGGGATGAGGCGCCAAGCCGCGCTCTTCCAGAGTCTCGAGATGGTCCCACTGGTCACGCCGGGCGACGATTATCGGGTACCGCTACTTCTCAACAAAGAAACATACGCTAACCATAGGTCGCAGGAGGTACAGGTCGCCACGACGAGCGATCGCCCGCGCCCCTCAGCCTCCTACCCCTCGGGAGGGGGGCGCAGGGGCTGCCGGAGAGGGCAGAGACCCGACATCACCACCGCTGCATTCGAAGTAAGCGTTCTCAGGAGGTAGGCCCTCTGCTGGGGAGGTGCCTCGGGGCCTGCCTCAAGGAGGACCCGTGGTCATCGGGGAACTGGCTGGCGACCGCTCTACCCCACCGGGCGCGCCCTGGTTTCCGGTCGTCGTTGGTGGCACTAGAGTGTGGCGCAAGGCGGGGCCCTCGCCTAGCGATATGAAGCAAGGCCGGTACTGTGAAGAAGACACAAGGCTCGTGAAGCTCGCCGCCTGTGACACTCTCACGTAATAATGAGTGGGGCTGTACACGCCTGGAGTCTCGGGGTGCCGACCTCAGCCCCGGGGCTCCCTCCCACGCCCAAAGAGCAGCACTTAGCTCATTGTGGTGAGAAGACGCCCAAGACTAGACTAGGTGCCGGACGCGCCTTTTTCTCGCTTTCATTGGTTTTCCTCCGGCTGTCGCTTTCCCCTGCTGGATTTAAGTTGAATTTGAGCTTGAAGATTTGCGCTTATTCGGGAAGGGGTGCTTAGTCTCGCTCGAGCAAATCTCTCGCGTTTGTTACAACTCCGCCTCAGCTGCCTCCCTCGCGAGCCCCTCATGAGCCGGGCCAGCCAAGCTCACAGACAGCCCAGCCACAGCCGCCAAGGCCCCTCTCCGGAGGGTTTTTTTGCTGCAGGTCCTACGGATTCAATCGATAGACACTCAGATCGCTGCAGCCTCCCACAGGCTATCTCAAGGCTCGTACGAAACAAAGGTATACCATCCAACTAGCGCATCGCTTAGCCAACCACTTGGCGCGGGCGTATGGGCATTGTGACACCTGCTAATACGAAGAACGCAAGTTTTACATGAGGGCTCCCCCTCCCAAAATGCTCTCACCTCCATCAGGCCAAAACCCGAGTTCTACTCATGCATGGTAATGGAACAAGGACACTACATGATCAGTCGGACAAATCCCCCAATGCATCCTTAGGAGCACCTCCCGAGCCGTTGTTTGGCGTCGCTAGCCTCGCCGTCTGCTGTCTGCGTGATCGCCGGCGCGTCTGGGCCATTCACCACGCCGCCCTCATCGGGCGCCACGACCACGCCGTCATCGTCCGGCGAAGGCTGGACGAGGGCATCCACGTTGTCTTCCACCCAAGGCGCCAGTCGCCCGGACGGCTCGGGAATCGGGCGATGGCTGCGTCAAAATCAAGTGAGGGTCCATGTCCCGGAGATGGCTGAAGACGCGAGAGAAGGCGCGCCCGAGCAGCGCGCGGCTCCTCTCCTCCACCAACCTGTCGGCCCTGACCGACCGCGCCTCCAGCCGCGCCACCACGTCAGTGAAGAACCGAAGGTTGCCGGCGTAGTTAACCGCGCAAGGCGGCTGGCCTCTGCCGCCGCCGCAGATGTTATCCAAGGCTACGTTAGCTCTTTCTCGGAGCGTGGCGAGCATGGGACGGTGCTCGTGCTCCAAGATTCGCCGCTGACGCATCTCGTCCACATTCTGGCGCGCAACAGCCTCAGCCTCCTCCACCCGCTGGCGAAGAAGGAGCGCCTCGTCCTGAGAGGTGGTGGACTCCCTCTGCGCCACCTCGAGGGCGGCCCGAAGAGCATCGGCCCGCCGCGCCGCCTCCTCCATTTGGCCCACAAGGCAGCAGTCCTGCCCTCACCTCGGCCTTGATCAACCCCAACCGCTCCTCAAACTCGCGCCGAGGTTCGAGCCGCCCGCCACTCGGCGTCCGACCTCCTCCATGACGCTGGCTTCCTGTGCTGCAACCTCATCCTCGCCCGCGCCAAGCGCCTCCCTCGTCTCAAGCGCAGACTGCTGCTGCTGCTTCGGTGGCTTCAGCGTCGGCGCCTCTTCACGCTTCTCGAGCTCCGCCGAGTCGCCGAGGCCACCTTCATCGACGCAGGGCTGCCTCGCGCAGCTCCGCTTGCTCCTCCAACGAGTGGCACCGGCCAGGGCTTCCCGTGCCGCCCTCCGCCGCCTCTCGCCGCTGTCACCTGCCGGGCCTCCTCGACGGCCCGAGAACAGGCCTCCCGAGAGGCTGCCAGCGACGCTTTGGCCTCTTCACATCAAGCTCGTCGGGCGACGCGCAAGGGCGGCAGCGCCCTCCAGCTCAAGCCTCTCAGCAACAGGCGCAGGCCCTCGGCCTCAAGCCTGCGTCTTCGTCACAAGAAGCTCTTCACCAAGAAGGCTCACTTGATCGGCCGCCTTCAAAGAAATCCTCGCGAAGGCGCGACGCCCCCAGGCGCGCTCACGCACGCCCTCCACACCATCAACCGCCCAGACGGGCGCCGGAGACGCGAAGTCAACACTCTCCCTCAGGGGGGCTGGGGCTGGCACTGCGACGGCCGGGCATGCCGCGCCCGAGCCCGGCCCGAGCCAGCCCATCCCAGCACGAGGGCGCAGAAGCGCCAGCCAATCGCCGTCCACGACCAGGTGAGAAGCCCACGGCAGGGTAGCTATGCCTCGGGAAGGCTTGCGAGGAAGGATCGCGAGGTGCGCAGGGCCACGACGCGCCTCGAGACGGTTCACCTCCCCGGTCGCCCTCACCACAAGGGCTCCACCGCTTGGAGCACTCGAGGACTGGGAGGGGCGGCCGGGAGGACGGCCTCACCCGCCTCCATGAGCTCGGCAGAAGGGGCTGCAGGCAGGGATCAAGACAAGCAGCAGAGGAATCAAGAGTTGGAGAAGGAGAAGGCTTACTCGCCAAGAGCAAAGTACTTCCTGCGCTCAAGAAGCGATAAGGGTAATCATCGCCTGGGCCTCCCTTCTTCCTGAGGGCCTCAAGTTCACGCAAAACGACTCCAAGATTTGAGCGCAGGATCAGCCCGCGCGAGGGAGAAACATCAAGGCGACCAGCTGTGGGCGTCCGGCCGACGTCTTGCCGCTGATCGCCTCACCAAGAGAAGCAGCAGGGCCTCGGGGCTTCATCCGCAGCGCTGCGGGTGGCTGCCTGCCACCTCAGCCACGGGCGGCATGAGCCTCGGGAGCTGCCCTCACGAGCGTCGCCTCGGCGCTGTCACCCCGGGCGGGGTCCCTCGCCTCGGTGGCTCAGGCCTCCTGCTCCGCCACTTGAGGAGGAGCCGCTTGGCCGATCGGGAAGGGCTGTCACCACCACCGGATTCTCGCGAGGCCCTCGAGACCAGCGGGCGCAGCCCCATTCATCAAGATGGGCATCCGTTCACCAAATCACCCCTGTTTCGGTAGAGGTACAGCAAGGCCCCTTCATGCCGGATGCCACCGGGGTTAGGATCGCCAGTCAGGACCATGAGCACTTTCCTTAGCGCTTCAGGCGTCAGGTCTTCTTCCTGGAGCCTCATATGATCGCCAGGCCCACTGATGGCCCACATCCGGTGGGAATGGCGCTGGAGAGGAGCAATGCAGCGCAGCAGGAACTCCTTCACCACCTTGGGCGCTGTCACATCAAGCGACCTCAGGAACGCGAAGCGGTGCCAGACAAAGATGAGCCGAGGGCTCGGAAGCGTCTCCTGGCCCCAGCCTGAATTGGGGACAACAGGCGAGGTCGGCTCAGATAGCAGGGGGCTGGGCACCCCCACATCCATGTACAGCCACCTCTCGCGGAACTCAGCCGCGGGCGGAGGCAGGCTGAAATCAATCCCTGAGGCCGCTGTCTCGGGCGCGGCAACGAAGCTCACGCACGCCGAGCATTGAGTGGGGTCGACAAGGCACAGAGAGAAGAAGTGGCGCAGCAAGGAAACCGAGGGAAGGATGCCCATCATTGCCTCACAAACGAAGGCGAAGACCGAGAGGAGAGTAATGGACTCAGGACCCAGATGCATCATGTGGATCTGATAATGGGAAAGCACGGCATTGAAGAAATCAGAGAAAGGGGGAACCAGTCCCGCCCACAGGGCGTCAGCGAAATACCGGACCTCGGTGACTATCCTGTCAATGGCGAAGTGGGACGCAGGCCAGACCATCGTCCTCCCACATTCGTTGAAGGAGGTGGCCAGAGCCGAACTGACCTTGCCCAAGCCCTCCAGATTGAGTATGATCGATGGGTCGACAGCGGAGGCCGCCGGCGACGGCGAGCAAGGCGAAGGCGCAGGTTTCTTCCCTTTCCCCTTCTTCGTCGGAGCCATGGCGACCGAAAGGGGGGATGGGGGATTTGAGATTGGATTGGAAATGGAAGCTGGAGTTCGAGAGAGGGAAGGACCGGAGCGCACAAGCAGCAGAGAGGGGAACAGATGTGTGCAGCAGCGTGTCCGCTTAGCAAGGCATGAAATAAGGAGGCGTGGGGAACGGTGCCCCACGCCCAATCAACCGCCACGCTGCCGCCCGAGGCCGCGGGTTGTTAGGCCCATGACGCTCAAGACTTGCCCTTTCGCCTCTCTGCTCGGCCAAGTTCGGGCGCGCCGTGGGCTGCTGTCGGCGTTCTGGGAACGGGGGTCCCCAGACTTGCCTGCCTGCGGCCTGCGGCGTGGCTCAAAGGAGGCCCAGGACAGCCCATCTTCATCTACACAAGCTCAAGACCTCGCGAGGGGCAAGCCTCATGCTGGCGGACGACCAAGAGCTTCCTCAGGCATAGCCTCGTCAGGCTAGCTCATGAGGAGGCGGAGAGTTCAAGGCAGGGTACCTCGCGAGGTGCCCATGACGCAAGCCATGACAACTAAGGGCGCTAGTCGGGCGCCAGCCCGCGCAGCGTCCTCCTTTCCTCTTTGGTGCAAAGGGAGCAAGCGCAGGCAAGAGCATCAAGCAAAGGCATCCGTTTCGGTGCAACAAGACCAAGACCAGACCCAACGGCTGGAATGCAGACATCGTGGAACCCAAGCAGGCGTCATCACCAGAGCCTTTGGCAGGCGAGGACCAACTTTAGTCAGGATAAGTGTACCCGCTGTTCCCCTTCAAAATGGCCAATTGTTGGCGCCCTTCCCGCTCAATATTTGGGAAGAGGCCCAGGGCCTTCGTCTATATAAGTAGAGCTAGCCACCATAGTAGGGCATCAACTCCCCCCGGACTGGCATCTTGGAATCCATAGAGAGAGGGATAGAGACCCGATCCTCAAGCTAGGGTGATGGGACACCACTTAGCAGTTCATCATACCCACCAAGAACAGACCCTCGCGAGGCTGTTCTTCCCTGTACTGTTCTTCATCAGCCCCAGAGGCAATCCACCACACCACAAACTAGAGTAGGGTATTACACCACAACGGTGGCCCGAACTAGTATAAATCTTATGCCTCTTGTGTTGTTCTTGCTAGTAGTTTAGGTCCTCGCGATTCGGCGAGGTACGAGGCGGTGGGGGTTGGATCTCCGCGCACCCCTGAGTTCGAACCTTAAGGGTCTGCGGAACCCAAACCGACATTATCCACCATGACCAATAGGTATTTTTGCTTATGGTTCCTCCCTTAAGGGATCCAACCATGTCAAGCCCCTGCATCATGAACGGCCGTGATGGGTATAGTTTTGAGGGCGGTGGGTGGCATGTGGCTTTGGTTAGCAAAAGCTACCAACCGACGATCGTTGGACTAAATCCTGCGATCTGCCCGGCCGTCGACCAATAAAATCCTGTACGGAAGGCCTTGCCTACAAGGGCCGGGCTGCGCGTGGTGCCCACCCAGCCCGGCATGAATTTCAGCCAGAGGTTTCGCCTTCCTCTTCGGAGATACACCTTTGAAGGACTCTGTTGTGCTTTTCTTATAAAGCTCTCCTCATGGACTTTATAGGCTTTAGATCGCCGTACTATGCAGCAAGCCTCATTTTGGTCTTCGGGGAGTTCCTGCCTAGTTAGGTTGGCTAGGAATGGTTCCGTCCACAGGGCGATAACCGCCATTATTTCATGGGCGGAGGGAGTTATCTCGGTGGCCGAGCCTCCGATTGTGTCAGAGTGTTCGGCGTCAGGCAGTGCGGTTGGGTCCGGATTGTTGTTGCCGGACTCCCCTTCCCATAGTACGGATGGCTTGAACAGCCGTTCCAGAAAGATGTTGGGCGGGACAGCATCGCGTTTTGCACCGATGCGTGCCAATATGTCCGCCGCCTGGTTGTTATCCCAGGCTATATGATGGAATTCGAGCCCTTCGAACCGTGCCGACATTTTTAGGATCGCATTGCGGTATGCTGCCATTTTCGGATCTTTGGCATCAAAGTCTCCATTTATTTGAGATATCGCGAGGTTCGAATCCCCGCGCACCTCTAGGCGTTTAATGCCCATGGAGACTTCCATCCGGAGGCCGTGCGTAAGGGCCTCATATTCGCCGCGTTGTTGGAGTCCGTATACATTATCTCAAGGACGATTGAACTGCATCCCGGTTGGGGACGCCAGACGACGCCAACCTCCAGCCGCCAACATTTTGGAGCCGTCAAAGTGCATGATCCAATTGGGTATGCGCTGACTTTTAGGGAGTTCGCCGTCCATTTGGCCACGAAGTCGGCCAAAACTCTGCGACTTGATAGCTCGTCATGGCTTATAGGTTATGTCGAATGGAAGGAGCTCTATGGCCCATTTAGCAATCCGCCCGTCGCGTCGTGGTTGTTTATAATGTCGTTAAGAGGTACTTCGAGGCTACCGTTATCGAACACTCTTGAAAGTAGTGTCGCAGCTTCCGGATGCCATGAACACCGCGCGACGCTATCTTTTGATAGTGTGGGTACTGGACTTGCATGGAGTTAGGACAAGGGACACATAGTAAATCGGTTTTGAAGAGGGAACCGTGTCCGCTCGCTTCTCGCTCGACGACGAGCACCGCTACTGACAACTTGATGTGTTGCGCGATATATAATAGCATTGGTTCGCCCACGTTAGGGCTATGCCAGACCGGATTTGTTGTCAATATGGCTTTTATCTCTTGAGTCCGCCGTGGCGGCATCCGCCCACTCGAAGTGTTCGGTCGGCGGAGGAGGCGGTAAAGGGTAACGCTTTTCTCCCAAGCGAAATAAAGCGCTTAGAGCCGCTACACATCCCGCCAATTTTGTATTTGTTTGAGGTCTTTTGGAATATCCAATTGTGACAGAGCTCGGATCTTGGCTGGGTTTGCTTCAATTCCTCTACCGGACACAATGAAGCCCAGAGTTTTCCGCCGAACGCCAAGACGATTTTTTCGGATTGAGCTTGATGTCATATTTTCAAGATTGTTGAATGTGAGCCTCAAGTCGCCTATTAGAGTTTCGACATGCTTGGTTTTGACGACCACGCCATCTACATATGCTTCCACTGTTTTGCCGATCTGGTTTGCGGACATGTCTCGAATCATGCGCCGATATGTTGCGCCGGCGTTTTTTGAGCCCGAAGGGCATTGTGTTGAAGCAGAACGGGCCGTATGGAGTGATGAATGCTGTTGCAGCTAGGTCTGGCTCCGCCATCTTGATTTGGTGGTAGCCGGAGTACGCGTCGAGGAAGCACAATGAGTCGTGTCCTGCTGTAGGATCGATAATTTGATCAATTTGAGGGAGGGGGAAGGGATCCTTTGGGCAAGCCTTATTAAGGTCTTTAAAATCAACACATAGGCGCCAGGATTTATCCTTCTTTGGTACCATCACCAGGTTTGCTAGCCAGTCCAGATGTTTTATATCTCTGATGAATCCGGCTTCCAGAAGTTTGGCTAGCTCCTCTCCCATGGCATGTCTCTTGGGTTCGGAAAAGCGCCGAAGAGCCTGTTTGACTGGCTTGAATCCTTTTAGGATATTTAGGCTGTGCTCGGCCAGCCGACGTGGGATTCTGGCATGTCCAAGGGTGCCAGCAAAATGTCCCAGCTTTTCTCGTAGAAATTCTTGTAGTCGCGCCTACATCAGTTTTTAATTATGCCCCAATGGAGGCCGTCTTTGCAGGGTCCGTTGGGTGGACTTGGAATTTGACTATTTCATCCGCTGGTTTAAAAGAGGTGGACTTGGATCTTTTATCAAGTATCACATCGTCCCTGTTCACCGCGTAGAGCATCGCAGTGAGTTCCTCGGCCGCTAGGGCTTCGGATAGTGCCTCGAGGGCTAGTGCGGCTGTCTTGTTTTCGGTGCGGAGTGCTATGTTCGGATCACTGGCAAGAGTGATGATTCCGTTAGGTCCGGGCATTTTAAGCTTCATGTACCCATAATGGGGTATAGCTTGAAAAATTGTGAATGCCTCTCGCCCTAATAAAGCATGATATCCGCTGCTGAATGGGGCCACTTGAAATGTGACCTCCTCGGACCTGTAATTGTCCGGTGAGCCAAACACTACGTCCAGTGTGATTTTTCCTGTGCAGCATGCTTCCCGGCTAGGGATTATTCCTCTAAAGGTTGTGTTGCTTCGCTCAATGCGGTTCCAATCTATTTCCATTTTTCGGAGGGTTTCCTCGTAGATGAGGTTCAGTCCGCTGCCGCCGTCCATGAGTACCTTTGTAAGGCGAAAGTCGTCCACTATTGGACTGAGAACCAATGCGGCTGGTGCTCTTGCTGTTCGGAATTTGGGTTCATCACTGGCATTGAAGGTAATAGCCGTGTCACTCCATGGATGTATTGTTGCTACTTGGTAGACTTCGGCAAGGTTGCGGAGTGTTCGTTTCCGCATGTTATTTGATGTGGAAGTCTCAAAGACTGTTAACACCGTACTGGTATTGCTGGGCTGGGATTCTGAAGCTAGAAGCTCTTCGCCACTTTTGGCCACCTGCCATACTATCCAACATGCTCGAAGGCTATGAATTGGAGTGGCGCCCTCTGTGCTATGAATTTTGCAGGGTCCGTTTAGCCAACCCTCCAGTACAGTTCCGTACCCTTTAGGGGTTTTTTGTTTTTTGATATTTAATCCAGGTGCTTGGTGATGATGCACCCTTTTATTCCGGACTAGGGATGTATTCGGGGCCGGATTATCCCAAAATTGACTTTCGGTTTTCCAAGCACTCTCCATCGCACAGTACTTTTGTACTATGGTCACCAAGTCATCCAAGCGTGTAATGTCATGACGACTTATGGCGTTTAGGATTCCTTTGTCCGTGCAATTATTGCAAAAAAGTGAGATTGCGTCCTCCTCTCGACAGTCCTTTATCCTGTCCATAACCAGGAGGAATCGCCCAAGAATGACGCATCGCTTCAGCTTGGCTCTTGCCGAATTCGGGATAGATCGCTAATGTTTGGGTGGGCGGTGGAACTAGATCCGAACCCTGTCCAATTTAAGACTCAGGGCGAGAAGTTTCCGAACTCGAAGCTTGGATTTTGAATACTATCCAATGAGTCCAACCCGCCACCGACTTTAAGTTCAGGTCTTGATCGACATCCGTCCCTCTCGGGAATCCGCATGGAGGGATCGAATCCGGACGTAGCTAGTCCTTAAGATAGAAGAAGAATCGCCGCATTGCTCCTCTATCACAGCAACATGATGGGTAGCTTGGGGAGAGTTGATCTCTCTCAGATCGGGTTTAGGCCCGATCTGGTCGTAGTTTGTGGCGACTCCCAGGGCGGCGATGCGATCCAAGAGCTCGTTTACGGAGGAGAGCTCGATGGGATCTAACTGTTTGGCAAGTTCCAAATTGACGTGAAGATTGGTTTCATTGACTCGAGAAGTCACCGTCGGTAGACGACGCGGAACCGGGCGGTCATAAGAAAACCACCTAGCGGAGAGTTCGGCCAAGGCCAAGGCCCTTTGGCGATAGTATCGCCTTTAAAGACGGATGAGGCATCCTTCTGACGGCGACGAACAGAGGAACTCTCAATGAAAGCACCAATGTCGGTGTCAAACCGGCGGATCTCGGTAGGGGGTCCCGAACTCAGCGTCTAGGCGGATGGTAACAGGAGACAAGGGACATGATGTTTTTACCCAGGTTCGGGCCCTCTCGATGGAGGTAATACCCTACTCCTGCTTGATTAATATTGATGATATAGGTAGTACAAGAGTAGATGTACCACGAGATCAAGGAGGCTAAACCCTAGAAGCTAGCCTATGGTATGATTGTTGTTCGTCCTACGGACTAAAACCCTCCGGTTTATATAGACACCGGATAGGTTAGGCTTACACAGAGTCGGTTACAATGGTAGGATATCTACATATCCGTATCGCCAAGCTTGCCTTCCACGCCAAGGAAAGTCCCATCCGGACACGGGACGAAGTCTTCAATCTTGTATCTTCATAGTCCAGGAGTCCGGCCAACGGTGATAGTTCGGCTATCCGGACACCCCCTAATCCGGGACTCCCTCAGTCTCTCTCACGCAACCCTGCAACCAAATAACAAAGAATCTCTTGTGTCCCCAACACACACAATACAATGGTAAATTGTATAGGTGCACTAGTTCGGCGAAGAGATGGTGATACAAGTGCAATATGGATGATAGATATGAGTATTTGTAATCTGAAAATATAAAAACAGCAAGGTAACTAATGATAAAAGTGAGCGTAAATGGTATTGCAATGCTAGGAAACAAGGCCTAGGGTTCATACTTTCACTAGTGCAAGTTCTCTCAACAATAATAACATAATTGGATCATATAACTATCCCTCAACATGCAACAAAGAGTCACGCCAAAGTCACTAATAGCGGAGAACAAACAAAGAGATTATTGTAGGGTACGAAACCACCTCAAAGATATTCTTTCGGATCAATCTATCATAGAGTTCGTACTAGAATAACACCTTAAGACACAAATCAACCAAAACCCTAATGTCACCTAGATACTCCAATGTCACCTCAAGTATCCGTGGGTATGATTATACAATATGCATCAAACAATCTCAGATTCATCTATTCAACCAACACATAGAACTTAAAAGAGTGCCCCAAGGTTTCTACCGGAGAGTCAAGACGAAAACGTGTGCCGACCCCTATGCACAAGTTCACAAACTGAACCCGCAAGTTGATCACCAAATCACACATCGAGTGAATCACGTGATATCCCATTGTCACCAAAGATAAGCACATGCAAGACATACATCAAGTGTTCTCAAATCCTTAAAGACTCAATCCGATAAGATAAATTCAAAGGGAAAACTCAATCCATTACAAGAGAGTAGAGGGGAAGAAACATCATAAGATCCAACTATAATAGCAAAGCTCACGATACATCGAGATCGTACCACCTCAAGAACACGAGAGAGAGAGAGAGATCAAACACATAGCTACTGGTACATACCCTCAGCCCCGAGGGTGAACTACTCCCTCCTCATCATGGAGAGGGCCGGGATGATGAAGATTGCTACCGGCGAGGGTTCCCCCCTCCGGCAGGGTGTCAAAACAGGGTCCTGATTGGTTATTGGTGGCTACAGAGGCTTGCGGCTGCGGAACTCCCTATCTATTCTGTTCCCCGATGTTTTAGGGTACATGGTTATATATAGGCGAAAGAAGTCGGTCAGGGGAGCCACGAGGGGCCCATGAGGGTGGGGGGCGCGCCCAGGGGGGTAGGGCGCGCCTCCCTACCTCGTGGCTTCCTCGAAGCTTCCCTGATGTCTACTGCAAGTCTCCTGGATTGCTTTCGTTCCAAAAATAACTCTCCCGAAGGTTTCATTCCGTTTGGACTCCGTTTGATATTCCTTTTCTTCGAAACACTAAAATAGGCAAGAAAACAACATTTTGGGTTGGGCCTCCGGTTAATAGATTAGTCCCAAAAATAATATAAAAGTGTTTAGTAAAGCCCATAAACATCCAAAATAGATAATATAATAGCATGAATACTTCATAAATTATAGATACGTTGGAGACGTATCAGGCCCCACCGTTGATCTCCTTAGCTCGCTGTCAAGAATTTTCCATCCTACATCGCCATCGAGCCCCTTTTGTCATTTATGAAGGACACGTTCTGCGACGCTGGCTTGGGATCCACAGCTGCCAAGTCAGACCTCATCGACGGCGACCACGAGGAGGGCACCCTCTCCGGCTCTTCCAAGGGGAAGAGCCCATCTGCGACATTAGGGAGGGCACCCTACAACCGTGCTCTTCCAAGGGGAAGGAGCCCATCTACAACAACATGGAGTGCAGCCAGGGTCCGTGCTCTTCCCACGGGAACGAGCCCATCTGTGACAAGTGAGGAAACCCATGATCTGTTTTGCCGTGCCTCTTCACAGGGGGAACCCATGATTTGTTTTGTCGAGTCCCTTTTGTAGTGTAGTGAGAATATGTCCAGTTTTAATTGCTATATTTGGTTGTTTGCAGTATGCCTTGTTTATTTCAGTTGTTCACGATGTGATGCTCTATATGTGCAACTATCTACTGTGCAGTACATTTTCGTCAATACCAGTTTTAAACATATCAGTAGGAATGCATATATTTGCTTGCTGTTCAGCCTGTTATAGCTAGCATATGCCTCTTTTGAAGTTTTTTGGTTGTTCGGTTGCTTGTTTAGCATATGTCTAGTTTCAAATGCTATCTTTGGTTGTTCGTAGTATGCCTTGTTAATTCTAGTTATTCACAACATGATGTTCTATATGTGCAAGTATGAATAGTGCAATTCAATTTCATCAATACCTGTTTTAACAATACCACTATGAATGACTACATTTGGTTGATGTTAAGCATGTTGTAGTTAACATGCCTTTCCATTTTTATTTAACAATAACTAGTGTACTTAGACCGGCACAATACCAGTTTGAATGACTATATTTGCTTGTTGTTAAATGTTAGGCATGTTGCAGTTAACACACCTTTCCACTTCTTATTTTGGTTAACTAGCGTGCTTAAACTTGCACACTGAAGCTATCGTTTGGAGATTATTTTGTCTGCCATGGATATATTTGGTTGATGTTTAGCCTATTGTGCTTAACATGCCTCTCGATGTACTTACACAGGACAATTTTGGGAACGAATGTTTTTTTCCATCGAGGTTAGTTTCATCCCATTGCTTATATATACTCACTATTCAGGGTATCGGTAGCTGGTACCATATAGGCCGGGGGCTGATAAGGGACTAATCGGTGAATCCGACTTTTAACTGAATATATCTATAACCCATTTATCGATAGGTTAACTAGGGATATATCTAATATATCCGAGGCTACATAGCAACATGCACTATACTGAATGTCTAAATATGCAATCTTAGGCTACATAGCAACAAGGAAGAGTGTTACATTAATGTTCTCATGATGTCTCGATATACATAGAAGAGCAGCAACAACAACAACAACACATTAGCAGTTAATCAGCTGATAATTTGTAAAAATGCAATAAACTCCCTCCGTCCCATAATATAAGTTGTTAATTCATCGAATATGTGAGTATATTGGATGTTATAAGATATTATATAATGGGATAGAGGGAGTGTTGTACTACATCATTGTGCAATTGTTGTTTAGCTTCTAACACTACTTGGTGCTTTTAGGTACATATGTCATTGGTAAAGATCCACACTTCGACCCTTTACGCGTATGGGGCAATGAGATATTGATGAACCATCACCAGGTGAGGAAGCTGATAAAGATTGTTAGTAAAATGGGTCAAAAGATGGCAATTAAACTATTTGTTTACACTTTATCTAAGACAACAGCGAACTGCAAGATGGTAAGTAAGAACTCTGCAACCTTCTTTTTACTGCCCATAATGAGTTGTGTTTGATGACAATGTTTGAATCTTTTTTCCTTTGAAGTGGTTCCCAAAGCAGTTTACTCAAGATTACCTCTCAAACTACATGATTGGTGGGCATTCAAAGGTTAAAGTACTTCTACCAGAACACGATGACTATCTAGATGTGTTCATGAAGACAGTGAAGGATGGGCGGCCGGCCATAACAAGGGGTTGAACTAGAGTCATGCATGCCTTCATCATGGAGGAGGGCACAATATGGGCATTCCGCTTCACCTTGTTCAGCAACCAAAATGTATTTTGCCTCTTTATTTACCGTCTTTAATAGTAGAAGTATGCAACTGTGCTTCATCATTCTTTATTTGGTGCTTATGTAATTCTTGAACATATGTACATGTGAATCGAAGAATGGATTGGTTGTTTGAACCTTATGGATATGAATAAAGCTATATCATAGTTTCAAATTCAAATTCGATACAATTTTAAATAGCAGCAATTAAATTTGGGTGAAATTACGCTATGCAGGTCGTTACGGCGCACACGGTCGGTAAAACACAAACGTGTGTGATATACACCACAATCTGACACGGTTCATAGAGAGGAAATGTGTGCGAGCATGCACACAGTTGCCATGTGTGATGTCAGACAATATCACAAATGGTGTGAGCAAACTAACTATTTGTGATGGTTGCCTTATCGTACACGATTTACAATCATGAATTGTTTCTGATGTGGTACGCATCGTAAATGTTGCACCACAGAATAGCATGTGCGATAGTTATCATGTATGACACTGTTACGACGGTCCGATGTTTCGTAATCCTATCCGACACTCATATGATGATTAACTAATCTTCTTAATTAGTTATCGCATACGGTTCAGGAAAAGTGAATGTGTGTGATTGTCTGCTTATCAAACACATTCTATAATCGTGAACTGTTTGTGATGGGCCGCGCATCGTAAACGTAGCACCACAGAATACCGACGGCGATGGTAATGCCAGCACACATGAGCAGCAAGGATGGAGCATTTGGGATATTAGATATATCCCAAACAGGTGTGTGAATTGCGTTTGGGATAGTGTGGGCATCACATATGCTTTGTTCTGGAAAACATATGCATCATGGCTCCCTATCCCCGACGGTTTCTGGGTCATCTGGGAAGGACCCCCCTATCACCCACACTCACTAGGCGATGGTTTAAAATGCCGTCGCAGAAAGGGGTTAAAAACGATTTGTATAGCAGCTCGATGTACCAGTACTTGTATTTGATTGCAGGGTTGTTTGAGAGAGAACCACCTTCATCTTACACCTCCCACGGATTGATAAATCTTAGGTCATCCACTTGAGGAAAATTTGCTACTGTCCTACAATACTCTGCACTTGGAGGCCTAACAAAGTCTATAAGGATAAAGTTGCATAGTAGGCATCAGCCCCATGAGTTGCTTATACATCTGCTTAACCGAGAATTGATCTTATTTCCAAATGTAGGACCACTTATCTATTGACCTATTTGTATAGTTCAGCTTTGGAATTAGTTTTGTGATCTGGTTGTAGGCTGAATCAGATAGAGGTGTGTGGAAATGTTATAGTATCTCGGGTGACTCTCTGATTCTGGCGAGGGAGAGATTCTCATTGACCGTAAAGGAATGGAGCTCAAGATATTGTTGGATCAATGGAGTTCCTTGCCATGGATCAGTCCATAACAGTACAGTATCTCCAGTTTTAGTAGAGCATGTTGCAACAATTTTGAATAAAGGAATGAGTTTTAAGTGTGATTTACACCAGGATGAGCCTTCCAGTTTTCCTTGGGGAGGAGATGAGGTGTAGTATGTTTCCTAGAGGAGTTTCATCCAAGGTAGGTCATGCTTGTTGGAGAATTTGTGCAGTTTTTTAAACAACAGAGCCTGTTTTTGCACCAAAATTTCAGTCACCCCTAGCCCTCCATGAGTCTTTGGTTTGCAAACAACATCCCAGGCAATCATAGCTATTCCTGTCACCTCATAACCATATTTTCTCCACATGTAGTGCTTGAGATACTTATTTATTTGTTCCACTACACCAACTGGAAGTGCCAAACACCTCATGAAAATGGTTGGCAAGCAGGTGAACACTGATCTGATTAATTGTAGCCTTCCATGATATGATATTAAAGTGGAGCAACTAGAAATTCTTCTCTCTATTCTTTGCATCATGGGACAAAAGTCTTCAATTCTAAGTCTATTTATGCTCAATG
This sequence comes from Aegilops longissima, assembly GCA_021605205.1. Taxonomy (NCBI): domain Eukaryota; kingdom Viridiplantae; phylum Streptophyta; class Magnoliopsida; order Poales; family Poaceae; genus Aegilops; species Aegilops longissima. The sequence goes on from CM038681.1 coordinate 412,494,214, forward strand.
GGACGCCCAAATAAGTAAAAGGGAAAGATCCCAACTTACATTGCAGAGTGTTGACTATGTTGTAGATTTTCTGCTCTGCCACACTTATTGAATGATCACAGACTTATTATAATTCACCTTGAGGCCAGTTTGAGCACTAAAGTGAGCTACTAAATTCTTGATTTGCACTAGTTGCATGTTCACTGCAGGAAGCACCAGAATTGTATCTTCAGCATATTGTACAACTGGGAAGTCAAGGCAGCTTGCCACATTTAGGGTTGCATAGATGATCCTATTTTCCGTGGCTTCATTTAAAATGGATTGAAGGAGTCATTAGCCAGGATAAAAAAAGGTGATATGGGGTCTCCTTGTCTCACTCCCCTCTTGTAACTATAGACTTTCCCGGCCTCCCAGGGATTCCATTCAATAGAACTGCTGAAATTTCAATTTCAAATATCATTTTAACCATTCCAACGATCTGTTTCCAAAACCTCTATCCTTTAAAATTTCCAAGATTGTACCACAATTGATGAGATCAAAGGCTTTTTTGAAATCAAGTTTCAGAATTATGATTTCCTGTTTGGATTGATGGCATTGATGCAGATATTCAAAGGCCCAAGCAAGACAGCCCTGGAGTGCTCTTGTTTTGAGAATACCATATTGATTTATCTTCATGAGTTGAAGGATGACTATTTGTAATCTATTTGCCAGAAGGTTTGATATAATCCTTATAGAGGAATTCAATAAGGAGATTTTCCTAAAATCACTTGGCTGCATTAGATTATCGTTTATTGGAATGAGAGTAATGAATGATGAGTTGATACTTCTGAGGTTGACTTTCCCTTGGTAGAAATCATGAATAAGAGCACATGAATCCTTTGCAATAATGCTCCAGCAAGATTTGATAAAAGCTTCTTCTTCTTCTTCTTCTCCTTCTTCTCCTTCTTCTCCTTATTCTGATGTGCTTCTTCTTCTTCTTCTTCTTCTCCTTATCCTTCTTCTCCTTCTCCTTCTTCTCCTTCTCCTTCTTCTCCTTCTCCTTCTTCTCCTTCTCCTTCTTCTCCTTCTCCTTCTTCTTCTTCTCCTTCTTATTCTTCTGCTTCTTCTTCTTCTGCTTCTTCTTCTTCTCCTTCTCCTTCTTCTTCTTCTCCTTCTTCTTCTTCTCCTTCTTCTTCTTCTTCTTCTTCTTCTTCTTCTTCTTCTTCTCCTTCTTCTTCTTCTTCTCCTTCTTCTTCTCCTCCTTCTTCTTCTCCTCCTTCCTCTTCTCCTCCTTCTTCTTCTCCTCCTTCTTCTTCTCCTCCTTCTTCTTCTTCTCCTTCTTCTTCCTCTCCTTCTTCTTCCTCTCCTTCTTCTTCTCCTCCTTCTTCTTCTCCTCCTCCTCCTTCTTCTCCTCCTCCTCCTTCTCCTCCTTCTTCTCCTTCTTCTTCTTCTCCTTCTTCTTCTTCTCCTTCTTCTTCTCCTCCTACTTCTTCTCCTCCTCCTTCTTCTCCTCCTCCTTCTTCTCCTCCTTCTTCTTCTCCTCCTTCTTCTTCTCCTCCTTATTCTTCTTCTCCTTCTTCTTCTTCTCCTTCTTCTTCTTCTCCTTCTTCTTCTTCTTCTCCTTCTTCTTCTTCTCCTTCTTCTCCTTCTTCTTCTTCTCCTTCTTCTTCTTCTCTGGGCCCTCTCAGTAATGCACATCATAAGCTTGCAAGCAAATGAATAAGGAGTTAGTCCCAAGGTGACATATTACGGAACGAGTAAAGAGACTTGCCGGTAACTAGATTGAACTAGGTATGAAGATACCAATGATCGAATCTCGGGCAAGTAACATACCGATGGACAAAGGGAATTACGTATGTTGTCATAACGGTTTGGCCGATAACGATCTTTGTAGAATATGTAGGAGCCAATATGGGCATCCAGGTTCTGCTATTGGTTATTGACCATAGAGGTGTCTCGCTCATGTCTACATAGTTCTCGAACCCGTAGGGTCCGCACGCTTAACGTTCGATGACGACATAGTATTATATGAGTTATGTGATTAGGTGACCTAATGTTGTTTGATGTCCCGAGTGAGATCACGGACATGACGAGGAGTCTCGAAATGGTCGAGAGGTAAAGGCTGATTTATAGGACGATGGTATTCGGACACTGGAAGTGTTTCGGGGGTACCGGGTACTTATCGGGTCACCGGAAGGGGTTCTGGGCACCCCCGGCAAAAGATATGGGCCTTATGGGCCAAGAGGTGAAACGCACCAGCCACAAGGGGCTGGTGCGCCCCCATATCGGCCAGCCTAAGGAGGAGAAGGAAAGGGGAGAAGGGAAAGGAAAGTGTGGATTAGGATTCCCACTTCCTTCCCTCCACCCCCTCTTTCCTTCCCCTTGGGGAAACATGGCAGGGGGGCGCAGGGCAAGGCAGGGCCCCTAGGGGGCCGGCGGCCAGCCCTAGGGTGCGCCCTGGCCTCTCCCCTCCCCCTCCCACCTATATATATGTGGGAGGGGGCGAATAGCACACACCAGATCAATTGTTAGCCGTGTGCGGCGCCCCCCCTCCATCGTTTACACCCTCGGTCATATTTTCGTAGTGCTTAGGCGAAGCCCTGCGGAGATCACTTCACCATCACCGTCACCACGCCGTCGTGCTGACGGAACTCATCTACTACCTCGATGTCTTGCCGGATCAAGAAGGTGAGGAACTTCACCGAGCTGAACATGTGCAGAACGTGGAGGTGCCATTCATTCGGTACTTGATCAGTTGTTGAAGCACGAACAAGTTCCACTACATCAACCGCGTTGTGAAACGCTTCCGCTTACGGTCTACGAGGGTACTTAGATACACCCTCCCCCTCGTTGCCATGCATATCCATGGATAGATCATTGCGTGTGTGTAGATTTTTTTTCTTTCCATGCAACGTTTCCCAACAGTGGCATCATGAGCCAGGTCTATGCATAGATGATATGCACGAGTAGAATACAAAGAGTTGTGGGGGTGATAGTCATACTACTTACCACGAATGTCTTATTATGATTCGTTGGTATTATGGGATGAAGCGGCCTGGACCAATCTTACATGTCCATGCACATGAGACTGGTTCCACCGACATGCAACTAGTTTTGCATAAAGGTGGCTGACGGGTGTCTGTTTCTCCTACTTTAGTTGGATCGAATTTGACTACGGCCGGTCCTTGAAGAAGGTTAAAACAGCAAACTTGATGAATCACCATTGTGGTTTTTACCGTAGGTAAGAACAGTTCTTGCTAGAAACCCGTAGCAGCCATGTAAAACTTGCAACAACAAAGTAGAGGACGTCTAACTTGTTTTTGCAGGGTATGTTGTGATGTGATATGGTCAAGACATGATGTGATATACGTTATTGTATGAGATGATCATGTTTTGTAAGATATCAGGCAACCGGCAGGAGCCTTATGGTTGTCTCTTTATTGTATGAAATGCAAACACCATGTAATTGCTTTACTTTATCGCTATGAGTTAGCAATAGTTGGCAAGATGACCACGACGCAACGATGAAGATCAAGGTGTCGAGCTGGTGACGATGGAGATCATGAAGATGCTTTGGAGATGGAGATCAAAAGAACAAGATGCTGATGGCCATATCATGTCACATATTTTGATTGTTTGTGATGTTTATCCTTTATGCATCTTATTTTTCTTAGAACGGCGGTAGCATTATAAGATGACCCCTTCACTTAATTTCAAGATATAAGTGTTCTCCCTGAGTATGCACCGTTGCTACAGTTCGTCATTTCGAGACACCACGTGATGATCGGGTGTGATAGACTCTACGTTCACATACAACGGGTGTAAGACAGTTTTAGACATGCATAATACTTGGGTTAAACTTGACGAGCCTAACATGTACAACGTGAATCATATAGTAGATATGATCAACATAGAGATGTTCACCATTGATGACTACCCCATCTAATGTGATGATCGTGTTGGGGAACGCAATATTTCATTTACCTACGATCATGCAAGATCTAGCTAGAAGATGCATAGCAATGAGCGGGGAAGAGTGTGTCGAAAGTGGAAGCGTCTAGTAACGCGGTTGATGCAGTCGAACTTTTTCGCGATCCAACCGATCCAAGTACCGAACGTACGGCACCTCCGCGATCTCCACATGTTCAGCTCGGTGACATCCCTTGAACTCTTGATCCATTTGAGGCCGAGGGAGAGTTCCGTCAGCACGATGGTGTGGTGACGGTGTTGATGAAGTTACCGGCGCAGGGCTTCGCCTAAGCACTATGACGATATGACCGAGGTGTGTAACTGTGGAGGGGGGCACCGCACACGGCTAAGAGAAACTTTTGTGTGCCTTTGGGGTACCCCCCTCCCACGTATATAAAGGGGGGAGGAGGAGGCCGGCCCTAGAGGGGGCGCGCCAAGGGGGGAGTCCTACTTGGACTCCTAGTCCAATGAGGATTCGGCCCCCCTCCTTTCCTTCCACCAGAGAGGGACAAGGGGAAAGGAGAGAGAGGAAGAAGAAATGGGGGCGCCCCCCTCCCTAGTCCAATCCGGACTCCCTATAGGGAGGGGGCGGCGCTTCCCCTTGTGGGCTGCCTCCCCTCTTCCCTATGGCCCATGTAGGCCCAATCTTCCCCCGGGGGGTTCCGTAACCCCCGGTACTCGGATAAATGCCTGAATCACTCGGAACCATTCTGATGTTCGAATGCAACCTTCCAATATATGAATCTTTACCTATCGACCATTTCAAGACACCTTTTCATGTCCGTGATCTCATCCAGGACTCCGAACAAACTTCAGTTCATCAAAACACAAAACTCATAATATAAATCGTCATCGAATGTTAAGCGTGCGGACCCTACGGGTTCGAGATCTATGTAGACATGACCGAGACACATCTCTGATCAATAACCAATAGCGGAACTTGGATGCTCGTATTGGCTCCTACATATTCTATGAAGATCTTTATCGGTCAAACCGCATAACAACATACATTGTTCTCTTTGTCATCGGTATGTTACTTGCCCGAGATTCGATCGTCGGTATCATCGTACCTAGTTCAATCTTGTTACCGTAAAGTCTCTTTACTCGTTGTGTAATGCATCATCCGCAACTAACTCATTAGTCACATTGCTTGCAAGGCTTATAGTGATGTGCATTACCTAGAGGGCCCAGAGATACCTCTGCGATACACAGAGTGACAAATCCTAATCTCGATCTATGCCAACTCAACAAACAACATCGGAGACACCTGTACAACATCTTTATAATCACCCAGTTACGTTGTGACGTTTGATAGCACACAAGGTGTTCTCCAGTATTCGGGAGTTGCATAATATCATAGTCTGAGGAACATGTATAAGTCATGAAGAAAGCAATAGCAGAAAAACTAAATGATCATTATGCTAAGCTAACGGATGGGTCTTGTCCATCACATCATTCTCTAATGATGTGATCCCGTTCCTCAAATGACAACACATGTCTATGGCTAGGAAACTTAACCATCTTTGATTAACGAGCTAGTCAAGTAGGGGCATACTAGGGACACTCTGTTTGTCTATGTATTCACACATGTACTAAGTTTCCGGTTAATACAATTCTAGCATGAATAATAAACATTTATCATGATATAAGGAAATATAAATGACAACTTTATTATTGCCTCTAAGGCATATTTCCTTCAGTCTCCCACTTGCACTAGAGTCAATAATCTAGATTACATAGTAATGATTCTAACACCCATGGAGTCTTGGTGCTGATCATGTTTTGCTCATGGGAGAGGCTTAGTCAACGGGTCTGCAACATTCAGATCCATATGTATCTTGCAAATCTCTATGTCTCCCTCCTTCACTTGATCATGGTTGGAATTGAAGCGCCTCTTGATGTTGGTTCCCTTGTGAAATCTGGATTCCTTTACCAAGGTAATTGCTCCAATATTGTTACAAAATATTTTCATTGGACCCGATGCACTAGGTATTACAACTAGATCGGATATGTCCTTCATCCAGACTCCTTCATTCGCTGCTTCCGAAGCAGCTATGTACTCAACTTCACACGTAGATCCCGCCACGACGCTGTGTTCAGAACTGCACCAACTGACAGCTCCACCATTCAATATAAATACGTATCCAGTTTGTGACTTAGAGTCATTCGGATCAGGGTCAAATCTTGCATCGACGTAACCATTTACGACGAGCTCTTTGTCACCTCCATAAACGAGAAACATATCCTTAGTCCTTTTCAGGTATTTCAGGATGTTCTTGACCGCTGTCCAGTGATCCACTCCTGGATTACTTTGGTACCTCCCTGCTAAACTAATAGCAAGGCCCACATCAGGTCTGGTACACAGCATTGCATACATGATAGAACCTATGGCTGAAGCATAGGGAATGACTTTCATTTTCTCTCTATCTTCTGCAGTGGTCGGGCATTGAGTCTGACTCAACTTCACACCTTGTAACACAGGCAAGAACCCTTTCTTTGCTTGATCCATTTTGAACTTCTTCAAAACTTTATCAAGGTATGTGCTTTGTGAAAGTCCAATTAAGCGTCTCGATCTATCTCTATAGATCTTGATGCCCAATATATAAGCAGCTTCACCAAGGTCTTTCATTGAAAAAATTCTTATTCAAGTATCATTTTATGCTATTCAGAAATTCAGTATCATTTCCAATCAACAATATGTCATCCACATATAATATCAGAAATGCTACAGAGCTCCCACTCACTTTCTTGTAAATACAGGCTTCTCCAAAAGTTTTGTATAAAACCATATGCTTTGATCACACTATCAAAGCGTATATTCCAACTCCGAGAGGCTTGCACCAGTCCATAAATGGATCGTTGGAGCTTGCACACTTTGTTAGCACATTTTCGATCGACAAAACCTTCTGGTTGCATCATATACAACTCTTCTTTAAGATATCCATTAAGGAATGCAGTTTTGACATCCATTTGCCAAATTTCATAATCATAAAATGTGGCAATTGCTAACATGATTCAGACAGACTTAAGCATCGCTATGGGTGAGAAGGTCTCATCGTAGTCAACTCCTTGAACTTGCCGAAAACCTTTCGCAACAAGTCAAGCTTTGTAGACAGTAATATTACCGACATCGTCAGTCTTCTTCTTGAAGATCCATTTATTCTCTATGGCTTGTCGATCATCGGGCAATTCAACCAAAGTCCACACTTTGTTCTCATACATGGATCCCATCTTAGATTTCATGGCCTCAAGCCATTTCACGGAATCTGGGCTCATCATCACTTCTTCATAGTTCGTAGGTTCATCATGGTCAAGTAACATGACCTCCAGAACAGGATTACCGTACCACTCTGGTGCGGATCTTAGTCTGGTTCACCTACGAGGTTCGGTAGTAACTTGATCAGAAGTTTCATGATCATTATGATTAGCTTCCTCACTAATTGGTGTAGGAATCACTGGAACTGATTTCTGCGATGAACTACTTTCCAATAAGGGAGCAGGTACAATTACCTCATCAAGTTCTACTTTCCTCCCACTCACTTCTTTTGAGAGAAACTCCTTCTCTAGAAAGGATCAATTCTTAGCAACGAATATCTTGCCTTCAGATCTATGATAGAAGGTGTACCCAACAGTTTCTTTTGGGTATCCTATAAAGACACATTTCTCTGATTTAGGTTCGAGCTTATCAGGTTGAAGCTTTTTCACATAAGCATCGCAGCCCCAAACTTTAAGAAACGACAACTTGGGTTTCTTGCCAAACCACAGTTCATATGGTGTTGTCTCAACGGATTCAGATGGTGCCCTATTTAACGTGAATGCAACCGTCTCTAAAGCATAACCCCAAAATGATAGCGGCAAATCAGTAAGAGACATCATAGATCGCACCATATCTAATAAAGTATGATTACGACGTTCGGACACACCATTATGTTGTGGGGTTCAGGTGGCGTAACTTGTGAAACTATTCCACATTGTTTCAAATGAATACCAAACTCGTAACTCAAATATTAACCTCCACGATCAGATCGTAGAAACTTTATTTTCTTTTTATGATGATTTTCCACTTCACTCTGAAATTCTTTGAACTTTTCAAATGTTTCAGACTTATGTTTCATTAAGTAGATATACCCATATCTGCTCAAATCATCTGTGAAGGTCAGAAAATAACGATACCCGCCGCGAGCCTCAACACTCATCGGACCGCATACATCAGTATGTATTATTTCCAACAAGTCTGTTGCTCGCTCCATTGTTCCACAGAATGGAGTCTTAGTCATCTTGCCCATGAGGCATGGTTCACAAGCATCAAGTGATTCATAATGAAGTGATTCCAAAAGCCCATCAGTATGGAGTTTCTTCATGCGCTTTACACCAATATGACCTAAATGCAGTGCCACAAATAAGTTGCACTATCATTATTAAACTATATCTTTTGGTTTCAATACTATGAATATGTGTATCACTACTATCGAGATTCAACAAAAATAGACCACTCATCAAGGGTGCATGACCATAAAAGATATTACTCATATAAATAGAACAACCATTATTCTCTGATTTAAATGAATAACCGTCTCGCATCAAACAAGATCCAGATATAATGTTCATGCTTAACGCTGGCACCAAATAACAATTATTCAGGTCTAAAACTAATCCCGAAGGTAGATGTAGTGGTAGCGTGCCGACGGCGATCACATCGACTTTGGAACCATTTCCCACGCGCATCATCACCTCGCCCTTAGCCAATCTTCGCTTAATCCGTAGCCCCTGCTTCGAGTTGCAAATATGAGCAACAGAACCAGTGTCAAATACCCAGGCGCTAGTACGAGCATTAGTAAGGTACACATCAATAACATGTATATAAAATATACCTTTCACTTTTCCATCCTTCTTATCCGCCAAATACTTGGGGCAGTTCCGCTTTGAGTGACCAGTCCCTTTGTAGTAGAAGCACTCAGTCTCAGGCTTAGGTCCAGACTTGGGCTTCTTCACTTGAGAAGCAACTTGCTTGCCGTTCTTCTTGAAGTTCCCCGTCTCCCCTTTGCCCTTTTTCTTGAAACTAGTGGTCTTGTTAACCATCAACACTTGATGCTCCTTCTTGATTTCTACCTCCGCAGCCTTTAGCATCGCGAAGAGCTCAGGAATTGTCTTATCCATCCCTTGCATATTATAGTTCATCATGAAGCTTTTGTAGTGTAACGCCCCGGATTCGATGCGCCATGTGTCTGCCAGTTATTCGCCGTTGTTGCCATGTCTTTTGCTTGCGTGTCGCATCTTTGCCATGTCATCATCTGCATTTCATATCATGTCATCATGTGCATCGCTTTTGCATACGTGTTCGTCTCATGCATCCGAGCATTTTCCCCGTTGTCCGTTTTGCAATCCGGCACTCCTATGTCCTCCGGCGCCCTCTTTTACCTCTTTTCGTGTGTGGGTGTTAAACTTTCTCGGAATGGACCGAGGTTTGTCAAGCGGCCTTGGTATACCACCGGTAGACCGCCTGTCAAGTTTTGTGTCATTCGGAGGTCGTTTGATACTCCAACGGTTAACCGGGTAACCGTAAAAGCCCCTTTCTCTTTTCAGCCCAACCCCCCTTTCAAAGTAGCCCAAAACCCAGCAAACTCCCCTCCATGCTCTCGGTCGTTCGATCACGATCGTGTGGGCGAAAACCGTGCTCCATTTGGACTCTCCTAGCTCCCTCTACCTATATAAACACCTCCTCCCCCGAAATTCTGGATCAAATCCACCCCTAACCCTAGCCCTCTCCCTCCTCGCGCCGCCGGACATGTCCGCCCGCAGCCGGACGCGTCCACCGCCGCCCAGCCACGTCGCCCCGGCCAATCATGGAGCGCCACATCATCGCCGCCGCCGTCTCAGCCAACCGGCGCGCGCCACCTCACCTCCTCTCGCCTCCCCGTGTCGACCACCGGGCCCAGATCCGCCCGCCCGGGGCGGCTGGCAGCCAGCCCGGCCCGTGGCGCCCTCGCCGCCACCAGCGCCCGCCGAGCCGCCTCCGCCGTCCGCGCTCTGCCCGCCGCCGCGCCCGGCCACCATGGTCGCGCCGCCCGCCAGCGCCTCCCGCCGCCGCAGCCTCCTCCGGCGCCGACCACGCGCCGCCCTGCCGCCCGTCACGTCGCCCGTCGCCCGCCTCTCCTCCGCCGCCCGGCTCCGTCTCCTCGCCGGCGCTTGCGCCTCGCCGGCCGGGCAGAGCCGCCCGCCTCAACCCGCCGCCCGCGCCTCACCGTGGCGGATCCGGTCGAGAGAGGCGCGCCGCCGGCCCCCGTCGTCGGAGCGACCACGCCGGTGCCCCGCGTCCTCTCCGGCCCTTCCTCGCCTTCCCCGGCCACAACTCCGGCGATCTCCGTCTCTGCTTCAAAATCCGTGCCCGGATCAACCGCAGATCCGGAGGTGATATTTTGCCTAAGTCCCTGTAATTTTTACATTCTGGTCCCATGTTCATCGCATCATAACTTGCAGCATACTGCTCCGTCTCGTGCGTGTAATATGTCAAATTGTTTGCCTCGACGAGTACTTCATTTCATTCCATTGCATCATGTTCATTTGAGTTCATCTTGATGCCTTAATCTTCGTTGCAAGAGTGCTATGTGATGTTATTCTGCTGAAACTGTTATAACTTGGTGATTTGTCATTTTTGTTGCATTTGATGTGTGCATCCTATGAGCATGAGCTCTACAAGTGTTTTGATCTATGCCATTCCATCTTTACAGGGGTGCTATCTATGTATTTTTGTGATTCCTATAGTGAGTGCATCAAGCTTGTTAAGTAGGGTACTTGCTGTTGCTGTTTTGCATGTCTGAATCTGCTATATCATGATGTTATGTTAACCTGCTTCTACTAGTGATTATATGCATAATATGGAGATATTCACTCAGGATGTTTTGTTATACATGTCATTCTCTATCCATCCATGCCCCTTGTTGCATTTATAGCTTGCTGTAGCGTGTTGTAATCTTGCTCTCAAATTGCTAAATAATGTTGCCGTCAGCCTGTTAACATTAAGTTCAATGTTGCCATGATTGTTGTTAGTGATCAATGCACTCTATGAACTTTCTCTTGCCATTCTTAGCTTCATAATCATGTCTTCTTACTGTTGGTTGCCTTGCCATGCCATGTGTTGCTCTGTGGTGAGTGGTTCAAGCTCACCAACATGCCTACTTATTGTTGTTCCTGCCATGTATGAATCTGTAATATAACTTGCCATGTTTACATGAGTGCCATCATATCTTCTGATCCTTTTTGGCTCATGAACAGTAAAGGACATTTGTTCTATGCATTTAGTAGATTCATGCCATGCCTTTTTTTGCCATGATAAGTTCCTGTAGCATGTTGTTTGATAGCTCTAAACATTGCAACCTGATGTTATTTCTGCTAAGCCTGAAACTGGTATTATTTGCAATCTTGCCATGTCATTTTGAGCATGTTCTAATGATTTATGGAGATAGCTCAGTGTTCATGTTTTGTTATGCTTTACCTGTACATCATGCCCATGCCTTTTTGTTATTACGTTGAGATGCTGTAGCATAGCGTTTTGGTGCTTGCCATATGCCTAGTTGCTGTTTTGGACAGCTTATCCTTTAACTTGTATTGTGTGTATGTGTTGAACCGTTGCTCCGTTTTGAGTGTGCTGTATATGAAACTTGCTTGTTTTTGCATGTAGTTTCATATTACAATGTTGCATCCTTGTTTTGAGAGTGTTTGCTTGAGGTTTGTATGCATTTTGCATCAATGCCATGTTTAACTTGTTTCGCTCATATCTTCTAGGCCGTAGCTCAGAATTAAATGAACTTTATATGTAACTTGACTAGAATTTCGTGTAGATCATCGTGGTGCATCTTAACTTGCTGTTTAACAACTTGAACATAAGGTTTATTCAGATCTGGACCAATTTTGAAATTTGCATACGAGGACTTACCGAAATTGTTCTATGTTGTTTCCGGCCTCATTTAAACTTGCTTTGATGTGTTGGTCTTGTAGGCATCATCTCTTGCCATGAGTAGCTTCATGTAGACTTTGTCATGCATCATGCTTGTTGTGATCATGTCTTGCTCATGTGTGGTGTGTTTACCATGTTGTGTGCTTCTTTTCGATAGTTCCCGTTTCATTGCGATCGTGAGGATTCGTTCGTCTACGCTTGGTTCGTCTTCATGGCTTCATCTTCTTCATGGACTCGTTCTTCTTCCTTGCAGGATTTCAGGCAAGATGACCGCTACCTTGGATCTCATTACTATCATTGCTATGCTAGTTGCTTCGTTCTTTCGCTATGCTGCGCTACCTATCATTTGCTCTTCAAGCCTCCCAATTTGCCATGTCAGCCTCTAACCTTTGCACCCTTCCTAGCAAACCGTTGCTTGGTTATGTTACCGCTTTACTCAGCCCTCTTATAGCGTTGCTAGTTGCAGGTGAAGATGAAGATTGCTCCATGGTGGACAGGATTTTGGTTGGGATATCACAATATCTCTTATATTATTAATGCATCTATATACTTGGTAAAGGGTGGAAGGCTCGGCCTTATGCCTGGTGTTTTGTTCCACTCTTGCCGCCCTAGTTTCCGTCATATCGGTATTATGTTCCCGGATTTTGCGTCCCTAACGCGGTTGGGTGATTTATGGGACCCCCTTGACAGTTCGCTTTGAATAAGACTCCTCCAGCAAGGCCCAACCTTGGTTTTACATTTGCCTCACCTAGCCCTTTTTCCCTTGGGTGTCGCGCTCTCAAGGGTCATCTTTATTTTACCCTCCCGGGCCAGTGCTCGTCGTGAGTGCTGGTCCAAACCGTCAGCCGCCGGTGGCCACCAGGGGCAACTCTGCGCCTATCGCAAGTTTGGACAATCCGGTGTGCCCAGAGACCGAGATATGTGCAGCTCCTATCAGGATTTGTCGGCACATCCGGGCGGCTTTGCTGGTCTTGTTTTATTACTGTCGAAATGTCTTGTAGCCGGATTCGAGACTGATCGGGTCTTCCGGGAGAAGGAATGTCCTTCGTTGATCGCGAGAGCTTATCATGGGCTAAGTTGGGACACCCTGCAGGTATAAACTTTCGAGCCGTGCCCGCGGTTACGTGGCAGATGGGAATTTGTTAATATCCGGTTGTAGTAAACTTGAAGCAAACTCTTCTAAAATACACCAACTGTGTGCGTAACTGTGAGTGTCTCTTTTGGGGTTGATCGAGAGGAGAACACGGTTTCGGGTTATGTTTGGCGTAAGTAGGAGTTCGGGATCACTTCTTGATCATTACTAGTTGACGACCGTTCCTTTGTTTCTCTTCTCGCTCTCATTTGCGTATGTTAGCCACCATATATGCTTAGCCGCTGCTGCAACCTCACCACTTTACCTCTTCCTTACCAATTAAGCTTTGCTAGTCTTGATACCCATGGTAATGGGATTGCTGAGTCCTCGTGGCTCACAGATTACTACACCAACAGTTGCAGGTGCAGGTTTCGCGATGATCATGACGCGAGAGCGATGTTTGCTTGTTTTGGAGTTCTTCTTCTGCTTCTTCGATCAGGGGATAGGTTCCAGGTCGGCAGCCTGGGCTAGCAGGGTGGATACTGTTTGAGTTTCTGTTTATGTTTCATCCGTAGTCGGATGTTGATCTTATGTAAGATGATGTTGTATTCATGTGACCTTGTATGTATTGGTTGTATCCCCACTATTATTTAATGTTGATGTAATGATATCCACCTTGCAAAAGCGTCTTCAAGATGCGCTTCTATCCTTGGTGGGACCTTCGAGTTCCTTAAGGATAGGGTCGCATCTTGGGCGTGACATGTAGCTTGGTGGCAGTGATTGAAGAACTCTGTCAATGACACTATCAACCGGAAGATTAACTCCCAGTTGAGTCAAGTGATTGTGGTACCTGGACATTCTGAGTATATGTTCACTGACAGAACTATTCTCCTCCATTTTACAGCTGTAGAACTTATTGTAGACTTCATATCTCTCAATCCGGCCATTTGCTTGAAATATTAACTTCAACTCCTGGAACATCTCATATGCTCCATGACATTCAAAATGTCGTTGAAGTCCCGGTTCTAAGCCGTAAAGCATGGCACACTGAACTATTGAGTAGTCATCAGCTTTGCTCTGCCATACGTTCATAACGTCTGGCGTTACTCCTGCAACGGGTCTTGCACCTAGCGGTGCTTCCAGGACGTAATTCTTCTGTGCAGCAATGAGGATAATCCTCAAGTTACGAACCTAGTCCGTGTAGTTGCTACCATCATCTTTCAACTTAGATTTCTCTAGGAACGCATTAAAATTCAAAGGAACACTAGCACGGGCCATTGAAATACAACAACATAGACATGCAAAATACTATCAGGTACTAAGTTCATGATAAATCATATTACTTAAGAACTCCCACTTAGATAGACATCCCTCTAATCATCTAAGTGATCACGTGATCCATATCAACTAAACCATGTCCGATCATCACGTGAGATGGAGTAGTTTTCAATGGTGAACATCACTATGTTGATCATATCTACTATAGCTCCCTCCCCTCCTAGGCCACTCCTAGGCGAATCCTAGGCGACCTACGCCGGTGGCCACTCCGGCCCCGGCGGCCACCCCCACCCTCCTGCCGGTGGCCACTCCGGCCCCGGCAGCCACCCTCCCTGTTGTGTGCCACTCCGGCCACAACAGCCACACTATGGCTCCTTTTGATCTCAACTTTTATCGTGGGAACAAGTTCCAAGCAGACATGAGGCGAAAGTTTGGGCACCCAGTGGTTTTCTCACCGGGGTTTCGTCAACGTGAGTTCATCATGGTGGTTTCATTTTGTAGAGCATCTTTCAAGCTTGATACACACACGGTTAGTGTTTCGCTTCTTGCTTGTTTGGTGGTTATGCCCAAGGCTTTAGAGTTCGTCATCTCAAAGATAGATCTTTCAAGTTTTCGGTTGCATCTAAATCGGTGGGTTTTGAGATTTATAATGCGGGCAGAGTTGTTGAGAAAGAGTTTGAGATGGTATTTAACCTCTGGAATTTTGGTGGTCCAAATTGGCTTAGAGAAGAGAGAGCGTTCTATGCTGAGCAGGATAGAGAATGGGCGTTAGTGGGTAGGCATGGTAAAGTAGTGAATCATGATTCTGGCGATCGCCGGACTGGTGCTCCGGCTCACCGGAATACCAGATCAGTTTTTGAACGTCTTTCAAGCCCTATTCAAATTAGGAGCGATCATAGGGGTGCCTTGATTGATTCCAATGCGCGTCTTGAAGAGGGGCAGCGCAATGAGCTCCAAGTTATTACTCAACATCAACGTACCAAAAGGTACGTGACATGCTATGCATGCGGGGAGCAGGGTCATTACGCGCGCAATTGTTCGAGACCAAATCTTCCTGGGCTTTGGCCTTTTATCCAGTTTGATACCTTCCAGAGCCCACCAGAGCAGGCCTGGGCCGAGGGCACGGTGGAGTCGTGGTTTCGCTATGCTGGGCCGGCATTACCGTTAAGGCAAGTCTCGACATTTAAGGAGCTGGTCAAGGATCTTTTCCCAAATTTTCAGCCGAGACCCCTGCTTGCCTCCTCGCATTCCACCTCACCTACCAACTCTGCCTCAACCTCGTCAAGCTCGCCAACTTCTTCATCACCGGGGAGGGCCTTAATGCTCTGTGCGTATGAAGTGCCAGCAATGGCAAACATTCCTATCGATCCAGCTCCTTTCGTCCCTCATGGTTTCCACATTCAGGAAGCGGAGGGGAGAAATGGGGTTTCCAGGGCCATCTTGCCGCACCGCCCGCGTCGCCATGAAGACTGGGCGATTGTGACTATTCATCCACATCCAAATGAGGTATTCTTCCCCAATGTTCGTGATGTTCTGGAAGAGTTTTTGCAAGGGGTGGAAGAGGTGCAGTTTAGAGAGATTCAGCCTTGTCCTTTTGGGGAAGCGTATATTCAGTACAGGCACGTGCAGGATAGGGACAGATTGATCAGGCAGAGCCCACACCCGTTTGGTGATGTTTTTATCTCTTTCACTCCGCATAACCAAGGTAGAAACTGGCGCGGAATTCATTTTAACATAACCTGCTGGCTGCTTTTTGTGGGGGTGCCGTTTGACTACTATAATACAGAGGATGTTGCTGCTGCTATTTCCAAATGGGGTAGAATCAATAGCTGGGAAAAGGAGGATGCTCTTAGAGGAAAGATCTTGGTCAAGGCCAGAGTCACTGAACTCTTGGATGTGCCCAAAAGTATTAGGAGGTCTGAGGGAAAGAGTTTTGAGGAAGAATCTTGGACCTCTTCTGTTGAAGTGTTGTTGGAAGAAATGCTTGGAGGTGGCCCTGCTGATGAGGACCCAATTCCTCCTCCAGGGGTGGACCCACACCCAGTACCTCAGCATGCTAATGATTTCCCTGGGTTCCAACCTCTGCCATTAAACAATGATCAAGTTAACAATGAAGAATGGGATGAGTGGGATGAGCAGGAGGAAAATGACCACTGGGCTTTTCCACAACCAAATCCCCCTGCTCCTGTGCAGAAATAGCTGGAGATACCTGCGGTACCTGAAGATGGTGCTCCTAACAGTAGCATCACAACTACTGTTTCTTTATCTGATGGGCTCTTGTCTCTCACACACTCTGCTAGTGAGGAGGTGAATCAGGTGGCACAAGTTCCTCTTTTGGGCATGGGACTGCAAAACATTACTCTAGCTTACCAGGCAGACCCACAGGAAGCTGAGCCTGGCCTTGCTGCCCTGGAGGAGGAGAATGTTAACTTGCAGGTGCCAGACATTCAGCCCCTGGAGATTCTGCCTCCTGTACCTGAGTTGCATGAGCAGGCTATACCTATGGCTCAAGCACAAGAGGTGGAACAACAAAGTCACCACATGCTTGCTTCTGAGGAGAACAATATGCAGAACATCTCTCATAATGTCACTATAGAGGCTGGTAGTTCTAAAGCGCAGGAATTTGCTAATGAAGGAGCTGCTGACAGTGAGAAAGACAATATTGTGACTATGGGCTCTGAGGCTGTTGTTACTCAGGGGGAGGTGGACAAATCTATTCTTAAGGGAAAGGAGAATGTCCCCATTGCTCCTTCTGAAGATAATAAAAAAGGTACTTTTGGCCCTCATTCTGCACCTTGTTCTCCAAATTCTTTTGATGTACAAGAAATTGCTGAATCACATGCTAAAGATATTATTGATGGCTCTCATTTCATCTCTGAAGAAGGTTTGGACCTGTGGATTCAGCATTTTGCTCCAGCCACTCAGGGAGCAGTCAGCACTTTCAAGATTGATATTCCAGTAAGTTGGTTCAACTTCATAATCCACATTCTTTTAACTCCTGACAAGTTTGGCTGGATTATGAAATTGCTCAAATCTGAATTATGGACTTTGTTGACTGCAAACTATTCTACTGAAGAGACTATTACATTTCACATACCTGATAACTGCTCCACTTCTCAGGATCCAAGTTGTAAAGACTTTATGCAGGGAATTGGTAAGGAAAATGAGAGCATTAGCACAGCTGCTCACTCTTCTTGTGGCACAGGGAGCCCACTGCACCAGGTGTCTCCAAATAAAGTGCTCATTCTGCCACTTGGAGAGGCAGTTTCAAGGAAGAGAAGGGAGAAGGAACCTCTTGTGGAAACTGAGATAAGAAGAAGTGACAGGATTAAGAAAGATAACAATGGTTATAGGAGAAAACCTTGTACTATTCAGACTTGCCTCCCTTGTAATGCTATACCCCCAACAATTCATAATGAAGTTGTGAAAAATCTGACAAAGAGTTTCTGCAAGGTATCTGAGGAGGAGGCACATGACAAGTTGTCCAAAAAGCTCAAGAAAAATGAGCAGGAGGAGATGGCCAAGGTCCCCAAGGCAAATGGAGATGCTAACCCTCATGCTGTGTAAACATGACAGCACACCTCTACTCCAAGCCTACAAGCCAGATCCTTTATTTCCACAATTTACTGCAGCAACATTGTAGAGTGGCAGTGGCTTATTTTGGTAATCTATGTAATATAAATGGATTTGGTACTCCCTGCATCCTTTTGATTAGTAGTGGGAGATCTTTTCTTCTATATGTCTGTACCCATAATTGTGTGATGTGGGTCCAGTGGGACAAGTGTACTTTGAATACCCTGGAAAAGGATGATGTCCGTGCTGCTGATTGTTTTGCTCATGATTTGTTGAGAAAGGAAGTTTCTGCTGGGAATATACAGTTGACACCAGGGGATGGCACTTGGTGATTAATTACAATTTGATTATTTGTGTTAATGAATAACAATAGTTCATGGACCATATTGAACTGGAATGTCAGGGGCATTAATTCGTCAGATAAATGGTTGGCATCAGACAGAAAATTGAGGAGACTGCAGCTTGTATTGTTTGCATTTAGAAAACTAAAAGAGAACTTTTTGATCTTGCTTACCTGCACAATTTTTGTCTACACAGATTTAATAAGTTTGAATTCCTCCCCTCTGTGGGGGCCTCTGGTGGTATCTTGATAGCATGGAATGGCTCTTGTTTCAATGGTGAATTGATATTTCAAAACAAGTTCTCTCTCACAGTTCAGTTTACTTGCAAAACATCTCATCACTCCTGGGTTCTAGCCAATATTTATGGCCCTTGCAACCAAGAAGATAAGCTAGAATTTATTGACAGGTTAAACTCCATTCAAATGGACATTGAGACTGAATGGATTCTCATGGGAGATTTCAACTTTACCAGATCCCCAGATGTCAGGAATAAACCAGGTGGGGATGTCAATCAGATGCTTTTGTTCAATGAGGCTATTAGTAACCTAGGGTTGGTGGAACTGCCTTTAAAAGGTAGGAAATATAGCTGGAGTAACATGCAAGATAGTCCTCTCCAAAAAAAGTTAGACTGGATATTTACTTCTACTGCTTGGATGACCTCCTTTCCTGATTCCACTGCACTTCCTCTGGCCAAACCAATTTCTGATCACATTCCATGTATGATCAAAATTGGAACTAGCATCCCAAAGTCTAAGGTTTTCAGGTTTGAAAATTACTGGTTGAAACATAGCTCTTTCAAGGATATTGTCCAGGCTGCTTGGAATATTCCAGTGGGTTTCTCTGATCCTGCTAAGAAATTTAAAAATTTGAGGAGAGCACTGAAACTGTGGGCCAAGAACCTTTCTTGTATGAAAAAGCAGATTGAGGAGCTAAATGCTTGTATTTTTCTTTGGGACATGATTGAGGAATACAGAGACCTAACCTTATTTGAGGCAAATTGTAGGAGACTGTTAAAAGAGTATCTTCTGGAGGTGCTTAATAATCAAAAGATCTACTGGAAACAAAGGGGAAAATTAAAGGAGTTAAGTTTGGAGATGAGAACACAAAATTCTTCCACACTAAGGCCTCAATTAATCATAGACATAACAAGATTGCAATGCTGCTAAATGATGAGCATGTGGAAATCACTGATCATGCAGGCAAGGCTGCTATTCTTTGGGAGGCTTTTAAAAAAAAGACTCGGACAGTCAAGTGGGCATAATATGCATTTTGATTTGCATGATTTATATGAGAACAGAGTTGATCCACAAATATTTCAGGACCTTGAAAGGCCTTTCACACAAGAAGAAATTGATGATGTAGTGAAGAACTTACCAACTGATAAATCCCCAGGTCCAGATGGTTTCAACAATGAATTTATTAAAGCTTGCTGGGACATTATTAAAGAGGATACTACTGCACTGATCATGGCTTTTCATGTTGGCACTGTGAACCTTGAGAGCATCAATACATCTTTCATCACTTTAATCCCTAAAAAGGAAGTACCTCTCACACCAAATGACTTCAAACCCATTTCTTTGCTAAATGGTGTTATGAAAATCATTACAAAGTTGTTAGCCAACAGACTTCAGGGAGTGATATTACAGATAGTACATATTAATCAGTATGGTTTTTTGAAGAACAGGATGATTCAAGACTGCCTTGGGTAGGCTTATGAGTATATACACCAGTGTCACAAATCTAGAGAGGAGATGTTGGTGATCAAATTAGACTTTGAAAAAGCTTTTGATACTATTGAACATCAGGCCATCATTGACATATTCAGAGCAAAAGGTTTTGGTGAAAAATGGATTTCTTGGATGAGTCTTATATTCACATCTGCATATTCTGCTGTTATGCTCAATGGAGTTCCTCGGAAGAAATTTTATTCCAAAAGAGGGGTCAGACAAGGTGATCCTTACTCACCTTTGATTTTTGTTCTGGCTGCTGACCTCCTTCAATCCATCTTTAATAAGGCTATGAGTTTGGGGATTATAACTCCCCCTCTTCAAGTTAATTCTTGCCCTGATTTTCCAATAGTGCAATATGCTGATGATACCCTGGTCTTTATGAAAGCTAATGCCAGAGAGCTCATTTGTATTAAGGCACTCCTCAACACTTTTGCCGCAGCCACTGGTTTAAAGGTAAATTATCGTAAGTCAGTCATGGTGCCCATCAATGTTGCAGAGGACAGAGTGGATATATTCACAAACACATTGCAGTGCTCCAGAGGTCACTTCCCTTTCACATACTTGGGATTACCTCTGGGAATTTACAAACCAACTGTGGAGCAATGTTTGCCACTTGTTCAAAGAATTGCCAAAAGACTTGCTGGACTATCTACATTCATGACCCAAGCAGGAAAATTACTATTGGTAAAATAAGTGCTTGTTTCATTCACCATTTTCTTCATGTGCTGCCTAGATGTTCCTGTTACTATCAAGCAGCGGATCGTTAAATATTTGAGACATTGCCTGTGGAGGAGCCCTGATTTGGGGGATCGTACACCAGCACTTGTGGCATGGAAAACTGTCTGTAGGCCCAAGAGTCAAGGAGGGTTAGGAGTCATGGATATTTTCACACACAACAAGGCATTGCTCATGAAAAATCTTCATAAGTTTTTCAACAGACATGATATTCCCTGGGTAAATCTTGTTTGGGAGACATACTTCAGTACTGGGAATCTGCCAGGCAACAGCAGGGAGGGATCCTTCTGGTGGAAGTCAAATTTAGCTCTTATTGATCATTACAAAGCAATTGCTAGATGTAATGTAGGAGATGGTCAAAGTGCTCTGTTTTGGGATGATTGTTGGCATGACTTTGTCATGAAACACAAATTTCACCACCTCATTACTTTTGCCAGAAATACCTCTATTGCTGTCAATCAAGTCATCCATACTGAGTATCTCCAGGATTTATTTCACCTACCACTGACCACCCAAGCATATGAGGAATTCCTTGAAATGGAAAATATTTGCATCTCTTTGAGAAGCTCAGAGCACTTGCAGTTGAGGGACACATGGAGCTACATATGGGGCAATGAATTTTACTCCTCAATCAAAGCTTATAAGGTGTTAATTGGATATAAGATAACTCCACCTCATTTCAGTTGGATATGGAAGAGCTCATGTCAACCTAAACACAAAATTTTCTTCTGGCAACTGTTGCATGACAGAGTTAATACTAGGAATCTACTAAGAAGAAAGAACTTTGAGCTGGATGATTATAACTGTGTTGTTCGAAATTGTCATCAGGAGGAGACTTTACATCATCTTTTTTGGAGTTGCCCTTTTGCTGCATAATGTCGGGGTTACATTTGCCCAACCAGAACCTGTCAGTGTTGGAAGCATTTCAAGACCTTAAAGACAAACTGCAGCTTCCTTTCTTCATGGAGATTATTATACTAGGTTCTTGGGCTATTTGGATATCTAGAAACAACAAGATCATTGAACATATTAATCCCTCTTTTTAGGGTTGGAAACACATCTATTTGGAAGAGCTCAAGTTATTGAAATTCAGGATGAAGAATAAGTTACTGCCACAATTTTCAGCTTGGTTAGAGTCCATCTTGTAATTATAGGGGTAGTATAGATTTTTTTGATAGTTTCTCTCTCTTTTTTCTTTTTATTTTTTAGTTCTTTTTTTCTCTCTTCTTTCTCTTCTTTCTTTCTTTGTTTCTCTTTTCTAGGCTTACCTCAAGCCCTTAAGACATTGTTTTCTTTCCCTTTTTTTAATAAAAGTTGCAGTGGGGTTTTACCCTACTGTTTATAGTCAAAAAATCATATCTACTATATGATTCACGCTCGACCTTTCGGTCTTAGTGTTCTGAGGCCATATCTGCATATGCTAGTCTCGTCAAGTTTAACCTGAGTATTCTGCGTGTGCAAAACTGGCTTGCACCCGTTGTATGTGAACGTAGAGCTTATCACACCTGATCATCATGTGGTGTCTCGGCACGACGAGCTGTAGCAACGGTGCATACTCAGGGAGAACACTTGCACCTTGAAATTTAGTGAGAGATCATTTTATAATGCTATCGTCGTACTAAGCAAAATAAGATGCATAAAGGATAAACATCACATGCAATCAAATAAGTGATATGATATGGCCATCATCATCTTGTGCCTTTGATCTCCATCTCCAAAGCACCATCATGATCACCATCGTCACCGGTTTGACACCTTGATCTCCATCGAAGCATCGTTGTCGTCTCGCCAACTATTGCTACTACGACTATTGCTGCCGCTTAGTGATAAAGTAAAGCAATTACATGGCGATTGCATTTCATACAATAAAGCGACAACCATATGGCTCCTGCCAGTTGCCGATAACTGTTACAAAACATGATCATCTCATACAATAATTTATATATGAACACGTGTTGACCATATCACATCACAGCAAGCCCTGCAAAAACAAGTTAGATGTCCTCTAGTTTGTCGTTGCAAGTTTTACGTGGCTGCTACGGGCTTCTAGCAAGAAATGTTCTTATCTACGCATCAAAACCACAACGATTTTTCGTCAAGTGTGTTGTTTTAACCTTCAACAAGGACCGGGCGTAGTCAAACTCGATTCAGCAAAAGTTGGAGAAACAAACACCAACTAGCCACTTGTGTGCGAAGGACATCGGTAGAACCAGTCTCATGAACGCGGTCATGTAATGTCGGTCTGGGTCGCTTCATCCAACAATACCGCCGAATCATAGTAAGACATGCTGGTAAGTAGTATGACTATTATTGCCCACAACTCATTGTGTTCTACTCGTGCATATAACATCTACGCATAGAACTGGCTCGAATGCCACTATTGGGGAATGCAGTATTTTAAAAAAATTACCTACGGTCATCCAAGATCCATCTAGGAGATTGATGTCTACTACGCAACCTTCTTCTTGTAGACGTTGTTGGGCCTGCAAGTGCACAGGTTTGTAGGACAGTAGCAAATTTCCCTCAAGTGGATGACCTAAGGTTTATCAATCCGTGGGAGGCGTAGGATGAAGATGGTCTCTCTCAAGCAACCCTGCAACCAAATAACAAAGAGTCTCTTGTGTCCCCAACACACCCAATACAATGGTAAATTGTATAGGTGCACTAGTTCGCGAAGAGATGGTGATACAAGTGCAATATGGATGATAGATATAGGTTTTAAGTAATCTGAAAATATAAAAACAGCAAGGTAACAAGCGGTAAAAGTGGCGTAAGCGTTATTGCAATGATAGGAAACAAGGCCTAGGGTTCATACTTTCACTAGTGCAAGTTCTCTCAACAATAATAACATAGATAGATCATATAACAAGCCCTCAACATGCAACAAAGAGTCACTCCAAAGCCACTAATAGCGGAGAACAAACGTAGAGATTATGGTAGGGTACGAAACCACCTCAAAGTTATTCTTTCGGATCAATCTATAAAAGAGTTCGTACTAGAATAACACCTTAAGACACAAATCAACCAAAACCCTAATGTCACCTAGATACTCCATTGTCACCTCAAGTATCCGTGGGCATGATTATACGATATGCATCACACAATCTCAGATTCATCCAACCAACACAAAGTACTTCAAAGAATGCCCCAAAGCTTCTACCGGAGAGTCAAGAAAATGTGTGCCAACCCCTATGCATAGGTTCATGGGCGGAACCCGCAAGTTGGTCACCAAAACATACATCAAGTGGCACGTGATATCCCATTGTCACCACAGATAAACACGGCAAGACATACATCAAGTGTTCTCATAAAAGACTCAATCCGATAAGATAACTTCAAAGGGGGAACTCAATTCATCACAAGAGAGTAGAGGGGGAGAAACATCATAAGATCCAACTACAATAGCAAAGCTCGGGATACATCAAGATCGTGCCATAGAGGAAACACGAGAGAGAACACGAGAGAGAGATCAAACACATAGCTACTGGTACATACCCTCAGCCCCGAGGGTGAACTACTCCCTCCTCGTCATGGAGAGCGCCTGGATGATGAAGATGGCCACAGATGAGGGTTCCCCCCTCCGGCAGGGTGCCGGAACAGGGTCCCGATTGGTTTTTGCTTGCTACAGAGGCTTGCGGCGGCGGAACTCCCGATCTATCTTCTGTTTTGGAAGTTTTACGATACGTAGGTATATATGGGTGAAAGGAGTACGTCGGTGGACCGAAGGGGGGCACGGGCGCCCCCCCCCCCACCCTCGTGAGCACCTCCCTTCTTTCCTGACATGCACTCCAAGTCCACAAGGTAGCTTTCCTTCCAAAAATAACTTCTCCAGTTGATTTCGTTCCATTTTGACTCCGTCTGATATTCCTTTTCCTCGAAACACTGAAATAGGCATAAAACAGCAAATCTGGGCTGGGCCTCCGGTTAATAGGTTAGTCCCAAAAATAATATAAAAGTGGATAATAAAGCCCAATATTGCCTAAAACAGTAGATAAAGTAGCATGGAGCAATCAAAAATTATAGATACGTTGGAGACATATCAGAGATGCATAGCAACAAGCGGGGAAGAGTTTTGTCCACGTACCCTCGTAGACCGAAAGCAGAAGCGTTTAGTAATGCGGTTGATGTAGTCGAACGTCTTCGCGATCCCACCGATCCTAGTACTGAACGTACGGCACCTCGGCGATCTACACACATTCAGCTCGGTGACGTCCCTCGAACTCTTGATGCAGTTGAGGCAGAGGGAGAGTTCCCTCCGCACGACAGTGTGGTGACGGTGTTGATGAAGTTACCGTCGCAGGGCTTCGCCTAAGCACCAGGACGATATGACCGAGGTGTGTAACTGTGGAGGGGGGCACCGCACACGGCTAAGAGAAACTTTTGTGTGCCTTTGGGGTGCCCCATACCACGTATATAAAGGGGGGAGGAGGAGGAGGCCGGCCCTAGAGGGGGCGTGCCAAGGGGGAGTCCTACTTGGACTCCTAGTCCAAGTAGGATTCGGCCCGCCTCCTTTCCTTCCACCGGAGAGGGAAAAGGGGAAGGGAGAGAGAGGGAGAAGGAAAGGGGGTGCGCCCCCTCCCTAGTCTAATTCGGACTCCCTATAGGGTGGGGGCGCAGCTGCCCCTTGTGGGCTGCCTCCCCTCTTCCCTATGGCCCATATAGGCCCAATCTTCCCTGGGGGGAGGGGGGTTCCGGTAACCCCTCGGTACTCCGGATAAATGCCTGAATCACTTGGAACCATTCCGATGTCCGAATGCAACCTTCCAATATATGAATCTTTACCTCTCAACCACTTTGAGACTCCTCGTCATGTCCGTGATCTCATCCGGGACTCCGAACAAACTTCAGTTCATCAAAACACGAAACTCATGATACAAATCATCATCGAATGTTAAACGTGCAGACCCTACGGGTTCGAGAACTATGTAGACATGACGAGACACATCTCTAATAAATAACCAATAGCGGAACCTGGATGGTCATATTGGCTCCTACATATTCTATGAAGATCTTTATCGGTCAAACCGCATAACAACATACGTTGTTCCCTTTGTCATCGGTATGTTACATGCCCGAGATTCGATCATCGGTGTCATCATACCTAGTTCAATCTCGTTACGGGAAAGTCTCTTTACTCTTTCTGTAATGCATCATCCCGCAACTAACTCATTAGTCACATTGCTTGCAAGGCTTATACTGATGTGCATTACCGAGAGGGCCTAGAGATACCTCTCCGATACACGAAGTGACAAATCCTAATCTCGATCTATGCCAACTCAACAAACACCATCGGAGACACCTGTAGAGTATCTTTATAATCACCGAGGTAGGTTGTGACGTTTGATAGCACACAAGGTGTTCCTCCGGTATTCGGGAGTTGCATAATCTCATAGTCTGAGGAACATGTATAAGTCATGAAGAAAGCAATAGCAGAAATACTAAACGATCATTATGCTAAGCTAACGGATGGGTCTTGTCCATCACATCATTCTCTAATGATGTGATCCTGTTCATCAAATGACAACACATGTCTATGGCTAGGAAACTTAACCAATTTTGATTAACGAGCTAGTCAAGTAGAGGCATACTAGGGACACTCTGTTTGTCTATGTATCCACACATGTACTAAGTTTACGGTTAATACAATTCTGGCATGAATAATAAACATTTATCATGATATAAGGAAATATAAATAACAACTTTATTATTGCCTCTAGGGCATATTTCCTTCAGATCGGACATGGGTTAGTTGATTTGGATCATGTATCACTTAGATGACTCGAGGGATGCCTATTTAAGTGGGAGTTCTTTAGTAATTTGATTAATTGAACTTAATTTATCATGAACTTAGTCTTATAGTTTTGCATATCTATGTTGTAGATCAATAGCTCGCAATATAGCTCCTATATATTTTTGATATGCTCCTAGAGAAAACTAAGTTGAAAGATGATAGTAGCAATGATGCGGACTGGTTTCGTGATCTGAGGATTATCCTCATTGCCGCACAGAATAATTATGTCCTTGATGCACCGCTAGGTGAAAAACCTATTGCAGGAGTAGATGCAGACGTTATGAATGTTTTGCAAGCTCGATAAGATGATTACTTGATAGTTTAGTGTGCCATGCTTTACGGCTTAGAAACGGGACTTCAAAAATGTTTTGAACGCCATGGAGCATATGAGATGTTCCAATAGCTGAAAAATTGGTATTTCAGATCCATGCCCGTGTCGAGAGGTACACTACTAGGGATAACCTTATACACAGAATCTTATCAGCAGCGCGGGACAGGAAGGGGCGCTACTGCTAATAAGCAATAGCGCGGGCTGTAAACAGGCGCTACTGCTACCAACTTAGTAGTAGCGCGGCTCGGTAGAACCACACTGCTACTAAAATTGACCGACCGTTCCCGCCACGCTAGGTTTAGAGTAGCATGCCCACGTTAACTGCGCTACTGGTAAAGTAATAGTAGTAGCGCCCTTTTTTGCAGGTCACTACTGCTAATTTTGAAACTGGTCACATGGCGGGCCCCGCTTAGCAGTAGCACGTATGCCAGAAGCGCGCTACTGCTATCTTATTAGCAGTCGCGTGTTTTACGCCCAGCGCTACTGCTAAGCAGCATCAGTGCCACCTTTTTCCTCCCCTCCCCCCCTCCTCTCTTCCTCACTTTCCCCTAGCTCCCACCTCTTCTCTCCCTCACTTTGCTTCTTCCTCACTACTTCTCCCCCCATTACTCCCCTTCTTCTACCTATCTTTCTCTCTCTTTATTACTCCTAGCTAACTACACCACCACCATTAATGCATCTCCTTTCTCTTTTTTTCCTTCCCCCTCCACTAGTTGAACTTGTCTCCTCCCAAACTAGCTAGCTAGGTAGATCTAGCATCTAGTGAAGTGACCTATGTACCTCTCTAACTAGATCTATAGCCTTGTCAAGAAGAGCTTTTTCCACTTTTGATCATTCCATAGGTGTGTGTGGCGACACCTATCGACATCATCATCACCGTGCTCGATCTCGAGATAGGTGATTAAAAATTTGTGCTTTTGCAAGAATGGAAATATGTGTGTGTGCGATATGACATAATCGGGCGATATGATGGAAATTGTGTATGTGGCATGAGTTGTCGCCGAATTGTGCTTGTGAGTTGCCTATGTTTTGCCGAAATGTCGATTTATTTCCGTGGCAAACTCTATATGTCCTATTTTTAGGGAAGGTCATGCCGAATTTTTGTATGACTTTGATGCATGCATTTTTATAATCAATTTGTTTATTATTACCATGTAGGCGTTCATGATGGTCAGTGGAACGATGGTGGACAGGTGGTTGTGGTCGGTAGTGCAGCACATGAAAGAAAATAACATGACAGAGGTTTTATGTCTGTGTCGAAGATGCAAAGGACGAGTTTGGCTCGACCCCTATGACGATGGTCGTGTGATGGCGCACCTGCTCATGACTGGTTTCATGGATGGCTATACTCGATGGATAAATGAAGATGAGGATGATGATGTTGAGGACGCCGATGGGGCAGGCAATGACGACATGGGGCAAGACGAAGAGATGCTCGATAATGGCGGCGGAGAAGGGGCCGGACATGGCGGTGGGGAAGGGGCCAGACATGGCGGCGGAGAAAACATGGACTCCATGCCGTAGAATTCGTCGGTACTAAGTTCAACTGTGCGGGACCCTCATATTCAAGCACTGTTCGCGAGGAGACGAGTAATGACAGAGCTACTTCTAGAGAGGAGGCCAAGCTGCAGCAACTGGTGGTAGACTCGGACACTCCATTGTATCATGGTTGCAATCCCGAGGTGACCCGCTTGAGTTTCACGCTCAAACTCCTAAAGACGAAGGCTAAAAACAAATGGACCAACACTAGCCTCGATGAGCATCTCAAGTACCTAAAGGATGTTCTTCCCGCAGGGAATCTATGTCCTGCTAGTGTGGATGAGGCCAAGAAGATCGTGTGACCTCTTGATCTGCTGCAGGTTAGATACCATGATGCATCAACGATTGCATAATTTATTGGAAGGAGCACGCGAAAAAAACCAGCTGTCCGGTATGCAATGCTTCTCGATACAAGAAGGCCGGGAAGAAATCTCCCCAGAAAGTTGTATGGTACTTACAACGTTATTTTGTAGATCCCAAGGAAGCAAAGCTCATGCGTTGGCACGCAGAGAGGACAAAGCCCGACGATGGAGATGACCTGAAGCTGAGGCACCTCGTGGATGGGAGCCAGTGGAGAGCATTCAAGGGTGGATATCGGTATTTCGCATGTGATGCAAGGAACATCGTACTCGGCGCGTGTACCAATGGCATGAATCCGTTTGGCAACCAGAACACCAACCATAGCACATGGCCCGTGTTTGTATGGATGTACAACCTCCCCCCTGGTTGTGCATGAAGTTGAAGTACATACACATGAGCATGCTGATTCAAGGGCCGAAACAATCGGGAAATAATATTAATCTGTATCTGGGGCTACTTCAAGAGGAGTTAGACATGTTATGGAAAACACCGGCCAAGAAATGGGACGCCAGCAAAGACGAGTATTTCTATATGAGAGCCGCGCTGATCACGATGGTGCACGACTATCTCGCTTACGGATATGTCGCAGGCCAGATGTGACATGGAAACTGTGGATGCATGCGGTGCATGGATGATATGACATCTCAACAGCTAACATCAAGGAAAGATGGCGGGTTTGGGAAAATCGTGTACATGGGGCATCAAAGATGGCTCGAGAAGGACGACACGTGGAGATCTATTCAATGGTGAGGCTGAGCATCAAGGACCTCCACGTAAGCGGCGCGGCACCGAAATCGATGAGCTGTTGAAAACTGGAATGGTGCCCCGCGCCGGGAAAGACGATGAAAAAGGCGTCGGAGCCACTGCTGAAGGTATGGAAGACGAGGTCTATTTTCTGGGACTTGGAGTGCTGGCACAAACTTGACCGCCATCAAATGCATATATATATATATATATATATATATATATATATATATATATATATATATATATATATATATATATATATATATATAATGTCCTTGATAGCTTGCTTGCGACAACGATGAATATGCGGATAATACCAAGGATGGGCCAAAGGCAAGAAAAGACTTGCAAGATTTGAAAATCAGGGAAGATCTACGCATGCCGCCCCGTAAAAAGTCAGAGGAGACAGTGACGGAGACAGAGGCGCGGGAGAAGAAGGGCAAAAAAGTAAAGGAAGAGGATTATTGCCCCCCTTCTTGCTTCACCTTAAGTCCGGTTGAGATCGATCTATTCTTCAAGTGCCTTACCGAAATCAAAGTTAGTTCCGGTTACTATGGGAAGATAAGTAGATTTCTAGACACGAAGAAGAAAAGGTTTAGCGAGATGAAGTCCCATGACTGTCATGTGATGATGATGCAGATACTACCTATTGCCCTTAGAGGGATAATGGACAAGCACGTCTGTGACACGCTTATTGGTCTCTGCAACTTTTTCGACGTCATCTCTCGAAAGTCGATCAGTGTGAAGCAGCTCCGAAGGCTACAAGAAGATATCATTGTGATACTAAATGAGCTTGAGATGTACTTCCCGCCCGTGTTCTTTGACGTCATGGTGCATCTGTGTGTCCATATTGTGGACGACATAATAGACCTGCATTACAGGAATCACGAACTTGCCGTCAGCCAGCAGACGGGAACACATCTGGCTGAACAAACTACGACAAAGGGCTCTTTGCCGTCCACTGGCGGACGACAAAGATGCAAAGGCCTTTGTCGTCCGCTGGCAGACGGCAAAGGGCCTGGACTACACACGTGGCAGCTTAGGTCCGTTAAGGGGTTAACGGCGTGCTTTGCCGTCTGCTGGCTGACGACATAGACCTTTGCATCTTTGTCGTCTGCCAGCGGATGGCAAAGTTCCCAAATAGGCCAGCGCAGATGCCCCCCAGGTAGCTGCCATGTGGCACGCTATGCCGTCTACTGACTGATGGCAAAGATGCGAAGTTCTTTGCCGTCTGCCAGCAGACGGCAAAGCAACCATATAGGCTAACCTAGTGCCCCAGGTTGCACAGGTAGCTTCCACGTGGCAGCTTTGCCGTCTACTGGCTGATGGCAAAGCTCTTTGTCGTCCGCCAACAAACCGCAAAGAGCCTGTATAACCCCTGTTTTTTCTTAAATTCATTCAATTTCACAGATTTTCACAGATATATATATATATATATATATATATATATATATATATATATATATATATATATATATATATATATATATATATATATATATATATATACACATTTGAAAATACTTTCAACAAGCATACCAACACATGAATCGTGAAGATAGGAACATATGCAACATATCCAACAACATATCCAGCAGACAATGGTTTCATCCATACATACATATCCAACAACAAGTTTCCAAAAACAAAAAGGAAGCACGAGGAGAAGAGTAGACTCCATCAATGCAAGCTTCCTCATCTAAAGCAAATCTACAAATTGGCAAAGAAGAAAGTTATAAGAAGAAGAAGAAAAAGAAGAAAAAGAAAAAGAAGAAGAAGAATTTTTCTTCTCTTTATTTTTCTCCTCTCCTCTTCTTTATCTTCTTCTTCTAACTAAGGTAGGTAAAATGCCATTTTTAGCTAAGCTAGATAAAAATGCTAAGTGTAGGTCATTTTAGAGCTAAGCTAGGTAAATAGGTCATTTTGGAGCTTAGTAAGGTTATTATGTCATTTTTGAGGAAAATAAGCTAAGTCTATGTCATTTTGGAGGTAACCAAGATTATCATGCCATTTTTGACCTAAGTATGCTAAGTATGTCATAAATGAACCGAAGAAGCTAAGTATAGGTCATTTTTGAGCTAACCTAGGTAGTTATGCCATTTTTGAGCTAACTAAGCATATTTATTCATTTTGGAGGACAAAATGGCAAGTGTAGGTCATTTTAGAGCTATCCTAGTTAAAATCGGTCATTTTGGAGGTAGGTAAGGTTATTTTGTCATTTTGGAGGAAAATAAGCTAAGTCTATGTCATTTTGGAGCTAAACCAAGGTTATCATGCCATTTTTTACCTAAGTATGCTAAGTATTTCATAAATGAACTAAAGAAGCTAAGTATAGGTCATTTTTAGCTAACCTAGGTAGTTATGCCATTTTTGAGCTAACTAAGCATATTTATCCATTTTGGAGGACAAAATGGCAAGTGTAGGTCATTTTAGAGCTATCCTAGTTAAAATCGGTCATTTTGGAACTAGGTAAGGTTATTTTGTCATTTGGAGGAAAATAAACTAATTATATGATAGTTTGGAGCTATGCCAAGGTTATTATGTCATTTTTTACCTAAGTAAGCTAATTATGTCATAAATGAACTAGGTAAGCTAAGTATAGATCATTATTGAGCTATCCTAGGTAGTTATGCCCTTTTTAGCTAACTAAGCATATTAAGTCATTCAGGAGGAAAAAAATGCTAAGTATAGGTCATTTTATAAGTCATTTAGAATGTTCCAACTCCGAGACGCTTGCACCAGCCCATAGATTGAGCGTTGGAGCTTGCACACCTTGTTAGCATTCTCAGGATCGACAAAACCTTCTGGCTCCATCATATACAGTTCTTCCTTAAGATGGCCGTTAAGGAATGCTGTTTCGACGTCCATTTGCCATATCTCATAATCATAGTACGCGGAAATTGCTAACATGATTCGGACGGACTTCAGCTTCGCTACGGGAGAGAAAGTCTCATCGTAGTCAACCCCTTGAACGTGTCGATAACCCTTAGCGACAAGTCGAGCTTTATAGATGGTAACATTACCATCCGCGCCCGTCTTCTTCTTAAAGATCCATTTGTTTTCTATCACTCGCCGATCATCGGGCAAGTCTGTCAAAGTCCATACTTCATTTTCATACATGGATCCTATCTCGGATTTCATGGCTTCTAGCCATTTGTCGGAATTTGGGCCCTCCATTGCTTCTTCATAGTTCGAAGGTTCACCGTTGTCTAACAACATGATTTCCAGGAAAGGGTTGCCATACCACTCTGGTGTGGAACGTGTCCTCATCGACCTACGAAGTTCAGTAGGAGCTTGATCCGAAGTACTTTGATCATCATCATTAAGCTCCTCTCTAGTCGGTGCAGGCACCACAGGAACATCTTCCTGAGCTACGCTACTTCCCGTTTCAAGAGGTAGTACTTCATCAAGCTCTACTTTCCTCCCACTCAATTCTTTCGAGATAAACTCTTTCTCAAGAAAGGACTCGTTCTTGGCAACAAAGACCTTGCCTTCGGATCTGAGGTAGAAGGTATACCCAATGGTTTCCTTAGGGTATCCTATGAAGACGCATTTTTTTGACTTGGGTTCGAGCTTTTCAGGTTGAAGTTTCTTGACATAAGCATCGCATCCCCAAACTTTTAGAAACGACAGCGTAGGTTTGTTCCCAAACCATAATGCATACGGTGTCGTCTCAACGGATTTCGACGGAGCCCTATTTAAAGTTAATGCGGCTGTCTCTAGAGCGTATCCCCAAAATGATAGCGGTAAATCGGTGAGTGACATCATGGATCACACCATATCCAATAGAGTGCGATTACGACGTTCAGACACACCGTTACGTTGAGGTGTTCCAGGCGGCGTGAGTTGTGAAACGATTCCACATTTCCTTAAGTGCGTACCAAATTCGTGACCTTAATATTCCCCCCCACGATCTGATCATAAGAACTTTATTTTCCTGTCACGTTAATTCTCAACCTCACTCTGAAATTCCTTGAACTTTTCAAAGGTCTCAGACTTGTGTTTCATTAAGTAGACATATCCATATCTACTCAAGTCATCAGTGAGAGTGAGAACATAACGATATCCTCCATGAGCCTCAACGCTCATTGGACCGCACACATCGGTATGTATGATTTCCAACAAGTTGGTTGCTCGCTCCATTGTTCCGGAGAACGGAGTCTTGGTCATTTTTCCCATAAGGCATGGTTCACATGTGTCAAATGATTCATAATCGAGAGACTCTAAAAGTCCATCAGCATGGAGCTTCTTCATGCGCTTGACACCAATGTGACCAAGGCGGCAGTGCCACAAGTATGTGGGCATCGTTATCAACTTTACATCTTTTGGTATTCACACTATGAATATGTGTAACATTACGCTCGAGATTCATTAAGAATAAACCATTCACCAGCGGGGCATGACCATAAAACATATCTCTCATATAAATAGAACAACCATTATTCTCAGATTTAAATGAGTAGCCATCTCGAATTAAACGAGATCATGATACAATGTTCATGCTCAAAGCTGGCACTAAATAACAATTATTGAGGTTTAAAACTAATCCCGTAGGTAAATGTAGAGGTACCGTGCCGACGGCGATCACATCGACCTTGGAACCATTCCCGACGTGCATCGTCAACTCGTCCTTCGCCAGCTCCGCTTATTCCGCAGCTCCTGCTTTGAGTTACAAATATGAGCAACGGCACCGGTATCAAATACCGGGAGCTACTACGAGTCTTGGTAAGGTACATCAATTACATGTATATCACATATACCTTTGGTGTTGCCGGCCTTCTTGTCCGCTAAGTATTTGGGGCAGTTCCGCTTCGATGACCACTTCCTTGCAATAAAAGCACTCGGTCTCGGGCTTGGGTCCATTCTTTGGCTTCTTCCCGGCAATCGGCTTAATCGGCGCGGCAACTCCTTGTCGTCCTTCTTGAAGTTCTTCTTACCCTTGCCTTTCTTAAACTTAGTGGTTTTATTCACCATCAACACTTGATGTTCCTTTTTGATCTCCACCTCCGCTGATTTCAGCATTGAATATACCTCATGAATGGTCTTTTCCATCCCCTGCATATTGAAGTTCATCACAAAGCTCTTGTAGCTCAGTGGAAGCACTGAAGGATCCTGTCAATGACCGCGTCATCCGGGAGATTAACTCCCAGCTGAGTCAAGAGGTTGTGCAACCCAAACATCTTGAGTATGTGCTCACTGACAGAACTATTTTCCTCCATCTTACAACTGAAGAACTTGTCGGAGACTTCATATCTCTCGACCCGGGCATGAGCTTGGAAAACCATTTTCAGCTCTTCGAACATCTCATATGCTCTGTGTTGCTCAAAACACTTTTGGAGCCCCGGTTCTAAGCTGTAAAGCATGCCGCACTGAACGAGGGAGTAATCATCAGCACGAGACTGCCAAGCGTTCATAACGTCTTGGTTCTCTGGGATGGGTGCTTCACCTAGCGGTGCTTCTAGGACATAATCTTTCTTGGCAGCTATGAGGATGATCCTCAGGTTCCGGACCCAGTCCGTATAGTTGTTGCCATCATCTTTCAGCTTGGTTTTCTCTAGGAACGCATTGAAGTTGAGGGCAACATTAGCGTGGGCCATTTGATCTAAAATACATATTGTAAAGATTTTAGACTAAGTTCATGATAATTAAGTTCATCTAATCAAATTATTCAATGAACTCCCACTCAGATAGACATCCCTCTAGTCATCTAAGTGAAACATGATCCGAGTTAACTAGGCCGTGTCCGATCATCACGTGAGACGGACTAGTCAACGTCGGTGAACATCTCCATGTTGATCGTATCTTCTATACGACTAATGCTCGACCTTTCGTTCTTCCGTGTTCCGAGGCCATGTCTGTACATGATAGGCTCGTCAAGTCAACCTAAGTGTATTGCGTGTGTAAATATGGCTTACACCCGTTGTATTCGAACGTTAGAATCTATCACACCCGATCATCACGTGGTGCTTCGAAACAACGAACCTTCGCAATGGTGCACAGTTAGGGGGAACACTTTCTTGAAATTATTATAAGGGATCATCTTATTTACTACCGTCATTCTAAGCAAATAAGAAGCAAAACATGATAAACATCACATGCAATCAAATAGTGACATGATATGGCCAATATCATATTGCTCCTTTGATCTCCATCTTCGGGGCGCCATGATCATCTTCGTCACCGGCATGACACCATGATCTCCATCATCGTGTCTTCATGAAGTTGTCACGCCAACGATTACTTCTACTTCTATGGCTAACGCGTTTGGCAATAAAGTAAAGTAAGTTACATGGCGTTATTCAATGACACGCAGGTCATACAAAAAATAAAGAAAACTCCTATGGCTCCTGCCGGTTGTCATACTCATCGACATGCAAGTTGTGATTCCTATTACAAGAACATGATCATCTCATACATCACATATATCATTCATCACATCCTTTGGCCATATCACATCACAAAGCACTTGCTGCAAAAACAAGTTAGACATCCTCTAATTGTTGTTCCATGTTTTTACGTGGCTGTTATAGGTTTCTAGCAAGAACATTTCTTACCTACGTAAAACCACAACGTGATATGCCAATTTCTATTTACCCTTTATAAGGACCCTTTTCATCGAATCCGCTCCAACTAAAGTGGGACAGACAGACACCCGCTAGCCACCTTATGCAACTAGTGCATGTCAGTCGGTGGAACCTGTCTCACGTAAGCGTACGTGTAAGGTCAGTCCGGGCCGCTTCATCCCGTGATGCCGCCGAAGCAAGATAAGACTAGTAGTGGCAAGAAAATTGACAACATCTACGCCCACAGCTGCTTTGTGTTCTACTCGTGCATAGTAACTACGCATAGACCTAGCTCATGATGCCACTGTTGGGGAACGTAGCAGAAATCAAAATTTTCTATGCATCACCAAGATCAATCTATGGAGTTATCTAGCAACGAGGGAAGAGGAGTGCATCTACATACCCTTGTAGATCGTGAGCGGAAGCGTTCAAGAGAACGGGGTTGATGGAATCGTACTCGTCGTGATCCAAATCACCGATGACCGAGCGCCGAACGGACGGCATCTCTGCGTTCAACACACGTACGGTTGGGGAAGACGTCTCCTCCTTCTTGATCCAGCAAGGGGAAAGGAGAGGTTGATGGAGATCTAGCAGCACGACGGGGTGGTGGTGGATGCAGCGGGGATCTGGGCAGGGCTTCGCCAAGCTCTACAGAGAGGAGGAGGTGTTGGAGAGGGAGAGGGAGGCGCCAGGGGCTAGGGTGCGGCTGCCCTCCCTCCCCCCACTATATAGGCCCCCTTGGGGGGCGCCGGCCCTAGGAGATGGGATCTCCAAGGGGGGCGCCGGCCAAGGGGTGGCTTTCCCCCCAACCACATCCGGCATAATTATCCATCACTGATCCATTGCCTACGAGCTTTTCACATATTGTTCTCCTCTTATTTACTTTTCCGTTGCTACTCTTACAACTACTACAAAAACCCAAAAACATTTATCTTTAATTTTGCTACCGTTACTATTATTATCATACCACTTCTACTACTAAACACTTTGCTGCAGATACTAAGTTATCCAGGTGTGGTTGAATTGACAACTCAACTGCAAATACTCAAGAATATTCTTTGGCTCCCGTTGTGTCGAATCAATAAATTTGGGTTGAATACTCTACCCTCGAAAGCTGTTGCGATCCCCTATACTTGTGGGTTATCATCGGGGTCAGGGGGTCGGGGTGTCGGGGTCGGGATGGCAAATCCTCGACCCCTCAACGACCCTCGACCCCTCGACCCCTTTTCACCTCGACCCTCGACCCCTCGACACCTCGATCCTGACCCCTAGACCCTCGACTCCTTTTCCCCTCAATCCTCGACCCCTCGACCCCTTTTCCCCTTGACCTTTGACCCCTCAACACCTCGATCCTCGACCCCTAGACCCTCGACTCCTTTTCCCCTCGATCCTTGACCCCTCGACCACTCGGCGACCCTCTTTTTCTACTTTTCCTACTTCTTTTTTTTCATCTTCTACTTCTACTTCTTTTTTCATCATCATCATCTTCTTCTTCATCATCATCATCTTCTTCATCATCATCATCTTCTTCTTCTTCTTCATCATCATCATCTTCTTCATCATCATCATCATCATCTTCTTCTTCTTCTTCTTCTTCTTCTTCTTCATCATCATCATCATCTTCATCATCATCATCATCTTCTTCTTCATCATCATCATCTCTTCTTCTTCTTCTTCTTCTTCTTCTTCTTCTTCTTCTTCTTCTTCTTCTTCTTCTTCTTCTTCTTCTTCTTCTTCTTCTTCTTCTTCTTCTTCTTCTTCTTCTTCTCCTTCTTCTTCTTCTCCTTCTTCTTCTTCTCCTTCTTCTTCTCCTCCTTCTTCTTCTCCTCCTTCTTCTTCTCCTCCTCCTTCTTCTCCTCCTCCTTCTTCTCCTCCTCCTTCTTCTCCTCCTCCTCCTCCTCCTCCTCCTTCTTCTTCTTCTTCTTCTTCTTCTTCTTCTTCTTCTCCTCCTCCTCCTCCTCCTCCTCCTCCTCCTCCTCCTCCTCCTCCTCTTCTTCTTCTTTATTTTCCTTTTCCTCTCCTTCTTTTCTTCTTCTTCCTTCTTTTCCTTCTACCTCTTGTCTTCTTTTTCTTCTTCATTTTCCTTATTTTCCTTTTCCTCTCCACTTCTACTTTATTCTTCTTTTCTTTTTTTTTCATCTCACAAAATGTACTAATAACCTAAAATATGACTAACCTAAAATCTACTAACCTAAAATATGACTAAATATAAAAAAACTAACCTACAATCTACTAACCTAAAAATTAATTAACCTAAATTACAAACAGTGCAACCTAAATCAACTAACATAAATCAAAAAATAGCAAGAAAAAAAAGAAAAAAGGGAAGCTCACCAGAGGGTGGCTGGAAGGAGCGGCATCAGGTGGCAGGGGGCGGTTGGACGGAGAGGCGGCAGGCGCCGGGCGGCGGGCGGCTTGAGCGGCGGGTGCCGCGGCCTTGGGGTTGAGGCGGTGGGGCTCGGCGGCGAGGGCGGCGTGCACGGGGACAGCGTGGGCGAGGTGAGGGGAGAGAGACAAAGGGGAGAGAGAGAGGGGTGGGGCGCGGGCGCTGACTGTTTTCGGTTAGGTCAAACCTCTTTGTCGTCTGCTAGCAGGCGGCAAAGAGCCTAGCTAGTGGAGTGGGGCCGGGGGAAACGGTCGTTAGGTTGGCCACTTTCTTTGGCGTTTGCTAGCAGACGACAAAGAAAGTGGCCGTTAGGTGGTTCTCGTTAGTGGGCCACCCTCCCTCTTTGATGTCTGCTAGCAGATGGCAAAGAGCTGGCTGACGGCAAACATGGTCTTTGTCGTCAGCTCTTTGATGTCTGCTAGCAGACGGCAAAGAGCTGGCTGACGGCAAAGATCCTGATTCTGGTAGTGCTGGGGCCGTCATTCCTGCACAACATGATGCCGTTTGAGAGGATGAATGGGATCATATAAGGATTCATCCGTAACATGTCCCGTCCGGATGAAAGCATCGTCCAGGGCTATCTGACACAAGAGTGCATCTCTTTCTGTGAGAATTTTCTATATGGCGCAGACCAAACGCCTACTGTTGGTTTGCTCGTTAATAAGCACGATGGGAGGCTCAGAGGAGAAGGTCACTCCAATGGTCGCAGGGGACTGCATGTGGCCTACTCAGATCGACGCAACAACTTTGACAGATCAAACTTGGTAGTGCTACAACACCTAGACCAGGTATATCCTTTCGTGGCACTGCACAAAGAAACTATCGTAAAGAAGTATCATGACCCGGGGGTATGCAGGACGGATGCCGAAGTTACTAGAGAGCGCAACTCCACTTTCCTGCATTGGTTCAAAGAGCATATTCTTGCTAATCCCCCGAAGAGGGATCTAAGGAAGGATTGCTCATATACACCTTAGCACATGGCCTCTCGCCCAACCTCGTCACCTATCAGGCGTACGATATCAACGGATACATGTTCTACACGGAGGCCAAAGATATGGACAGTGATGATCAGAACTCAGGGGTGACGATGGAATGCATGACCGGCAGCGAAAACGGCACAACTGAAAGATTTTACGAAAGGGTCGAGGAGATCTGGGAGATTGACTACTCTGGACTGCACAACACGACGATGTTCCGTGTCAGATGGGCTAAGAATGTCGAAAGAGAAAACCGGTATTTCATTACCATGACTATACCCGACACCAAGAGCGCTACCGTGAACGCCATCGCAAAACACGAGCCATGGGTACACGCTAAGCACGTGACACAATGCTTCTTCACAACCGACCCGTGCAATCCCAGCCGTGTTTTCGTGAGGAGAGGCAAAAGGAACATCATTGGAATGGATGGAGTCACCAATGAGGAAGACTACGACCAGTACGGAAACCCGATGAGGGAATATGACGATGACGATGAAGTATACGTCAAAAGAAGAATCAATACTACATTACCTAAGAAATATCATACTCCATGGAAAAGGAAAAGTCACAATGAGGGGCTCCATTATTCGTCAACGAACAAGAAGGGAAAGAAGCTCACTCAAAAACAAAAACGTCGACGCTGAGAAACCGTTGTCGGTCAACTGATGTAATATATATGTTCCTATTTTCTATGCACACTTAACTGTTACGGGTCAAATGATGTAATATATATGTTCCTATTTTGTATAGCACACTTAACCGTTATGGGTCAAATGGTGCAATATATATCGCCTTAGTTATATACATTGTATCACCTTCCCTTCGTTCCGGCTCTCGAGAAAAGTGGGAAAATAAAAGAAAAGGAAAAGAAGAAAAGAAAAGGAAAAGAAGAAAAGATTACCTTAAAGAAAACAAAAAGGAAAAAAGAAAAGAATAGGAAAAGAAAAGAATAGGAAAAGTAAAGAAGAAAAGGAAGAAAAAAGGAAAAGAAAAGAAAAAGAAGAAAAGGAAAGGAAAAGAAAATAGAAGAAACAAACAGGAAAAGAAAAGGAAAATAAAAAATGAAAACGATGGCAGGAGCACTGGTTGAGTAAAAGCACTATAGCTACGTCATGTAGCAGAAGCGTTGTTCCAGAAAAGCGCTATAGCTACTTCATATATAGTAGTAGCGCTTTTCTTGAAAACACGCTATAGATAAGTTAACTATAGCATGTTTCCAAGAAAAGCGCTACTGCTATTTTCACATGATCCCCCGCGTGGGCTTCCCTCCTCTCCTTCCTCCCCCTTTCCCCACTCTCTTCTCCCCCTCGTCACCACTGCCCTCGCCGGAGCCCACGCGCCTCCCTTGCCCTCGCAGGAGCCCGAGCGTTGACCCCAACACCGTACGCCTCCTCCCTCGGTCCCGACCACGACGCCGCACGCCTCCATCGCCGTCGCCCGGCCCCGACCCCGACGCACCACGCCTCCCTCCTCCTCCTCCTCTCTCTGCCACTAGAGTTCTAGCTAAGGTTCTTTGGTTAATTTACTTAGGTTTTAGTTAGGGCAGTAGGTTAATTAGGTTATCTATTTAGTTAGGGCATGTTGACGCTCGAAAATGGCTTGAGGATATAATGAGATGATGTTAAAATTGTGAGTTCATGTCACCATTTGATGGCTCTCTTTAAGATGATCAAAATAGATATAGAGATGGTCCAAAACGGAGCTCAGAGGCAAAAGTTATGACAATCTTAGAGATGCTCGTATTGGCATCAGACTAAAGAATGGCATGAAACCTAATTAATATAGCCTCGGATGAAAAAAGTTACAACTTCAAAGTTCTTTGTCTTGTCGAAACGGACGATTTTGATATAAAAATCGACCCCATCCGAGGTCGTATGCGAGTTCTACGGCCAAAACTGTGCTACAACACTGCATGGCCGGATCATCCGGACCGGGGACCAGATCATCCGGCCGGGGGCCGAAAAATTGATCCAAACAACAAAAGCTAAAATTTGAATCTGGATGATCTGGGTCGAGTCCCGGATGATACGGGTAAAGGCCGGACAATCCGGGCAATCGTCCAGACGTCCGGACAAGTTTTTCTGCTGTAGACTTTAAAAAACAGCCTGAAACACCCTTAAGATGGCCTCATATCGAAAAGTGTTCAACACAAAAGTTGTGAGTCTATTTGAGACGGTTGATTTTGATATAAAAATTATCTTAATCCGAGTTTGTATGAAAAAGTTACAGCCCGATTAGTGGACTACTGTCAGAAATCTGGGCTTGGCCGGATCATCCGGGCCTAGAGCCGGACATCTGGGCCGGAGGTCGCGAGAAGTCCGAATTTGGTTGGATTTTGATGATTTGGACGGCAAAGCAAGTCCTTTTATTGTACGGGAAGTCCATCCGCCTCTTATATAGACAAGAGGTGACAGCCGATTGAACAACACACAATCGAACAAATCTATCTACATCTTTTACCTTTACTTTTCCTTCTCCCTTGTTCTTCTTTTTCTCATTCTTCGTTCGTTCTTCGTTTGCAATCAGCGAACCTCGAGGCCCTAGGGGCGGTCAGGCCGACCTATGGCAGCCCATAGCCGCCGCGCACCCTGAAGGGGTCCCTCCCGGGCGTGTGGGGTTTCGGGTGTACAAAAGCGCCCGCCGGATTGTCTTGCGTACCGCGCTTCCGGCGGGTCTCCTTTGACGTGAGCTGCAGTGCATCACCCTCGGTGTCGAGGGTACACGGTGACATGTTCGTGTGCGAACACACTTTTTGCCGACTCCGCTGGGGACGAAGCTTCGAATGGTCTCCGGCCCATTCTTGCTACGAAGAGGTCGTCATCAAGAAGTTGTGATCTAAAAAAGATAATATGAATACCCAATTCCCCTTTGTAGATGCAAATAATTCATATGTTGTTGCTGGGTCACCTAATGAGCATAATGTATCGGCTAGCCCTAGTTTTATCAATCATGCATCTAATTATGCGCAAGGGCCGATGCAAAACAATCTTCATGCTTCAAATTTTTATGATTTTAGCAACGTACAAGATATATATCCAAACTCTCATGCATCGGCAACCCCACAAATCCATATGCCGATGAACAACATGCTGGTTTTGGTTAATCAATTTGAAACACATCATGTTAAAATTTCCAATAGCATACAAGAAAGTGTTTCACCTTTTTATTCATCGGCAACTAATTTGCAATATGTGAATCCAACCTTGCCGATGGATGGGAGAATTGGCCATGCTACTACTAGCTATTCGGCCAGTTACTCTCAACCATCATATGCTACACCTCATATTAGTAATTTTTCAGCACCGTATGCAACTGTAGATGTTCATAATTCGGCCCCACATCTTCATGGTCATAGCCGAATAAGTGAAAATTTTACAGGAACACATGTGCCGTCATAAAATACTGTATCATATATGCATACTCTACGCAATTCAAGAATTTCGGCAACACTCATGAATCATTGCCGAAATAATATGAAAGTATTGCGGAGCAATCCCTTCCAGAAGTGGTTGTGGTTTCATTAAAAAAGAGCTTGGCACAAAACAAGAGAATTAGTGCTCTTTGCCTTGAACAATATGAAAAGGGGTTGTTTCCTGATTATGCTGCAATAAAGGCTAGAGTTTTGCAGGAAGATGAAACTTCATCAATTGGTAGTATTGGTGAGAGAGCATATGGTTGTACAGCAGTGCATACACCTCCACCTAGTACCGTAGTATATTATACACCCCCTGCACAATTGCAAATTTCGGCAACACTAACACTTCATTGCCGAAAAATCCTAAAAGCATTGGGGGGAAAACTAATCTAGAGCGGGCTGAAATTGAGAGGGGAGTTAAAGCTTTGCGCGATAGGGTGCAAGTACTTCACCAAGAGAGAATTGATAGGGAATTAGCTCAAAGAAAAGAAGCCTTGCCAATTAATATAACCGGTGAAAAGAATGATTATTCAGAAACTAAAAGTGCTTCGGTTGAAAAAGCCAAATCAAGTAGTATATATTCCGAATTCATCAAATCCAAAGAGGCAAACATTGAGTGAGAAAGGGCATGGAAAGTATAGCAAGACAACCATACTTGAATTTTCTGAAGTTAATGGAACCTACTTCCTGCCCTATGAGTTTCGTGCCATAGAAATTGACGAGCTTCAAGAACAAGAACAAGTAGCCGAGGAAAGTTTGGTGGACAAATATCTTCAAACTAATGATGCACGAAATCAAGAAAAAGATGATGACAAGGCGTTGGGGAGCTATCCGAAGGCGGAGCAAGATATTCTTCAAGTCACGCCACCATCATGCTCTCCCAATATATTTGAAGAGGTATATCTAGCAATTAATTTACCCGTTTTCAGATTTGGTCATGACTTAGTTGTTGATGCATCTATTAGAAAAATTCTCATAAGTAATTTTCAAAGACCAATGAAGAAGGGTAATTTACTTGTTAGCAATAAAATTGTTA
This sequence comes from Aegilops longissima, assembly GCA_021605205.1. Classification (NCBI taxonomy): domain Eukaryota; kingdom Viridiplantae; phylum Streptophyta; class Magnoliopsida; order Poales; family Poaceae; genus Aegilops; species Aegilops longissima. Next base: position 412,537,972 of record CM038681.1, read on the forward strand.
CTAAGCATATCGGTCAATATATTGTACCATTCAAAGAGACCGATAGTGACTTATTACTGCAGCCAAAGCGTTTCCCATTGCTTTATTTGAAGTTCATATCTAATTAGGTAGCTTTGCTTGCATCATACTTGGCTTACGCATGGTCCCAATTTAGACATGTATGTTCTAACTACTTTGATTTCAGAAATTTAAAGCCAAGGTTAAAATCTTTTGAGAAAACCGATGCTAGTATAGTTTCTTATCCAAAGACATCGGAGATAGAGTGCAAAACACAATGCATAGTCGAATGGGGTGATGCAAAATCTGAACCATTCATTTGCTTAACTCCAAAGCCGTTATCACAACAAGATCGGCTAGAGAATAAAAAGTTTACCTTCAATTCAAACATGTGTGATCAAATCTTTGATTTGTTGTTGAGAAATAATTATATTAGAACTCTTGATCACCATGTTGAGCCATCTGTCCAGGGGCGAATGTATTGTAAGTTGCATGATTCGTCCAAGCATACTTTTGAGGATGGCAACATGTTTTGTCAAATAGTTAAATCGGCCATTGATAAAGGACGGTTGAAATTTGTTGAGACACCAAGAAATGAGCAGTCTATTCCAATTGGTCCCGATGGTAAAAGGTTTTTGCATCGGCTGATTCAAGGTGATCCATTTAAAGAGAAGGTCAAAACTACAGGTGATGAGATCAAGCTTTCAAGTAAAGAAGTTGTTAAAGAGCATAATGAACATAATCTTGACGGCGAGAATTCCATCAGAGCTACAATGGAGACGCCAAGGACTGGGGGGCAACAAGAAAATCCAAAGATCGGTGCAAGCACAACCAAAGAAAATAAAGGCCGACATAAGCACAAAGGTAAAAAGCCGAAAGTCACTTTCGCGCAACTATTGGAAAAATATCAGAAGATAAGTGAGAAGAACAGTGCTTGTCGGCCAACTAATGCAAAAGCATCAAGATCACCCCCTAGGCGCAAATCCAAGGATCGATATTGGCAAGAAGAGAATTTGAATGCAACTTGTTCATATCCTTATTTTGGGCCGCCAATGCCAATGCCGTGGATGCCTCCCTATGCTCATGTAGATCCATATCCATCATGGGACAGGTACGATACAAGGGAACCCTCTCCATCTTATTTTAGAACATCTCACCAATATTATGCAGGTCCAAGAAAAACAACATTTGAACAATCACATGTTAAATACCGTTTCAATCATAAGGAATCGGTCCGGAGCTCAAGGAAGACGAAAGAGGTAGTCAAACAAGTTTACCGCGTTAAAAGAGATGGTCATAAGAGTGCGACTTCAGATTTGATCTCAAATGAAAAAGAGCCAATGAAAGTGTTGACATTGGCTACTAAAGGCAATGAGATGAAGCAGCCAATTATTGAAAGTCAAAGTGCCAAATCTGAAGAAAAGAAGTTGAGAGTGCACAAGGCCAAAAAGGAATTGTCATTGGTCAAGACAGAACCACAGCCGAGATGCCCACTCGGCTTATCGTATTGGCAAAATAAGAAATTACAAAATCTTAGCGCACAAGAGCTGAGACAGAAGAACATGGCATGGGTTCCCAAGAGGACCAATCATAACAAACATGATTTGCATGCTTCTATTGCAACAAGTACAATAAAAGTGAAGAAAGAGGAGGATGGAAGCAAAAAAACAATTAAGCCGAAGGTGTGCATCACAACATCAAAATCTTCGGTTAGCACATCATCCATTTTCTTCAACCATGCCATTGATGCCTTTGCCATGGAATTCATCCCTAGGTATGATCAATTACCCTCCATGGATTCATTTTGATCCATGGATGCAACATAATTTTCTATATCATGAGAGGGTATTACCAAATCACTATACATTTGGTTAGTTTTATTTTTGTTGCTAATACAAAGGGGCTGAAATATTTTGTTGGTATTTTATTTGTTTATTTCGGCTATACATGCTTTAGTGGATGAATTCTACATGGACCTCATGGTAATGGCCGATACTTAACTATCGTCCTAAGAAGCTATCTAATCATGGCCGGTGTGGAATTCTAACATCTTCCTTAGTTCAATTGGAGACCAAGACAAGGTACATGTTAAGTGATATTACCCTTGTCTTTCTAGTACTATGGAGATTATTTTCGAAGTTTAATTTCATAACAATGGCCGCGGTGTCAGTGTTGTTTATATATCTCCATATGGTGCTATTTTGTGAAGCCTCATGCTGCTTAAAATATCTTTGCACAATAATCAAAGCCGAATATGAAATTTTATTCGGTTTAGAGCTTTTGGTTGCCATAGGTGCTATACATATTGAGGCTTTTGGTGATTCGTTATAAGTAATGCAACAAATATCCAAGAGTTATCAATGTTTTGACAAATCACTTATAGTTTATATTGAGGTATGTATAGATGCAAAATTTACCTTGGGTTGCTTTAAAATTGTTCATATTACTAGACATGACAATTCAAGAGAGTTGGCACAGCAAGCATCCGGCTACTATGTTAATCATGGTGTATTGCATTTCTATCAATAGCCGATACATAGTCTCGTCGCCAAAGGTAAGACCGAACCGAAGTCCATCACTTCGGACACTAATGAATTTTTAATGCAGGCAAAAGTAAGGATTTGAGAAAGTTTATTGTTGATTATCCGCAAAATCCTAGCAAAAAGATGAACAATATGGTTCGGAGAACGACCTTGAGATACATATCTATGGAACTTTATCATTGGATTCTTAATGATGTTGAGAAGGTTTGACCCAAGTTTGCATCAAGGATTCAAATAAATAATGATCGCTATATATTTATTGCCCTAAGCACATGCAAAGTAGCCGATGGAGTATTGACATCGTCCTTAGTACAACATGGCACAAGTTATTTTTCGGCACGCTAGCTTTGCCGAAAAACAGGGGGCATGTGTTGACGCTCGAAAATGGCATGATCGCAAAAAATGACTTGAGGATATAATGAGATGATGTTAAAATTGTGAGTTCATGTCACCATTTGATGTCTCTCTTCAAGATGATCGAAATAGATATAAAGATGGTCCAAAACGGAGCTCGGAGGCAAAAGTTGTGACAATCTTAGAGATGGTCGTATTGGCATCAGATCAAAGAATGGAATGAAACATAATTAAGGTGACCTCGGATGAAAAAAGTTACAACTGCAAAGTTCTTCGTCTCCTCGAAACGGACGATTTTGATATAAAAATCGTCCCCATACAAGGTCGTATGCGAGTTCCACGGCCAAAACTGTGCGCTGCAGCACTGCATGGCCGGATCATCTGGACCGGGGGCCAGATCATCTGGCCGGGGGCCGAAAAATTGACCCAAACAACAGAAGCTAAAAGTTGAAGCCCGGTGATCTGGGTCGAGTCCCGGATGATCCAGATAAAGGCCGGACAATCCGGGCAATCGTCCGGATGTCCGGGCAAGTTTTTCTGCTACAGACTTTAGAAAACAGCCCGAAACATCCCCAAGATGGCCTCATATTGAAAAGTGTTCAACACGAAAGTTGTGCGTCTCGTTGAGATGGTTGATTTTGATATAAAAATCATCTTAATCTGAGTTTCTATGAAAAATTTACAGCCCGATTAGTGGACTGCAGAAATCTGGGCTTGATCGGATCATCCGGGCCTAGAGCCGGACAACCGGGCCGGAGGTCGTGAGAAGTCCGAATTTGGTTAGATTTTGATGGTTTGGACGGCAAGGCAAGTCCTTTTATTGTACGGGAAGTCCATCTGCTTCTTATTAGACAAGAGGTGACGGCCGATTGAATAACACACAGTCGAACAAATCTATCTACATCTTTTACCTTTACTTTTCCTTCTCCCTTGTTCTTCTTTTTCTCGTTCTTCGTTCGTTCTTCGTTTGCAGGGCGGAGAACATCGAGGCCCTAGGGGCGGTCAGGCCAACCTAGGGCAGCCCATAGCTGCCACGCGCCCTGACGGGGTCCCTCCCGGGCGTGTGGGGTTTTGGGTGTACAAAAGCGCCCGCGGATTGTCTTGCGTACCGCGCTTCCGGCGGGTCTCTTTCGATGTGAGCTGCGGTGCATCACCCCTGGCGTCGAGGGTACACGGTGACATGTTCGTGTGCGAACAGGGCAGTAGATTAATTAGGTTATCAATTTAGTTAGGGCAGTAGGTTAATTAGGCTATCTATTTAGTTAGGGCAGTAGGTTAATTTGGCTATATTATGAACCGCTAGGTGCATTTTTGAACCCTAGATAGTATGAACCCTAGTTAGGATTAACCCTAGTTAGTATGAACCCTAGGTTTCAAATTAGGACATAAATTTAGCTAGGTTTTGAAATTCAGACAGAAATTTATATAGGTTTCAAATTAGAACAGAAATTTAGGGTTAGGTGTTTTAGGTGTAGTTAAAAGAAAAAAGAGAATTGATTATATAGGTTTCCTGCATTTTTATAGTTTAAGAAATTGTTGCTATTTAAATTTTATAGTGTTAGTTAGTTAATTAGAATTACTATGAAACCTAGGACAGATTACTTAAAGCAACTGTTGCTATTTAAATTTTTTAGTTTAAGCAATTGTTGCTATTTAAAAAAACAGAATTAGTATGAGCCCTAGTTAAAGCAAAGTTTTTTAGTTTCAAATTTAGGTAGGATGGATTTAGTTTCAAATATTGTGAAGAAAAATGACTTTTTGCATTTTTCTTCAAGTTCTATATTTTTCTTCCTTTTATATGCAAATTTGAAGTGGACATGTGCTATTCGGACATGTGATTTGGACATGTCATATTTTGAATTTGGACATGTCATATTTGGAAAATGATGATTATGTGTAGGGTAAATGATCCGAGTGGCCTATGTTTCGCCGGAATGTTGATTCATTTCTGTTCTGGTGAATTTCAGGCGTCGATATGTCTAAATTTTAGCAAAGGTCATGCCGAAATTTCCCGTGAATTTTGGCATGACTTGTGCTAGAAAGTAGGCATATCGAGTGCCGAGAAACAGCATTCCGGCAAAACATAGACCCTTTTATGTCATTTATCATTTTATTATAGTTTTAGAATTAAATGAGGAGACTTAATCATAGGAAACATGTCGAACAACGAAGAAACCGGGGCTTTTACCAAGATGCGGACGAGATGGATTATGAGGGTGAACCACAGTACCTCAATTTTTTGTCTGCTAAGCACAATCAAGGTTTGCAGGGTGGCCTCGATGATGGTATTGACGCCGACATCAACATCAACGGTGCCGGCACTGATGGCGGCGCCGAGACCGGCGGGGAAGGTACCGGCGCCGAAGCCGCTACCGAAAAGAAGAAGCAGAGGATACGGAAACCTAACAAACTTGGCATCGGACGACTAGTGATCACAAAGATGGCCCCTGGCAAGTTTGAGATATTAGAGCCAGAAGAACCTTGCAAGTGTTATGGGAACCAAGTAAGATGCATCCTGCGGGAATGTGCGAGCATCAACGACGATGACTTAAGGAGTAAAGAACATTTGAGGCAGTTGCCCTTGACGAAGTTGCACAAGAGATTCAAGTTCCCTGACCGGGATGATAGCATGGAACAACCATGGGATGATCCGAAGATGAAAAAATTAACAATCGCAATGGGCATGTTCAACAATGATTTGGCATCCTGGAAAGGGAGGGTGAAATGAGCTATTGAGGCTAAGGAACCCCTGTCCAAGATTCTGGAGGGAAATCTGACACTTACGGTACCGAGGCAGCCAAGGCTAAGGCTGCGAAATTCAAGAGCCTTCAGCAAAGGAACACGGGGAAGCATCGCCTCAGAAGCTGTGTCTACCTTGGCAAAAGGCCCATATGGGATAAGGAGGATGCGGAACGTGAAGCCGCGGGTCTCCTAGACCCCTTCACGAAGTTCACCAACCCCTTGGAGCGTGACTTCATCAGGGCCTGCTACAAGTGGGACAAGGAAAATAAGGTTTTTTACATGCACCAGATCACGAGGAAATTAATTAGAATAGTGGTAATTATTCTTTTACCACCTGACATTTAGCTTTTGATCAAATCGAATACACATTCGTAAACGGTTCACGTTCCTTCTGCAGGAGAAGCAACACCAGCTTGCAGCCGAAAGCCCTACTTCACGGATGAGGCCCAAGTGGGACACCCCTCTCAACCGGGCCTTAAACGAACTTAAGGGATGCTCTTTGGGCCAGCGGCCGCAATATGGACGTGTGCACGGCGCCAGAAACGGCGCCACATGGAAGGTGTTTACAACGAGGGCCCGGAGGCCAAGAAGCAGAAAAATAAGTTTAGTCAGGCAGACATCAACGAGCAGGTGAAGCTTGCATTCGAGAAAAAAGCAGCTGAGCAGGCGAAAAAAGCAGCCGAGGAGAAAAATGAGTTGCTACAGCAGGCAATCGATGCAGTTCTACGTGCCTGCAGAAATGATTTCGCTACTAACTTGATCCCAGCTATCATCAACTGGACGAAGGAAACTCCAGACAAGATGGTAGATTATTTCCCCATGCCCAGTTTCGTCGGGAGCAATCGGTAAACAACACCACCACACCATCACCTGCTCACGCAACCGCGCCTGCTCCCGCACCCGCACCAGCACCCGCTCATAGCAGCCCGTCCTCAGTCTCTGGCACGCTAGGTGGGCCTTCGTCTTTGGCTGAGCTCGACGCCCTCACGGTAATTACATGTCGCACCAACATATATCTAGAATATTCCATTTTCATTGCCTTTCGGATGTTTTACGCCGCAGACATGTGTTTGCGGGCCGATGAAACCCCGTGCACTATACTCTACTTGATCAAAGGCCAGAAGATGGACATGGGAAAGGCGGTGATAACGAAGCTCTTGGAACTCACGTTCCACGGCCAGCCAATGCACTGTGGGCACTTTAGGGTTACCTTGTCGAGAGTGAAATGGGGCACGAGGATTTTCCTCCTCCAGTACGGCTAGGGGGAGAGGACGACGAGACCCCACCATAGATTGGAAACTGCAATGGTTGGGTGTTGCTATGGCCGAAGAATCTTCTTTGTTTGGAGCCGGCTGAGAGCACACCAATAACCACACATCAACAAGCAGGTATGGAAACCACCACCCCACCTACGCAATTACCAGCGCCTGTAGTGCCAGGCGAGAGCGACGGACGATGTGATGAAGGGGGTCCAATAGTGGCTGATGTAATCGCCCCCATAGAACAAAGAATGGATGATGAGATGGAGGAGGACCCTCTTTGGTTCCTAAATATAGGCGCCTATGTCGGTGACTTAGATATGACGAGTCAGCCATATGATGACTCGGGCTATCAGCATGCTGATGAGGATATGGCTGATCTGCCCAGGCAGGATTGTCCTAGGAGGGATTGCAAGAAGTCTCTCTTCATGCAATCCTCACAGAACACGCCTGAAGATGCGCCTCAACACAGGCTCAACTAGTCGAGGGTCGTACAGTGCTTAGCCCGACAACACTGGGGCAGGGGTTAAGGAAGGTTCTGGATGGTCATCCCAAGAAAAAGGAGAGGAAGAGACCGAGGAAGAGAGGCTCTGCTGCCTACAAACATGCCAGAGCACATAGCAACCAGACACTGGATTTTGAAGAGCGTGTACCCGTCAAAGGTGCCGCCATGTTCCATGTCACGGGCGAGTCGATGCTACCGCCGAAACCACTGGAGGCAATATCAGGGGATCTCAGGAGACTGCACGACCATGTGTTATCGACTGAGAAAAGCCTACTAGCCTCGAAGGATCCAGTATATCCAACATACACGGCTCGTGTGCCTGAGGGGAAGTCCTACGTCGACACATGGCCCGCGGAGGTGTTCTTCCTGCGGTTTGAGCATATCTTCGAGATGTGTCTGACAAGGCGCCTTGATTTTACAATCGTCCGCCTTTTTGCACTACATATGAGCTCCGTCATGAAGAGAGAAGAAGTCTCGCAAATCTGTGTGGCGGATCCATACTACATGCACGAGTCCTTCTTGAGTCTCGGCGACTTTGAGTGTAATACTGCTAGGGAGTACCTCAAAAACTTCATGGTACAGAATAAGGACCAGGAAATTGTCCTCCTGCCTTATCATCCAAAGTAAGTTAGAGCCGGAAAACCCTTTCGTACATTTCAATCATTCCTTCTTGCTCATATGGAGAATAATTTGAGGTGTTTTTTTTTTCGCAGCAACGGGTGCGCCATCCTTATCGTTCTTTACCCACGAGTCCCCCATGTCGTGCATTTCGACCCTACCAAAAACTACGAGAAGAAGGACTACACCCACGTGATGAATATTCTAGATGAAGCTCTCCAAGGCTTCAACATTAGGGGTGGCCACCTGCACATCAGGAAACAAAGGAACAAGAAGATGGATTTCTCGCATAAAACTAACTTCTACTGCATCCATGTCCCAAAACCAACCAAGAACGATGGATTCTACCTCCTCCATATCATGATGGAGTTCAGAACGGATCACCAAAAGCTTCGCATGACAAGCGGAAACGATGATCATATCCGCAAGTGGGTAGAATCTCATGGAGAAGCGGGTTATAAACTTAGAGATGACTTCATTCGCATCTAGAGGTACATTGCGACGATCATCATGAAAGAAGTTGTCGAAGAGAAGGGGATGTTCCACCACGGCCCTATATCGCGAGCTGACGTCCAAACTCGCACAAGCATGCAATGTCAGGACCTCATGCCATTTAAAAATCTAGTGTCCATCATCGGTGATATGGAAGGATGGAACTCCTAGTGATTTACGATGTCGATGATGATGATATGTGTCGCTTGAACTTGTATAGTTTCTATAGCGATCAAACTTTGTGATGTCCATGGTCCCCGCCGAACTTGCGTAACGCTACTTTGTTAGTTTGGGTACGATGACCTGTGTACCTCTAGTTAAATAGTTTGCGTATGATGAAACTGTGTTGATTATTTGTATGTTTACTATATATTGCATCTAGTTGCTAACCCTTTCTTTTTCGTGTAGCTCAAGTATATTTTGTTGCATATGATTGTACATTCTCTTGATGAAGATGCATCTCTAACAGGTACCTAGATTCTTGATGGCGAAGAAGCAGTGCTATGTCATGTACAAAGGGAAGGTTCCGGGAGTGTACGATGAGTGGCCTGAGTGTCAGGCACAAGTGGACGGGGGTCTCGGGCGCCAGCCATAAAGGCTTCAAAAGCAGACAAGAAGCAGAAGCTAGTTACTTGAGGTTCACGCTAGTGCGAGAGAGGACTCATAACCCCCGCCTCATGTACTACACAGTTCCGCTCTCACTCATAGTGATAGCTCTTCTCGCGTATATCATTGTTTAGATGGATGAGGATGTAGTTGCAAGTATTCGAGACTTGTATCGCTATTTTCGAGATGATGACGAGAGACCACTTTGTGTTGGATGATGATGACATGATTTGATGAGACCATTTGTACGTATATGTTATGATTACATTTGTGGTCTCGCAACCATTTGTATGTGTATGATGATGACATTTGTATGTGCTAAATATTCTTGTATAAAGCCTGTTCAAATACAAAACAAATATGCAGAAAAAAATTAGAAACTAATAAAATTAGCAGTAGCGAGGGGAGTAAAGTTAGCAGCAGCGTATCCTTACCAGTAGCACGGCTTAGCGCTACAACTATTAGCAATAGTGCGCTGTTGTAGAGCTCGCTACTACTACGCATGTATATCAGTAGCGCGGGCCAACACGCACTACTGCTACAGGTTAGCTATAGCGCCATATCAGTAGCATGGGTGCCCGCGCTACTTCTATACCTAATACCCGCGCTACTGCTAGGATTTTCCCTAGTAGTGGTATGAGACCTCTGACAAGTACTTTGCCTACAAGATGGAGGAGAATAGCTCAGCTAGTGAGCATGTACTCAGAATGCCTGGATACTACAATCTCTTGAATCAAGTGGGAGTTAATCTTCCAGATAAGACAGTGATTGACAAAGTTCTCTAGTCACAATCACCAAGCTACTAGAACTTCGTGATGAACTATAATATGAAAGGGATGACGAAAATGATTCCCGAGCTCTTTGCGATGCTAAAATTGGCGATGGTAGAAATCAAGAAAGAGCATCAATTGTTGATGGTTAACAAGACCACTAGTTTCAAAGAAAATGGCAAGGGAAAGAGAGGGAACTTCAATAAGAATGGCAAGCAAGTTGCCGCTCCCATGAAGAGTTGGACCCAAGCCGGAACTGCCCAAATACTTGGCGGATAAGAAGGATGGCAAAGTGAACAAAGGTATATTTGATATAAATGTTATCGATGTGTACCTTACTAGTATTAATAGTAGCCCTTGGGTATTTGATACCGGTTCAGTTGCTAAGATTAGTAACTCGAAACAGGAGTTGCAGAATAAACAAAGACTAGTTAAGGGCGATGTGTGTTGAAAGTGATTCCAAGGTTGATACACTACAAAAAAATACACTTCCGTGATGATACGTGTTTGTCACAGTAGGTCGCGTTTTTTGTCATGCATGTACATCCACGACAAATTTATGATGTAATCAAGATAGTCATACCGTCTTTGTCAGAGAAGTGTTCCATGACATTACCAAAATTATCATCACGAAGTGTCCACTTCCATGACGATAAATCGCGTCATAGAAGTGCTTTCGCCAAGGGTGACCGACACGCGGCATCCACCGTAACGGAACACCGTTAAGCTATCGGGTCGGGTTTTGGATCCAATAACCCGTTAACGGCCTCGACAAATGGGGATTTTCCACGGTAAAATCATCATTGGCTAGAGGAAACACGGTCGGCTCACCGCTGGGACAGATGTCATCCACTCATTGGACGAAGGCTCCTATGATACGTCGACAGTGGCACGCCCAACAGAGGCCCATTCTCGTGAAAAGGCCGCCCGCTTGACTTGGTCAAAAGGTGGCGGGCGCCCATGTAAAGCCCGTTAACGGCCTGTTCGCATATAGCCCATTTACAGCCCGCTAACCCAAGGCCCGTTACACCCTATCCGAATTAGGCCCGAGAGCGCCATCCGGGCCACCCAATATGATTCCAAATTGTTTTCACTTCGCCCATGGATGGCCCATGACGCCTTTCAGCCCATATGAGGCCCTATGTAACTCTTGGCCTATTAACGCCCGTGGTGAAACGGCCCGTAATGAACAAAGGTGTTACTTTACACCCATTAATGGCCCGTGGTGAAATCGCCCGTAATGAACAAAGGTGTTACTTTACACCCATTAACGGCTGTGGTGAAACGGCCCGTAATGAACAAAGGTATCACTTTATACCCATTAAGGGCCCGTTATTCCGCTAATGCTTCCAGCCCATGTTATCTTTCACCTTCTCGAGCCCATTTATTCTTGGGCTCATTTCCAAAGATTCGCTTACTTACGGCCCGTTCATCGCTATTTTTGCTTATGGGCCAAATTCAACCCGTGGTTACAATCGGCCCGCTTTGTGGTCCGTTAACACGCTGGGCCGCTTTTCATAGCGCCATGAAATACGGCCTATTAACGATGGCCCGTTATGGTCGGCCCATGAACGGACGATTCCAACTCTAGCCCGTTTACGGCCATAATGCGGCCTGTTATTGGCCCATGTTTGGCCAATCGATCATACTACCCGTATAAGGCCCATTGATGATATGGCCCGTAGAAGGCCCATTGTTTCTACGGCCCATAGAAGGCCCATTGTTTCTACGGCCCATAGAAGGCCCACTGTTTCTACGGCCCGTAGAAGGCCCATCGCTTTACAGCCCGTAGGAGGCCCAAAGGTCACTACAAGAATATTAGCCCATGGTTATTGTGGCCTAGTTTTAAAAAAATAGGTTATTGCAACCACTAGCAAACCGCGGAAAAGGAACTGCAATGACTATAAGCAAACAAATAAACAAGACAACAAGGAAATAAATAAGCAAGCTACTTACGCTAGGCTATCATGGCTATCACACATATTACATCCACTGGGCATCAAAGTTCGCCACCAAAGGCAAATAAACGCTACGACAAAAGAATATACAAAACTGAGAGCACTTTAGAAGGCACTAGGCCCGCCAGTCGGGCCCCCAAACAGTCAAGAAGCTGAGTAGACCTCGCCAGTCAACGATAGATGCATCAACACTAGATTTAAGGCATGATGGTGCGCACGGCAGTCCTCCTCGACATCTTCATTGCATCTTTGACTTCAAGTCGGAGCTGAGCTGAAGCAAGCCTTTCCGCTTTAAGTTGAGACGAAGAAGTCGAATCGATTGAGGCAGCGATCGCACAGAGGTTGTCTCACACCTGCCGGTGAGTAGCTTCAACTCACTGCCTTCATCAAGACAGACCTTGGGGTCATCTCGCTGTCCTCAAGATGGTTTGGCCTACTATCTTCCCTAAAGTTCTGCTCGGCGAAGAGATACGACTCAAAGAGAAACAAGGAGACACGTAACAGGTTTCACAATTATATAAGCAAATAAATGGATCTGTTTCAAGATAAGGAACATGTTTTTACAACTACAATTTGAAATCGGTAGTTGTTGCAAACATCCAATCAGATGTAACAAAGAAAGCAAACATCGATGGATGCAATGATGCCTATCCAAATCTATACTAGAACAAAGTTTGAAGGCTTGAGAAGGATGAAATTACATTACATGTTAACACGGGCTGGACAAAGCCCTTCTCCATGTTGATGGAAGGATAATTCAATAAATTCCCCAAAGAAAATTCTTTATATAAGTTGCCATTATTCTACATTTTGCAAAGAGTAAATATAGATCAAATAATATTGGAAGAAATAGAGGATAATGAAGCTCAAAGTGATTGATGATACATAATCAAATAGCAATTAATTAAGTACAATTTACAAGGCAAAAGGGAGAGAGGTAATCGACAAGAGCAATGCAGAGCCCATTATTGTTTTGAGATCGTATGATCATTTGAGCAAGGAGATTCATCTGAAATTAGTTTTCATACAAGAGAGAAGGTAAGGCACAAGCAGAAATTTAGGAGTTCAAATTTTGAATTGATATCATAGACAAGACTGACTGGGCTCCCAAAGCAGTTCTAATAGGGTTTGGCCACCGGAGTAGGGGTAAAGTGTGGTACAGCTTGGGCCTGTGTTTTCTGTGGCTGCTGATCTATCTGATTTAACAGTACCACTACCTTTTCCAAATACCTAGTTTGTACTCCTTGAGGATCTGCACTCACCCTCTTCCTTTTGGACATCTATCACGAAAGAACAACATTTGATCGAAAACATAGTGTGACGACACATGGAATAGGTACAGAAAATGGATAGTTATGGCATATACTCATATATGATGCTTAAACTAAGCAGATGGTGTAACAAGTAGAAGAAATGAAAGAGGTCGATGCAAAATATGTAAGTACCAATACAACTTTGCAAAGTTAGAGCAAGCACCTTGATGGGTGAATAAGATAGGCCATCCTCCACCATGCCAAGTTTGTTAGCCAAAGGATCGCTCCGCAATATTCCTCTCGTATGCCCATTCTCATATTCATTTTGATAATGTTCAATATCCGACATGCATGAAAACATAAAACAAGTGAGATTTTCTTTGTAATGTAGAAGTGATTCTAATCCAATACGCCTCCTCAGAACCCCTTTGTGCTATCTCTGCAATTCTTTTAAAAGATGCCATGCATGCTGTAATTTGTTGTGTGCATTAATATAATGTGGCCTACTACTCAAAATATGAGAGCTCCGTATGATGACACTTCGCAGATGATAGCTTCAACATATAGTAAAGAAGAACAAGTCGACCTGACCGACAGATTCAAAATATACTAAGGAGAACAACTCGACTTGACCAATGATCGCAAGAGAAGAGTATCATCTTAAAGAAGAGCGTAAGAGCAAGCAGCTTGAAGATATTACAAGTGTTTCAATACAATGTCGGTTGGCCACCCATGATGAACCAGAAGCGCACAGAGAAATACTATTCTTTCCGGTCTCTCCATATGTGGCTCACATGCATTTAGAAACTAAAGTAGGAACATTTAGCTAACCAATTAAACATCTCTCGGTTTTACTAATATCAGCAATAATATCGATATGAATTTGTACAACTAAGCTTGTTTAGCTCGATGGGTGGAGCAAAGTTATTATTACACCTAACCACGAGGCTAATTGTGGTCATCATAAAATGGGGAAAACATAAGCATGATCAAGACAAAGGTTGACCGTGGCGGGGGATGGCAGATCTAGAGCTGCAAACCGCAAGAAGGGTAGTTAGCAACCGATGTTTGCTTTGAAATAGCAACTAAGATTTGGTATGGACAAGAAAGTACGGTCAACAAGTGACAAAGAAATGCAATTATGTTTGTCTCTCTATGTCGCGACATGCATTTGGAAACTCAAGGGGACCTTTAGCTAACCAATTAAATGTGTCGGTTAACTAATATCAATATCATATCACAATCATATTTGAACAACTAAGCTTTCAATTCGAGTGTTGTATTGTTTAGCTTGAAGGGTGGAGTAATGCTAGTACGACGTAAAGCACCTACGGAGATCATAGTAGAGTAGATAAAAGGGAAAACCCTAAGCATCAAGAGAAAAATCAGGAAAGTGGAACTAGCTGGACCAAAGGGTGGCGCACATGCTTTTGAAACTAATATAGGAACATTAGGTGACCAATTAAACATTCTTCTGCTTTAGTGATATGAGCATCATATCGATTCAGATTTGAACACGTAAGCTTTGGGTTGAGGTCTTGAGGAGCAGTGCTACCACGACACGAAGCACCTACGATGATGGTAGTGAATATAAAGGGGGGAAACCATAAGCTTTATGAGTATAGTGCCCGTGCCATGGCGGATCTGAAGGTGCAAACCAGACAAAGCTACTTCGCAACCAATGTTTGCTTTCAACTAGCCACTACGATTTGGTACGGACAAGAAAAGTACAGTAAACAAATTATGATCTATTTTCCGGGTGAGATCAATAGCTTAAGCACATATGGAAGAGTACCACCTATCTTGCGATGCCGTGTAGGCCTATGCTGATACGTTGAGGGTGCTGCAGGTGCGATGGCTGTCGGTCGTGGGGAAGAAGACTTTAGACGGCAGACGGCCGGGTCGGGGGATATATCCTGTTGCCGTGGACAAGGCGGTCGTAGGAGCGGCAACGGCAAGGTGGACGACGGCGCCGATGAAGCGAGAGGAGTCGATGAAAGGATCCTGGTCCAGCGTCGTGGATGAGAGACGTCCATCTCTTGCAGTGGACGACGGGTAGGGGTAGCGGCTCCGCAAGGTGGAGGATGGGGTGGCGGACGGAGGAGGCTAGCCGCAAGGCGGAGGTTGTCATGTCACCGATGGTGTATGAATGGGGAAATGGAGGAGGGGGGGCAATCTCAAACTTTGGGACGCTTCTCTAAATGGGGAAAGTTACGAACTTATCCCCGCTTAAAATTTCAGACATCGCGTCGGTTGGGGATAGGACGGTAATCTCGATCTCCCAAATATTTGCCGTAACTTTTTCGGCGAGGAGAGGGTATTTTGTCACCACGGTTGGCGCCCACGGTATGAACGGGCTGACAGTAGGGCGGTTGTATCACGCCCGATGGAAGTTACACATCTACCCCTATTTAAAATATTAGCCTACATCGATTTCGGACGAGGAGAGTTTGTTTTGCCACCCACCGTATGAATGGGGAAATGGAGGAAGAGACACATGTCTTTCGGACGAGCTTGAATCAAATGTGTTTTGTCACCACGCTTGGCGCCCACCGTGTCTCGAATGGGCTCAGAGGCCGTCGTGTCACGTCTGATTGAAGTTACTAGTCTACCCCTATCGACAGCAGTGTAAATCCGGTCGATAAGGATGTCAAGTGTCAGGGGTAGACAGTAATTTCCATCTCGCAAACACTTGCTTCGGGCAGCCCACAAATTATAGTGGGTGTTTAGCCGCTTCGTTCAAAACTTGGGAGAATTAGCATTCACGTTTGCCCTAGGACCTCGCAAACTAAATTCAAATCCAGTTTGTATTCGATTACGAATATCCACAGATAATTATATGTTTTGTTATTTATTTCTTCAAAACCACAACAAAGATTTATTCCACCTTTATATATGATTATGATTTAGAAATGTCGTGATCTTGAATTCAGAGGTTGGATACACTCGATTCAAACATTTATTTCATCCAATACAATATGCTCACACGAAAAACAGTTCACCTTATGTCAATCATACAAGTACCGAGGATTGCCTCGCCTAAAAATTCGGATCATTACAACACATGGACAACATAGGGGTCTTGCAACATAATCCATTCAGAGACATGACACAACATGCAAGTACAATAATCTAATGACAATTTCAACTGGTATCTAAAGAAGAACCGGATTACCTTGGGCTTCAGATAGCGTAAATAGCAGGACCTCCTCCGCCTTCAAATGCAACATTCTTACTTCCTCCAATTCTTGGGTTGCTTGCATAATGTGTGCCGCTAATTCCGTAATTTCCAGCCTCAAGATAAAGATTACCTCATTCATGGCAGCCACACCATCTCTTTCGCCTCTAGTAGAGCCTCAAGCACTATAATATCTGTGCTCGATCGCTTCTCCGCGGTGTTGCCTCCGAATCGCTACCATCCGGTAACATGGATGGCGACCGCTTCCACAAATAGATTCGAGGTTGTACATTGTGTCCTAGTGTGAACGGCATCCTGAAAGGTTTCACTGGACATAAGTAAGAGATAGTTATTGTATGATCCAGTGCAGAAGCTTACATGGTAAACGACGGACTAATTATTGCCGAGCATGGCAAACTATATTTAAATGGTTCAAGCAGCATCAGCCGAAAAGAAATTAAAATGGTAAGATGAAAGTTGAAATGGAGTGTACAACCGCTATATTTAAGTTGCCAAGGCATCTACGCAGTTGAAATAATCTGAGAAAGCACTTAACAAAGGTGGCCTCATATAAACTACGAAGACAGTCTTGTGATGAAGTTGAGAGGAAAAGTTAAGGACTCAAATGAAATAGGCATGCATTTCTTTACGATAGTACAACAGTAATCGCGACATATTGGCCAACTCAGTATAACGTAACAACAAACAAGCATTCAAATCAAGCAATACAAAGAAAGCGCATAACCGAACTATTTGTAATTCGGTAGGATTACACGTTGAGGGCACAAGCCAAGAAAGCAGCCCACTCGCATTACATTTAACATGTACTAAAACACACCGGCTTACCATATGTTGTTGTGAAGCCTAGCTGCTGTTGCAATGTTCTTTGAAGATATCACAAGATCCCGTGGTTGCAAATCTAGTTGTTGTAGTTTATTCTGCACCATCTATTTAGGTAAAATTAATTTTAATCGCATGCACCGTCCAAATTGATCATCAATGGTTCATCTAAACTAATGAAAGAAGGGTGTGTGCATACACAACAATATATCTGCTTCCTCTATTTTTATGCTTGTTCGAGGTGCCAGCACCAAAAGAACAAATATTTTGCTTGATGGGGTTGGCAGCTCCATAATTAATAGAAGCATCAAATTAGTCATGCAACTTGGGAAGATCAAGAACACACAAACAAGTAATGAACAGAGGCTCGGAGCAGTGATGTAATAGCTAGCATCAGAAAATGTAGGGTAAAACGAACAAAAAGTAGCGGAACCACATGCTAGTTTGCTGATGTGTAATTAAGCATAGAGAACATTAAGCAGCCTGATGGAACCAACAGGTGGCATCAGAACAAAACTAAAGCATATTAAGTATATGTGCACTTGTATGTAATTTAACACATGTAACATGTTCACTGCCAGAAGTATGGACCTACAGGTGACAGCAGAATAACGCGTCTCATGAAAAACTGAATGATGCCCTGAAGAAATTCAAAGGTGCGGTGCTTATGCTAGGAAAGTGAACGAGGCGCCGGCCGTTGGATAATAGTACCGATTCTGGCGGCGATGGGTATCATTGTCATACTTGATAGCTAAGGATCGCCGATGGTGCTCGTGTTGCGTTGAGTTTGGGCCGGTTGTCGCCGCCGCTGAAGCTGCTCCGGCTACGGTTATGCGCCGCTGACATACAAGAAAGCTCATCTGTGGTAAGTGAACAGTTGCACGATAAAGAGAAAACCAAAGGAGTACAAATCAAATAACTGATGAGGCTGCGCGCCGGTAAAGCAGGGCCGGTGGAGTTGAATATGGCGTCCGTGGAGTGGGTCCGTGCAAGGGACGAAGGCTTCGGCAGCGCGCTGTATAGTGCTTTCGTGAGGCGGATCTGTTGCGCCGGACGAGGGCTTGTATGAAGGGCCAGCGAAGGGGCGGACGAGGGAGTCGATGAAGGGCCTACGCCAGGTGGAGGGCGCCGCTAAGCAGATCCGGTGCGGTGGACCATGATGGCGGTCAAGGAGATCTCGAGCGGTGGACAAGCCGCCGGTCAAGCTGCCCGTGAAGTGGTGAGTTGGCGTTGGGGGTTCCAAGGTGCGGAAGGTAGATCAGCGGGTGTGAGGTCCACCGCCAAGCGGAGGACTAGATTCGCGGCTTGCCGTGGTTGGGGGTCGGGAGGGAAGGAGGGCCTGGGAAGAATGTTGGGGCAAAGAGGGAAAACAATGGAGTTACCATAGCAGCCCTTTTCCGCTCATGTGGCAGGGTAAACAGGAATATCGCAGGCTAAACTTTCGCGCGTGATATTTCGATGTGAGCAGGAAGTTTGAAAGCTTTTGGCGCCTAAAATTATAAGTATTCTGCTTCGCAGACGCCGACTATGATATCATGGCCGACAATTTGTTTGTTTTGCACTAAAAAAATGTGCAATTTTTGAAAATGAATGTCTCCAACTCAAACTTAGATTGTCCATTCAATTCAAATATGGATCATTGAGCTACTACAAGCAAATACCATCATACGGTCCAATTCAAATGAAATTCCAAATGTGTTTATCCTAAATATGATGACAAAAGCAAAATGTGTATGTGTATGAATAAAGTGGATGATTATAAAGTTTGAACATGCCCGTATGTGTATATCTCTAGGTTTGATATATGAATTTGAAATCACGAATTCTCGCTTAAAATGTACCTCCGCTTAAATGAATTACAAAAGCTAATGATTGAGTCAATTCAAAATTCCAATCTTAGGTTTGTAATTCGTACATCAAGGTATATCACGATGTTCAAAAGTATCGTTATCTCATAGTACAAACTGTGAAACAAATGGATCAACCATGAGTGCACAATATCTCAATTATGCTAAAGTCCCTCAAATATAGACACCTCACTCTTTATCTCAAGTCAACCCCCACCACCACCACCACCACACACACACACACACATAGAGAAGTCGTTTCTCCCCCAAACACCAACACACGAGCACATTAACACCCCTCTCTCTGTAAAGTCCGGACCACAACATAGGTCTCTAACACTTTGTCTCTGCATGCACACATCTCTTCCCTCACTCTCTAGGTCTCCCGCTATCTCTCTTACCCAAGCACACGACTATGTAGAGTGTATATTTCCCATACACACAAAATGTCGCCCCAAACGCCTATCTCCCTAGTTATGTGGTTCTCAAGACTCACCTCACACACCACCCCCACGCAAACAAGCACACTTTGTCTCCTTGTGCACCACTCTCCTCTTTCTATCTCTCCCACATGCGGACCCGCCCAGCTCCTTCCCTGCATACATATATGTCGTGACTCTTGCATAGCTCCCTAATGTATAATCGTTTTGATTTCGCACATTGTTCTCTACACCAACTATTCTAGATCTCTCATGAAGTCCCTATCACACACACGATGACTCGCTTCTTTGCGCCTCCGCTCATAGGCCAATTTCGGACAACATCAACATTGTCTCCCTATCTATACACCATTTATGGAAACAAACACCCCTCTCGCCCTCTCTCTCTCTCTCTCTCTCTCTCTCTCTCTCTCTCTCTCTCTCCATCGCTAGCTCTCTCTTTCTCTCGCCTCACACCCCTCTCCCACACACACACTCGATGTCTCTTCCAAATAGTCTGCTCCCCCAGCCCGCACCTGCTATCCCGCTACTACACATGTCACACCATTCCCCTTCCCTTATACTAGGTTTTCATCATCATGGTCTCTACTCCACGCACACTCTCTCCTCTCACACACAAACGCTGCACAAACACACACAAACACGCACAAACACCCATTTATCTGGATCCTCATCTCTCCCATGTCCTGCATGTGTATCTCACACACTCACTCTCTAATTATGTATATGTGTCTCCACGTTACACAACACAAAGCCCCATGTACATGTCTCTCTCTATCCTCCACACACATAGACACTAAGAATATGTTATCATTGCCTCAGTCTCTAACATATCACACATGCACACACTCTCTCTCTCTCTCTCTCGCAAACACACTCATCAAGGGTTTCCCCGTGAATAACTTACCGTCTATTCATCAACAGTCATGGTAGTACGGCGAACACGAGACATGAAAAAGAATAAATTTACACGTGCTTAGACCACTGTCGGTGTTCTGGGAACGGGGTCCCTGCACTTTCCTCGCCTGCCCTGCGGGCGTGGTTTCAAAGGGGGCCCATCACGGCCCATCTTCATCAACACAAGCTCAAGACCTCGCGAGGGACCAAGCCTCAAGGGCAGACGACAGGGAGCCTCCTCAGGCACGGCCTCATCAGGCTGGCTCGCGAGGAGGCGGAGAGATCAAGGCAGGTACCTCATGAGGTGCCCACGACGCAAGCCATGACGCACAAGGGCGCCAAAGGGCGCCACTCAAGCAGGTCCTCCTTTCCTCTTTGGTGCAAAGGGAGCATACGCAGCGAGAGCATCAAGCAAAGGCGCCCATTTCGGTGCAACAAGACCAAGACCAGTCCAACGGCAGAAGGAAGTCATTGTGAAGCCCAAGCCAAGGCCACCACTGTGAGCCTTTGACAAAGGGGACCAACTTTAGTCAGATAAGTGTACCAGATGTTCCCCTTCAAAATGGCCAATTGTTGGCGCCCTTCCCGCTCAATATTTGGGAAGAGGCCCAGGGCCTTTGCCTATAAATAGGACTAGCCGCCCACAGAGTAGGGCATTCTGGAATCAGTAGAGAGAGAGAGAGAGAGAGAGAGAGAGCAATTGAACTCCCCCTAGCAGTTCATCGCACCAGCCAAGAACAGACCCTCGCGAGGTTGTTCTTCCTTGTATTGTTCATCACCATCAGCCCAAGAGGCAATCCACCACACCACAAACTAGAGTAGGGTATTACACCACATTGGTGGCCCGAACTAGTATAAACCTTGTGTCTCTTGTGTTGTTCCTTTCGTAGTTAGATCCTAGCGAGGCGGCGGGGTGCAGGTAGGTAGAGGGCGAGATCTCCGCGTGCACCCCAAAGGTTCGAACCTCAAGGGTCTGCTGAACCCGAATCCGACATTTGGCGCGCTGTAGGGGTGCACCGAGTTTCTCCCGCCACCGCCGCGACTACCACGATGAGCAAGGCGGCGGCCGCCCGCCACCAAGACAGCTGGAGCCGGGGCTCTGAGCCTCGCCCCTGCTTTGCAACAAAAGTGCGGTGGCGGACAAGTTCAAGCCGACGACGCCGCAAGGCCACAACGGCGCGACCGATCCGATGGCCTTCCTGCCGGGCGTGACGAGGAGGTCGCCCTCGGCCGGAGGCGACGATAGGGTCATGGCCACTGGCTTCCCAAATTCACCGTGCTCCGGCGCGCGGTTGCTCCACCTTCCGGCGGCCTCCGGGCCTCTGGGAAGAGCTCCGCGCCTCTTCCTCACCCACCACGCTGCGCCGCACCCCGTCATCGCGTCTCCTGGCGGCTCGCGGGCGCCGCCTCAAGTCACCACGCTGCCGCTCGTCTGCCGGGTCGGCGCCTCCCACGCAATAGGGAGCCCTCAGACCGCCGGGCGCCCAAGGCCGGCCTCGATCTTCACTCGGAGGACCACCTCCAACTCAGCCTGCTGGGCAAGCGCCCCCCATGCTGCGGCACCCCACCATCCGCCAGTGGCCGCCACCAGATCTCATCGACGGCGGCGCTGGCCTCAACGTGTTTCGCTGAGGCCTTCAACCTCCTCTCAGATACCCCGAGCGGCTGCAGCCCACCGGCCTTTCTGGCGTCGGGGCGGGTTGTCCAGATCCTTGGGACAGATCCGCCCCGTAACCTTCGCACCTATGACAACTTCCGCGACGGAGCAGGTCGATTTGACATCGCCCCATCGGCCTCCCCTATAACGCCATCCTCGCTACCCAAAGACTGCCCAGCCATGGTCGCGACTCACCCGCATACAACCTCATGAAGATGCGCTGGAGCAACGGTGTCCTCACCGTGCCCGGGGACACCGGAGATGCGCTGCGAGTGCTCAAGCTCGCCTTCAAGACGGCGGCACCAGCGCAGCCCGCCGATGCAGAGACCCCTGAGCCCAAGGGGCTGCACCAACCAAGAAAAAACAGTTGTTCACCCAAGACAAGGCAGAGACCAAGCAAATACCCGTCGACGAGGACGGGTCCACCGACGCCACTTTCACCATAGGTGCCAACCTCGAGCCCGAAAGGTGAGGAGGCCCCGGTCAAGTTCCTCGCCGCAAACAAGAAGGTATTCGCCGAGCCTGATCAGTTGGCAGGGATCCTTAGGGGCGAATTAACATCACCTCCATGTGTGCCCCAACGACGCCCAGAAAGCGTAAAGCGAGGCGGCAGTCCATCGAAAAGCAAGCCTTCATCATCCAGAGACCCGCAAACTAGAAGCCACTGGGTCATTCATGAGGTCCGATATCCGGATTGGTTGGCCAACCCCGCTGCTGTACCAAAGAAGGGAGGAAGGAGCGATGTGTGTCGACTTCACCAACCTCAACAAGGCATGCCCGCAAGATCCGCTCCCGCCCTCACATCGACTGCACTGGCCGATTCCACCACCGAAAGCGACCTGTTATGCTTCTTGGATGCCTTCTCCGGTATCACCAGATCAAGATGGCGGTAGAAGACATGGAGAAGACGGCCTTCCTGACCCGTGCAGGGGTGTACTGCTACACGCATGCTATTCGGCTGCGAACGCTGGGGCGACCTTCCAGCCGGGCCGATGCACATCACCTTGGGTACGCAGCTCGGTAAGAATGTTGAGGCTTACATCGATGACATTGTGGTGAAGTCTCGGAGGCCGTAACCCCGATACAAGACCTGGAGGAAACCTTCATGAGCCTCGACGCAGTTGAACCCACGGCTCAACCCGAGAAGTGTGCATTTGGAGTCCCTCGGCAAGATCTTGGGCTTCTCAGATCCCACCGAGGCATCGAGGCTAACCCTGAAAAGGTCAAGGCGGTCGAGGACATGAGCCCACCAAAGACCCTCGTGAAATGCAGAAGCTCACTTGGCGCGGATCGCTTAGGGCGCTCATCTCCAAGTTGGGGAACGAGCTGCCTTTCTTCCAGCTAATGAAGAAAAGGGACCTTTGAATGGATCAAGAGGCCGACAAGGCTCCAAGATCTCAAGAGGTACTGACCAGCCTCCGGTCATGGTGGCCCCACGCCTGCAGGAACCCCTAGTGCTCTACTCGCTGCCACTCCTACTCCGCCAACAAGCAGCTCAGGGCGTTAGGGAAGAGCGCCAAACCAAAACCAAAGCAGCAGCCTGTGTCAAGGCAAAGCAGAACAAGGAGGACCCACAGAACCATCGCCAAGAGCCGAGAAGGGTCACCGCCGCAGGGGAGCGACCGGGACGGAAGAGGTCCTCCCAGACTACCAGCCTCGAGGCCCCATCGCCTCAGAGGCGCCACGGTCCCCCGTGAGGGCGCCAGCGGCACTGCCGCCCAAACCTCGCTGAGCACCCAAGATACTTCGTCAAGACGGTGTTATGGGACGCAAGGGCGTGGTACCCCATGCCTCGTAAACTCCTCCTCAAGACTATTGGTGGCCTTACGCAAGCTGCGCACTATTTTCGTGGTCACCCCATCAAGGTCGCCTCAGATACCCCTTGGAAAGGGTGCTTAGGAGCCCTAACTCAGCCTAAGAGTCGCTGAGTGGAACATTGAACTACAAGCTGCTTTCAGCTCAATTCAGCACGACCGTAGTCATCAAGGGGCCGATTAGCGGATTTCATGGCAAATGGACGGAGGCACCAGGCCTCAAGGCCGACGAGGATCGGTCCTCTCTCTCGGGAAGCGGCGCCGAAGGCTGGGTCATGTACTTCGATGGGGCGCTTTCTGTGCATGGCGCTGGGCTGGGGCGGTGCTCATATCTCCCACTCAGACAAGCTCTACTACGCTATGCAGCTCTGCTTCCAAAGAAGGTGAAAAGGTCTCCAACAACATAGTGGAGTATGAAGGTCTAATAGCGGGCTTGAAGGCCGCAGCTGCCCTAGGGGTGAAGCGCCTACCATCAAGGGCGATTCTCAGCCCTCGTTAATTTCTCCAACAAGGTGTACGAGCCAAAAGATGAGCACATGGAAGCCTACCTTGTGGAGGTCCCAGGATGGAGAAGCAGTTCGGGGTTGAGTTGCAGCATGTGCCCCGCGGCACCAATCAGAGGCCGACGACATCGCCAAACGAGCATCCAGCGGTTACCTCAGAGCCCGGCGTGTTCGAGGAGCGGCTTTTCAAGCCCTCGCCATGCCATCACTATCAAACACGGCGCAGCCTCGAGGAGCTCCCAGCCACCTGCCTCAGAGCCCCGGCCTGGGCCCTGCCTCAGAGGCGCCTTGCCTCTCGACGATGGAGCCTCAGGAGGGTGCTGGATCACAGAGTTCGGAGCTACTTAACGCAAGGGACCCCGCCAGAGAAGGAGGAGGAAGCGGAGCTGTGGCGCTGCAAGCCACAACAGCATCGCATCGTGGATGGAGAGCTCTATCGAAGCGACCAATGATGTGGCACTATGCTGCATCTCCGTGGAGCAAGGGAAAGAATTGCTTATGGATATACACGGTGGAGACTGTGGGCATCACTCGTCATCACGAACCCTCGTGGGCAAGGCATTCCAGAGCGGTTTCTATTGGCCTCATCGCGCCAACGACGCCGAGAAGTAGTGAAGGCTTATGAAGCCCGCCAATTCCATGCCAAGCGATCCATCACCGCAGGAGGTCTCGCAAACTATACCTCTCGTGGCCATACGCAGTCTGGGCTGGATATCCCGGCCCGCTTCTTGGGCGCCAGGGCTATCGCTACCTCTACGCCGCCGTGGACAAGTTCACCAAGTGGGCTGAAGTGGAAGCCGCTCGCACCATCCCCGCAGTTCTCGCGGTCAAGTTCGCCAAGGGCATCGTGAGCGGTTCGGGTGCCGAACCGCATCATCACCGACAACGGTTCGCATTCACCAAGAATCTCTTCAAAACATATTGTGCGTAACTCGAACGCAGATATGCTACGCTCGTGGCGCACTGGCAACGGCCAGGCCGAAGCGGCCAACGCAGAGGTCCCGAGGGGCCTCAAAACCGTAACATTCAAGAAGAAACCGGAGGCTCCGCGCAGGTTGGTACGACGAGCCTCATCAGGCCGTGGTCCATCCGCACGACTACAACCAAGCCAACCGGAAAGACCCCGCTCTTCCCGGTCTATGGAGCCGGCGGTCCTTCCTCACGAGGTTCTGGCGTCGCCCGCGACGGGTCCTCGGCGTTCGACGAGGCGCAGCAGACGCCATGCGGGATGGATCTCGGCCGGGGGAGCGCCGTCGAGAAGCTGCGCTATGAGCTGCAAGGTACCAACAAGCACCGCGACGATACCATCGCCGCAACATCCGCCTCTGTAACTCTCGAGGTAGGGGACCTCGTGCTCAAAGCGGGTTCTCTCCGTGAGGGGTTGCATAAGCTCTCTCCCATGTGGGAGGGCCCGCTCAAGGTTGTTCATGTTTCCAGTGCCCGCCCGCGTGCTTGGAGACTCGGGAGGGGTGCCACCATAACGCTGTGGAACATCCAAAGACCTCCGGAGGTTTTACCCTGAAAAGGCCCAGAGCTCGTGAAGAAGGCGAATGCCCGTGAAGCTATCTTTTGGAAAAGGCCCAGAGCCCGTGAAGAAGGTGAATGCCTGTGAAGCTGTCTTTTTGGAAAAGGCCCAGAGCCTGTGAAGAAGGCGAATGCCTGTGAAGGTATCTTTTTGGAAAAGGCCCAGAGCCTGTGAAGCTGTATTTTTGGAAAAGGCCCAGAGCCTGTGAAGAAGGCGAATGCCTGTGAAGCTATCTTTTTGGAAAAGGCCCAGAGCCTGTGAAGAAGGCGAGTGCCTGTGAAGCTGTCGCGTTTTTGGAAAAGTCCCAGAGCCTGTGAAGAGGGCCAATGCCCGTGAAGCTTGCTTCCCCCAAGAAAGGCCCAGAGCCTGTGAAGAGGGCCAATGCCCGTGAAGCTTGCTTCCCCCAAGAAAGGCCCGGAGCCTGTGAAGAAGGCCAACGCCTGTGAAGCTCACCGCTCGTGACACTCTCACGTACTATTGAGTTGGGGCTGTACACGCCCCGGAGTCTCAGGAGCGCCGGCCTTAGGCCCTGGGGCTCCCTCCCACGCCCAGTGGCAGCACTTAGCTCCACGCTGGTGAGAAGACGTCGAAGACTAGATTAGGTGCCGGACGCGGCTTTTTCATTTGCTTTCTGCAGTTGGCTTGTTCATTCTCATTTGAAGTTTTATCGGTTGTTGTCGCTTTTGATTTGTGGCTATTCGACCTTTCGCCTCTTACTCGATTTCTCTCTCGCGAGGGGGCAGCCTGAGTGCCCCAGAGTGTTCTCTCTCCCTTATTGTTCGAGGTTTCCCTACCCGGTCCACTACAAGAGCACCCTCCACCCACGCCCCACGGCACCGCGACACTAACACAGACTGGGTCACCGCTTCCACACCGAGGCCGGAGCTACCTCTCGCACTAACCTTCGCAGGACATGAAGCGTTCAACGAGGCCTCGACCCCGGGAAACGAGGGCCACGACGGGCGCCCCCGAGCTAAGTAATTTCTATGCGCAAGCGCGTAGCACAAGGGCATAATACCGAGATAGCAGAAATAGTACGATAATTAACAGCAATAGTCCAAGCACGCCCACGCGGGGCCCTACGCCATCGCTTTTTTGCGCAGAAAAGAAAAAGAACAAAACAGCGCGCTCGCCGACACCAACTCGCGGGGAGACTCGAACTGCCTCCAGCTCAAGCGACTCCTCTCGCTTCACCGGGCAAGACGGCGGGCGGATTCGCTACCTCCCTCCAGCCGGGCGGCGGCGCTGGAGGCTGGTTGCGCCACCACTGGAGGAGCCGCTGTTCAAGAAGAGCCGCCGGCTCGACGAGCCCCGGGCGCCGCCGACCACGCTGCTGTCATCCTCATCGCCGCTGGGCTGAACCCGCGCCACGGCCGTCGTTCTCGTGGCAGCACCCAGCGCGCGACCATCTTTTCCCCAACACCCTCACGAGGGTGTGGCATCGCTGTCGAACTTGAAGTGCAGGTGCATCGCCGGCTCGAGACCAGCTGGCAAACGCTTGCCACCATGGCTGTGGCCAGCTCCCGCTGCAGAGACCTCGAGCGAAGCCCAGACGCCTGACCGCAGCAACCATCCGCTGAAGCGAGGGCCGCCTGGGCACCGCCGAAGCTCACCTAGGAGGAAGCAAGGAAGCTAGAGTCACGTGCCGGTCGGCTCACGACCACACAATGAACTTCTAAGCACCTCTGCCGAATGGAAGCGCTGCCTAGGGGTCACAAGGCAGCAGCGCACTTCCCCCAAAGAGCAGCTCGCCGCCCGCCACCGCGCGGGAGATCACCTCCATGACCGCGAGGAGCCACCATGGGAGCCACAGGGTGTTTGCGAGGACGGCCTCGACCGCGCTTGGGCGGGGGAGAGTCAGGCCCCACCTGGCAAGCCTTCCCCTTCTCCGCGGCCGAGAACCTCTTCGGCGGAGCCATGGAGAAGAAGAAGAAGCAAGAGGAGATGGACTAGAAGGGCAGGCGCTGTCCAGTACTTATAGCTGGGGAAGGCCAACCGCCGACCTCCACGATCGCAGGTAATCATGACCCGCTTTGCATGCAGGGACTTGTCAATCCGTACAGTTGCCGAGGCATCATGGGGAAGTGGAGACGCCCACGTCCAATCAACCGCCACGCGGCACCCAAGGCCGCAGGCTGTTAGGCCCCGCAGCGCAGACAGACTTGCCCTTCGCCTCTCGCTGCCAAGTCCGGGCGCGCTTTGGGCCCGGGGCTACTGCCGGTGTTCTCGGGAACGGGGTCCCCAGACTTGCTCGCTGCGCCTGCAGCGTGGCTCAAAGGGGGCCCATCACGCCCATCTTCATCAACACAAGCTCAAGACCTCGCGAGGGCCAAGCCTCGCGGGGTGGACGACAGTGAGCCTCCTCGTGCACGGTCTCATCAGCTGGCTCGCGAGGAGGCGGAGAGATCAAGGCGGGTACCTCACGAGGTGCCCATGACGCAAGCCATGACGACCAAGGGCGCCAGGGGCGCCAGCCCGCAGCAGTGTCCTCCTTTCCTCTTTGGTGCAAAGGGAGCATGCGCAGCGAGAGCATCAAGCAAAGGCGCCCATTTCGTGCAACAAGACCAAGACCAGTCCAATGGCAGGAAGGAAGTCATTGTGAGCCCAAGCCGGCCACCACCAGAGCCTTTGACATGCGAGGACCAACTTTAGTCAGATAAGTGTACCAGATGTTCCCTTCAAATGGCTAATTGTTGGCGCCTTCCCGCTCAATATTTGGGAAGAGGCCTGTGGCCTTTGCCTATAATAGGACTAGCCGCCCACGAGTAGGGCAGTCCTGAATCAGCAGAGAGAGAGAGCGACTGAACTCCCCCTAGAAGTTCATCGCACCAGCCAAGAACAGACCCTCGCGAGGTTGTTCTTCCTTGTATTGTTCATCACCATCAGCCCAAGAGGCAATACACCACACCACAAACTAGAGTAGGGTATTACACCACAATGGTGGCCTGAACTAGTATAAACCTTGTGTCTCTTGTGTTGTTCCTTTCATAGTTAGATCCTAGCGAGGCGGCGGGGTGCAGGTAGGTAGAGGGCGAGATCTCCGCGCGCACCCAAGTGTTCGAACCTCAAGGGTCTGCCGGAACCCGAAATCCGACAACCACCTAGTATGACTACTAGGACTAGAGCAAGCCAAAAAGCGCGCCGCCGTCACCCCCTCCTTGCCGGCGACGGGAAAATCTTTGTTTTACACAGTCGAGAAGTCATTGTGCTAAGGCCCCACATGCCGAGGCATTGAATAGAATGTAGATGCTAGTTTACGGAAGCAAGTATCGATAATACGTTTGTATCTCCATACTTATATTTCTTCTCTTATAAAAAACTGAGGTGGTGATGATGGTACGTGTGCAATCTTGCAATATAGACCGTCTGATCTATATCTGACGGATGGAAATTAAACTAAAAGATACCCGCACCCCTCTCCACATTTGCATACAAGGCCTTCCCTCGTTCATCCCTATCACCAACAAACCTCATTGCTGAGCAATTAAGAAAGGAAGCCTCTGGAAAAAACTGGCCTTGTGGCCGCTACTGGTGTCATCAATCCCCATGCCTCCGCTCAGTCCGACCACCAACCATCACCACACCCCACTCCTCTTCACCTTATCTCATATTTCTCGAGATATCATTAGTTTTTACACATGGGATTACTCCTGCAAGGGTCAATCACAACAAGTGTTTTATTAAAAAAATGCATCTTGATGTTCCATGCAATGCACGGATCTTGCTAGTACTCCTACACAAGACTAAGTTGGTGATGCGGGTGTGTCTGCCATCCGTCATTTCTGACCATTAGATCTACATCTAATGATTGTGAGGTAAGTTGTTGCCTTTTCTCACCAACATCTCACTTGTCTACCAATTTGCAGAAAAACCATAATTAGTATCTTAAAACCAACCACATCCCTCCCTGACCTCACCAAAGCAGCCCAAGGAATATATTCTAATTGAAACATATGTATATCAAAATTAGAGTGTTTTGTACCAAGTTTGTGAATAAGTATTATTCTAATTATGATTCGTTGCAACAGACATGAACATTGCTAGTATTTCCAACCATGCATTTTTTCCTAGTATTCCATAGTTTCGAGTTTTCCATCAAGATATTAGTCACTCATGGTTGATATTTACTTTCAATCATGTACACATATGCACTATGTAACTAGCCTTGATTATTGGCTTCCAAAGCTTAACTTACACTCCTACCTACAATATGTAGAGTATTTAACAAAAAACTACCACTTTCAACCAGCCCTAGGAAGAATCTATTGTACAAAAATAGCAAAAACATACCCAAAATTTCTTAATCCACGCCAAAAACTACTACCTAGTACTCCTACCGATTAGGTTCGCTTAAACCCATTTATGACAGGGTTGGCCCACACGTCCGCGGTTGACGAGGCAGCTTAAACCAACACATTTTGTTTAACCGCTGACACGAGGGACCCACATCCGACCTTCTACCCTGTTATTCCCCTCAAATCATTATTTTTCCTGAACATTACTTCAAACAATACTTGATGTGTGTTCGCCGGTGGCGCCGGTGATGAGCGAAGTTGGCCCCGCTCACCGGACGGGCCGGACGCCGCGTTGGCCTCCGCGCAGGTTGGCGGGCTGGGCGAGCATGACTCACGAGCGAAGCAAGCCGCCCAGTGCTGCCTTCGCCGAGCCGATGGCTGGCCTGAGCGCTGCACGCGAAAGCAAGCCGCCGCTCTGCTGCGCTAATCTAGCTAGCAAACCTTGCGCATAAGCTTTGGATGGAGCTATCTTGGCTAGCTAGCGGCATGAAGCGCCGGACGGAGCGACATCCGGGCTGTCGCAACATGGGCTCCGCACCGCCGGTGGTTATGACTCGCCGCCGCGGCGGCGGTAGCTGCGTCCCATGGCTGAGGATGACTAGGTGGACGGGCTGGAGGTAGGAGGTCACTCGAGGATTTTTGTTGGTAAGAGCATGTACAATGATTGATAAGGTAGTCTTATCTTAAGTCTGCCACGTATGCAAGTGGTAGTAGTTTCTTGGCATTTTAGTGGTTTCTTGCATTATTAGGGGTTTCTTGTAAGGAACAATGTACGTACTACTAGCGACAAAAGGCGATTCTAGGTTACGTTGTACTACAACGAGTACTACTAGTGGTCGCGGGAGTGTATACCTCGTTTTGTGGGTTCGATCCCGGCCGAACGCACGGCGGCCTTTTTTAAAAAATAGTACTACTACACTTTGCTGCGAGCCATATTTTACACGGGTAGTTTGAGTTTTGAAGTCAAATGGACGTGCGGCCCCACAATCTGGGTGCACTGGACAGCCTAGCCACGTGAAGGGGTTTTCCTTCCCAGCATCCCGTGGCTCACGTGCTCGCCCTAGCCGCACCTCGCTTACAGCTTCCTCATCAGCTAGTAGCATATTTAAACTAGCGCCTCCCAATTAAGCCCGAGGAGCCGGAAAAGCCTAGCGGGGCATTGGGAACTGTGCAATATGGATCCGTACGTAAAGTGCTCCACTACGACTCTGTAGCTTGTGGCGTTGCACGCATGTACTTCACTCCATTATCGGCTCTACTATAAAAGAAATTCCTCTTAACGTGTTTTTTAAACGGAGGCAAAAGCTTTGCTTCATCTCATTCATAAAGAAGGAACTACTAACAGAGTTCGACGAGATCCATTACACCTCCACACATGGAAGCGAAAAGCCTAGTCTCGGTGTATCAAATAAGAGCAAGTACAATAGAGCTGAGTCAGCGGGCTATAAGGAATAAACTAGTATATTTCTGCTTAGTTGGAAGAAAGAGAAGAGGAGAGAGAAGGTAAACGGGCTCTCCGTGAAGAGCCGGCTCTAACACGTGCTCCTTGGCACTTTGTGAGAATGAAATATGGGCCACATAATACAGAAATAGTACACTCTTTTGATCTACTATTATACATGTTGACTATAAGATGGGCTGTAGTTGACATGACACTGGCTTATAGCCAGCAGCTGGCTATACTATTAACCATGCTCTAACTCAAATGTTCTCGCTTCCCGCAAAGAATCGTCACCGATAAATAGGCTGCTAGTGTGTGCGTGAGAGGAGCGGCCGAGTAGGCCAGCTACTCCACGTGAGAGGAGCGGCTGAATATAGCACCGAGAGTACCCACTAGGCCACTACGCAGTGTACTTCCCTGCATTGATAGTAGAGCGATGGTTCTAGAGAACAGTAGTACCTCCACTTCCAACCTGTAGCTCCTTGGCCCCGAGATTCAAGAGTTCAAAACTGGTGCACTATACTAGACTAGACTAGAAGTACAAGACATCGCACTACTAGTTGAGAAAAGTAGTACTGATCACATACAAGACGAGTACGCATTCCTCCGTCACATAATGTAAGAAGTTTTTGACACTAGTTGGCGGTAAAAAATGGCAAAAACATACCCAAAATTTCTTAATCCACGCCAAAAACTACTACCTAGTGCCAAAAAATTCTAACTAGTGCTATTATTTACAAGATAATGCAATCCCATAATGTTCCATAATGCTAGTACTAGTAGTAAATTATAGCCTCACCCCTTTGCCGAGGAACGATCTACGCTTGAAGGGACGAGGCCTGCGGTTACTACGCCTTATCTCATCCTCGCCAGCCCTCCCCAAGAGAAGGCAGTTCGTCGTTGTTCCCATGGATTCGCCAGCGGTTCTCCTCCTCGTCGGGCTGGGAGACCTTGACGACGATCCTCCGGGAGAAATCGACGCCACTCCGACGCCCTCACCGCCAGAAGACTCGGTGCTTCCTGCACCAACTTTTTCAAGACGCCGCTTAAACAGGCTTGGGAAAAGGCCATGCTTGTTGGTCTTCCATGCGCCCTCATGGATAAGGTTCTTCTATGGGACAATCCTTCAAACAGTCCACCGCTCCCTGGCCATGGTTGCACGTTGACTCCGCTAGAATTGCCGACGTTGAGAGGTAGTCGGATTTTCTCCCATGAGCAGGTCAGTAATGGAGTTTGATCATGTAGTACTTAGTTATTCCATTTCCATCCCATAATTTCTCCGCTGCCCACCGTCTTATATATAGGTCTAGGTCGGTGCCAACAAAGATTGGCTTGCATACCTCCGGCCGGATACCACCATCATTTTGCACAACATCCACAGCAGTGCGGCCGTTCCGGTAGACCCCTTCTCCACCATTGGGGTCGGCCTTCCGGACTGGCTGGGCTTGAATACGTATGATGATGCCTACATGAGATTGAAGAAGATAGCAATTACGGACCCGCCGACAAAGCGACGCGGCTACGACGATTACTATCTCATCGCGGTGTTCGACATAAGGATTGCCATCAATGCAAGACGCAGAACGCAAAGGCTGGCGATGTTGGCGACGGCAGATTTGTACCCCACACGCTCGAAGACGCCGCGGCGCCATCTATGCCGCATCTTCGCAGTGACAAGCCAGGGACTTGTTTCATCTGGTTGCCATCCTACTAGACGGGAGATTACAAACGGAATGCACAAACCATCATTTGCATCCCTAACGGTACTCCATTATTTTGCAGGACCACCATCCTCGATCAAAATAAGATCGTTGATCCTAGATGTGCATTTGCATCCGCGATTCGGTCTAACCCGAACCTTGTAGCTGACTTTGGCATATTGGGATCAACTATCTTAGCAGTCGTTACCCATGGTACCACTGATGTGCAACATGGTCACACAATCTACCACGATCGGACTGTCACCATGTAGCGACCTGACCCAAAATCGGTCAAATCTCGTGTCTGTACCATCCCAAGATCATGCCGGTACTCACAAGACATCGATGAAATAATCAAAGTTCAATCACACCTGAATTTATTACACGGTTCTCATATCGAGTCTTTATTACAATAGAATAAATTCGCCAAAGGCCAACTCATGAGAAATAAACTAGTAAAGCTGCGAAGCGTAGAAGAATAGCGAGTCCATCCGACTCCAAAGGGCAATCGCCAAGCGCGAGCATAGCCTCACTCCTGATCGAATATACCTCGCAACATAAGACGTTGCAGCCGTGTAGGTCAGCTTTTGAATAAGTCGGCAAGTCATGAAGAGAGAATAACAATAATAAAATTACTAACACTATATGCATTTCGGCTGTGGGGCTCTAAGTTTCATCATTTTGCGAAAAGCCAATTTTTCCCTACTACAGTGGACTTGCTTGCAAATACTACAAAATTGTTGGTAGTCATTGAGATGGTTCCGCCAACCAATGTCTCGTTCCCAAATTATTAAGTCATAACCCCTCAAATTAATTTATTAGTTTTAGTGTTGAGATTTCAATACTTCCAAGTTCCAGAGGCTCAAATTGTCCGTAATCGGGACACGGCTAATCGATTAGATCTTTAACTCGCAGAGGTTTATGACTTTACCCGCAAGAATCATTCCTCCTTTAAGTCTTCGCACTTCATGGTGTTTGAAGACGGATGAATGAAACAGGGTCTTCCAAGAGTTCTTCCGCCACCGCCGTACCCATCCAATCCTACCGCTCTTCTACATCTCGTAGTACCGCCCAGCCAGCGTCACTACTAGGGTTGACCCAGCCAGAGCCCATAATGGCTTGCGGCTGCATGTAAGCTTCCGTCAATGGGGCATCCATCCGCCTCTTCGTGGCTGGGTGAAGCTCCGCAAGATGTCATGGCACTTCTCCATGCATCCCGCCAACCACTGGGTTCTCCAGGTGCCCACAACCGCCCTCCACCCAAAGAGTGAATTTCGAAGTCCATCTTGATCATTGAAGTTCATGCGGTTGTCATCACCTTGACTCTCACATCTTGCTTATGAATTCCCTCAACCAATCCCGTCTACGAGCATAGCAAAATTAACTACTACGTCCCGGGTCATGGTAACAAGGGGAATTGGTTCATCCTACCACATGATACTACTCAAGATTATAACTTCAAAATTTCAACTACTGCATGCATGGTGGGGAGGTATAACTCTAATGCAATAAAAATCATAGGTATTGAAAATATGATCAATGACTTGCCTTGCTGACGATCTTCGTAAGCTAGGGAATCGTAGTAGCAAGCTTCAGACCGAAATTCTACCGAGACAAACAATAACCACAATAAGCATATAGCACATGATCACTTAACACAATAGCATAGTAATATGAAACACACCAAACAAACGAATCAAAACCCAAAGGAAAAACTCAAAGAAATCCAACTCAAAGTTTTCCTACTTCAAGCATCAACTAGGAATAGTTTTACATAACAAAATTTTTCTCAACATAACCTAATCATGGGTTTATGTTAACTTAACAGAAAAGAATGCATTAGGCAACTAGGAGCAAAAAGAATCAATTTAAAAGTTATTATAAAACTCCTATTAGGCCTAATTCAATTTCTATTAAGAAAAATAAAATAGAAGTTTTATTTATTATAAATAAAAGTTCATGCTCTAAAGTGACAGAAACTAACCTAGAATAATCAATCACATGTGAAAATAAATTTATTTACTAATTAAAATAATAGTAAAACAGTAGATAGTTAATTAATTAAGAATAACAAGATTCTGATTAAAACTATTTTTTATTAATCCTAAAATGCCCAAATAAACTCCTACGGTTAGGTAATGTCAAAACAAAGTTGGGACAAAAGAATCACCAAAAATAATTTTCCTAACTCATTTTATAGCAGATTTACTATTCTGACTAAATCTAAAATAAAGCAATTATAAATAATTTTAACATAGCTAATTATATATTCTACAGAAACTATAAGAAATTTGCAAACCAACAAAAAAAGAATCACTTAAAAATATTAAGTAGATTAAAAGTTATGAATTTTTCAAATCTGAAACTATTCTGTGAAAACAGAAAAACGCAAATAAAGAAAAACGGCTAAATGGGCCTAACTAACGCCCTGTGCGTAATATAACTAAACGGGCCCTAGGGTTAAACGAATCGGGCCGATCTAAATAAAAACCCTAACTTAAACTAAACCGGAACGAACCGGAGAAAAACCCGGTTCACTAATGAACCTAATAAAAACCTATACCCCTTCGGGGGTTCTAATCTACGCCGCATAAACGAGATCGGACGGCGGGGTGAATTCGGTGGCTTACCGAGATCGACGGCGGGCGGTTTCGGCGCGAAAAGGCAGCGTCTCCGGTGGTCGGGGAGTCGACGGAGTGCTCAGGGAGTGTGACGGGCGAGGGGAGCGTCTGGTGGA
This sequence comes from Aegilops longissima, assembly GCA_021605205.1. Taxonomy (NCBI): domain Eukaryota; kingdom Viridiplantae; phylum Streptophyta; class Magnoliopsida; order Poales; family Poaceae; genus Aegilops; species Aegilops longissima. Next base: position 412,573,943 of record CM038681.1, read on the forward strand.
GTTGACGGGGCTCGGGGTGGGCTAGGGCGTCGGCAAGCGAGGTAAATGGCGGCGGTGTGCTCGGGCTCCCATGAAAGGCGAGGAGGGAGAGAGGGTCCGCGAGGGGCGAGGGGGAATGGGGTGGGAGAGGTTTTATAGGCGGGGCGACGACTTGCGCAAGGGGGTGAATCGAGGAGATCGAATCCGGATCCTTCGATTCCAGAAGGGCGCGCGGGCGAGTGGCGTGGGCGAGGTTGACGACGGTGGGGCCCGCCTGTCGGTGAGGGGAGGAAGGGCGCGGCGCGGTCGGCCGGCCGACCCGAGGGGTTTCGGCGCGAGGGGCGCGGCTGGCTCATTGGCTGGCTCGGCCGTTATCGGGCAGTTCGATGGGCAGCGGGTGGGTCGCCAGTGTCTTTGGCTGGGCTTTAGCTGGCTGGGCGCTGGTATTTTTCTTTTTTCCAAATTTATTTTTTGAAAAAACAAAAACAGAGATAGAATATAAAATATAAATATTTTATATAGGACATATATATATCAAAATGATCAGGGGAATATTCCCTATCATTTGAACATTTTTCCAGGGGTAAAATCCAAACTTTATAAAAATTTATTTTTCTCAAATTCAAATAAAACTCAAATTTGAATTTCAAACTTTTGGCAATGTTTTCCTCTGATATTTTTGGAGTGTCATGTTTACTCCTCTCATACTTTTTCTCAAGTATTTATCAGGCATAGTTTTTTTTGAAATGATTCCCACTTGCCAAAGTTTGAATTCAAATTTCCAAAACTCAAAATCTTCAAAAACTTCAAATGCCACTCAAATTCAAACAGAATGCATAGATGCTTAGCTATAATTGTAAAACATTCCAAATAGGAAATTTGGGATGTTACAAACCTACCACCTTAAGATGAATCTCCCTCGAGATTCGGGTTGGCTAGCAAATAGGTGCGGTGGTCTCAAGAAGGTCTTCTTCACGCCCCCGGTGGCTTCTTCCTGAGTGATGACTCCACAAACCTTGCAAAACTTGATGATCTTGTCGGGTGACTCTGCCGCAGTCTCGAGAATTCGGACGGGTTTCTCCTTATAAGTCGATCACCGTCGAGCTGTATGGCCTCTAGGGGCACCGTGTCTCTCAACGGAATATCAGCCATGTCGGCATGACACTTCTTCACCGAGAAACATGGAAAACATCATGAACTCCGGACAATCCTTCCGCAATTCCAACTTGTAAGCAACTTCTCCACGACATTCAAGGATTTTGTAGGGCCAATGAATCGGGTGCTAACTTTCCTTTGACACCAAACCTCTTGATTCCACGGCGGGAGACACACGAAGATATGCTCGGTCTCCCGCTTCGTAAGTTACTTCCTTGCGTTCGCTCGGCATAACTCTTCCGTCTCGATTGTGCTATCTTGAGTCTATCCCGAATCAGCTTGACTTTCTTCGAATCTCTGATAAGATCGAACCAAAAGTGATCGATCTCCAACACCATCCCACAAAGAATGGTGTTCGCACCTCCTTCCGTATAGAGCTTCGAAGGGGCCATCTTCAGATCGATTGCTAATCGTTGTTGTATGAGAACTCTGCGTATGGCAAATTATCATCCCAGCTAGACCCATAGTCTAGCACACAAGCTCTCAACATGTCCTCCGTAATCTGGTTGACTCTCTCGGTCTGTCCATCTGCTCATGGATGAAAAGTCTCTTCAACTCCAGCCTCGCACTCCAAAGTTTCATGCAACCGATTCCAAAACTTTGAGGTAAACTGTGTTCCTCTATCGACACGATACTCCTCGAACTCCATGCGCACATACGATCCTGGTCATGTATATCTTGGCCAACTTAGCACTGGTATAGGTAGTCTTCACGGAATGAAGTGAGCTACCTTGGTCAAACGATCAACCACTACCCAGATGGAATCATAACCTGAACGGGTCCCGGTAATCCTGTGATAAAATCCATTCCAAGTTTTTCCCATTTCCAATTGGGAATCGCAAAGGTTGAAGTAACCCTGCTGGCTTCGATGTTCGCCTTTACTGCTGACAAACATCGATATCGCTATGTACTCGCAATATCCTTCTTCATACCGTCCACCGTAAACTTTCCTTCAAATCCGGTACATCTTGGTGTTACCGGGTGAATCGAGTACGGTGAGTCATGAGCCTCTGAAGAATTAGCTTCCGAGTTCGGGATCATTGGGTACATAAATACGATCCTCGAACCATATAGCTCCGTGTTCATCCTTACGGAATCTTTTAGCTTTTCCTTCATTCATCTTCGCTTTATCTCATCAATTTCCTTGTCCGACTTCGGCTTCACGAATCCTTTCGCCAAAGTGGACTGAACTTCCAGAGTTGCAACATATCCTCTCGAACTATCTCCACGGAGATCTCTGAGGTCATCGACTAACTCCTGGGGTAATCCTCCTGCTGTAAGAGTATTCACATAACTCTTACGGCTCAAAGCGTCTGCTACAACATTAGCTTTACCTGGGTGGTAATGCAATCTCATGTCATAGTCCTTGATTAACTCCAGCCATCTCCTCTGCCTGAGGTTCAACTCTTTCTGCGTGAAAATATACTTTAAACTCTTGTGATCTGTGTAAACATCACAATGGTTTCCGATGAGGAGATGTCTCCAGGTCTTGAGTTCATGCACTACGGCTACTAACTCCAAATCATGTGTGGCATAATTCATCTCGTGAGGTCGTAGCTGTCTGGAAGTATAAGCTACAACTTTTCCTTCCTGCATGAGTACTCCTCCGAGTCCCTGATGAGAAGCGTCACAATAAACCTGGTATTCCTTGTGTATGTCCGGCAAAATCAGCACTGGGGCTGTGACCAAACGTTTCTTCAATTCCTGAAAACTGGCTTCACAATCCTCGGTCCAAATGTACTTGGCTTCCTTCTTCAACAGCTCACCATGGGCTTGGCAATCTTCGAGAAGTTCTCAATGAACCTCCGATAATATCCTGCGAGTCCGAGAAAACTGCGGATCTCCTTGATCGAGGTGGGTGATCGCCAATCGGTGATCGATTCAACCTTGGCGGGTCAACTGCTATTCCTTCTCCTGAAATAACATGTCCGAGGAATCCAACTTCCTTCAGCCAAAATTCACATTTGCTGAACTTGGCATACAACTGATGTTCTCAAGTTTCTCCGAACTAGACGCAAATGTTCCTTATGTTCTTCCTCGCTCTTGGAGAAAATCAGATATCATCGATGAACACCACGACAAACTTGTCCAGATATTCCATAAATACCTTGTTCATCAAATTCATGAAGTATGCAGGAGCATTAGTCAATCCAAATGACATGACGGTATACTCATATAAACCATACCGTAGTGAATGCTGTTTTGGGTATATCCTTTTCACGGATCTTCAACTGATGATACCCTGATCGAAGATCGATCTTGGAGAATACCTTGGCTCCAACTAGCTGATCAAATAGATCATTAATCATCGATAGAGGGTACTTGTTCTTGATGGTCACTTCGTTCAACGAACGATAATCCACAACCATCCTCAAGGTTCCATCCTTCTTCTCTACCAAAAGAACTGGGGCTCCCCAAGGTGATGAGCTTGGCCGAATATATCCTTTCTCCAATAACTCATTAATTTGGTTCTTGATCTCTTTCAAATCGTTCGGTGGCATCCGATAAGGTCTCTTGGATATTGGGGCTGTGCCGCAATAACTCAATCAGAAATTCAATGTCCTCGTCCGTGGCATCCTCGTAATTCCTCCTAAACACATCGGAAAATCTTGCACCATCGGCACTTCCTCCCTAACAACCCCGTGAGGGAATTCACCGATTCTTCATCCGCTATGCCTAGCTACATACTTGATCCTCTTACGCCCGGGGTGGTGAGCAGAATCGACTTCTGGGCACGATCTATGTTTCCTTCAAACTTCGTCAACCAATCCATGCCTAGGATTACATCCAAGGTCCGGGTTTCCAATACTATGAGGTCTGCGGAAATTTATGATTTCGATGTTGAGGGTTGCATGACAGCCTAAGCCCGCCATCATTTCTCCTCTGCGGGCCCGACGCCAAGGGGGCTTCTAAGGGTTTTAGTGGGCAACCCGTACTTTTCCACAACTACCCTTGATATGAATGAATGCATTGCACCGTAATCAAAGAGTACCAATACTGAACGTGAATTCAATAAAACTTACCAACCACGATTGTTCGGCTGATCATAGACGCCCTCCACGCCAATGTGGTTCACCTGAGCACGAGGGAAAGGGTTGGGCTTCTTCGCTGAGCTTCCATTGCCGTTTCCATTCCTCTGCTTGGCCTCCAGGCAGTCGGTGGCATAGTGCCCTGTTTTCTGGCACTTGAAACAGGTGATGTGGCTCAGATCCTTCGGAGCCGGGGCAGAACGATGCTGGTTGCCATTACCATTGCCATTTCCATTGCCTGACTTGTTGTCCTGGTGGCGGTTGTTCCCATTTCCTCCATGGTTATGTCCTCCATGGTTGTGATGGGTGTGCCCTCCTGAGTATGGGGCATAACGGGCTTCACGAGCTCCCGAGTTGTGCTTCCCTGGCTGTACTTCCGCTTGCGTTATCAATCTGCTGCTGCTTGCCTTCAAGTATGGTGGCCTTGTCTACCAGCTCCCGGTAGTTGGTGAAGGTAGCCACCATAAGCTGCATGCCCAGTTCATCATTGAGTCCCTCGAGAAACTTCTCCTATTTTGCGCATCTGTGGCCACATCATCCGGGGCATAGCGAGCTAGCTTGCTGAACTCATCCACGTCTCGCGCCACAAGACGGTTCCCCGGCATAAGTTGCGGAACTCACGCTTCTTCGCACTCATGGCTCCAAATGAAACATGAGCGGTGCGGAAGGCCTGCTGGAATTGATCCCATGTGATGGTGCCGATGGGATAAGTGGCGTGTAGTTCTCCCACCAAGAAGCTGCAGGTCCATCAAGTTGATGTGCGGCAAAGCGCACCTTCTCTCGCATCAAGTGCATCCAACAGTGATTAACTCTCTCCGACCTTGCGGAGCCAATCATCAGCCACAATCGCCTCGGTCTGCTAGAGAACACCGCGGATTCAGCCTTAGGAATCGAGTCAAGTTGTCAACAGGGGTGGTGGCGGTGGATTGTTGTTGTTGTTGTTCGATTCGGATGAGTATCCGCATGAGGGCATTCTGCTGCTCGAGTAGCTGGGTGAGCTCCGCGGAAACCGTGTCACGCCTCTGAGGCATCCGGTGTTTTGGAGTGGATGAGAAAATTAGAATAGAACAATGGTCTAATGAGAAATATCACTACCCATATGAATGCACAATCATAAACACACCAATCATTTATTCATTCCACTCAAACATGGTTCATTCTCGATTACAAAAGCTCACGACTAATCGAAAATATCGGCCTAACTGATCGACTAAAAAGTAAAATAACATGGTGGTCGACTAAATGTCTTCATCAATAATCCTTGCGTCCTCTGGTGCGATGTCCTCCGATGTGGTGTCCTCTGTTGCGGCGCCTCCTCTTGCGGCTTCCTCCAGTGGAACTCCCTTCATAATCCTGATCATTGCTCACGAGAGGTCCGTCATCTCCACTCGGAAAAAGGTCCTCTCCCAAGTCCATCTTTTCCTCTATTGCGGCAAGCTTCATCTTCAGGTCGTCGACTCTCTCCATGAAGTCAGCGATTTCTTCCTCATGGTTAAGGAAGTCTGCGTGTGCCTTCTCCTCCAGTTCCAGCTTCACGGAACAACAGCCTTCTCAGGTACCTTCGAGTTACGGCGAAGTCCGGATCTCCCGCTTCTGAGGAGACACTCCAAGTCTGGACATAAGAGAGAATGGAGTCGTCCTCTACGGTACGGATGATATCTCCATTCCTTGCTCTGCGTGAAACCATGGCGAGGTCTGATGGATCGAGCTCGGCCCTGTACTCTTCTAGGAGATGTCCAAGTGCTTGATAGATCGCCATGTCCCTTCCGAGGATCCAGTTGAAACCGGTAAACTCAAAGTCAATAGGCTCAGATGTCCTCCGAAGGTTCTCCTGGAATATGCACTTCAATCTCAGAGCGGTATCCGCTTGAAGTGCATTGGTTGGCTTCCCGTGATCGAGGGCGAGCAATCTTCAGCTTCTTCACCATCTGGACCAGCTTCCGCCAAGGGCATCGCCTCATCGGGCCGGCAAAACTCCGTAGCAAACCGGGGTGAACTCGACGGCCATCTAGAATGTTGAAAATCGGAGGAAGTCGAAATGAACAGGGAGAATTACGGAATGATAAGGATATAAAGTAAATAGTCTCTTCCTATGGCTTTCCGATCCTAGGGGTTACGCCCCACGGTCAACAGTGTGCTCGATACCATCTCAGAGCGACTGACCCAAAATCGTCAAATCTCCGTATGCATTCATCCCAAGATCATGCCGGTACTCACAAGACATCGATGAAATAATCAAAGTTCAATCACACCTGAATTTATTACACGGTTCTCATATCGAGTCTTTATTACAATAGAATAAATTCGGCCAAAGGCCAACTCATGAGAAATAAACTAGTAAAGCTGCGGAAGCGTAGAAGAATAGCGAGTCCATCCGACTCCAAAGGGCAATCGCCAAGCGCGGAGCGTAGCCTCACTCCTGATCGGAATATACCTCTGCAACATAAGACGTTGCAGCCGTGTAGGTCAGCTTTTTGAATAAGCTGGCAAGTCATGAAGAGAGAATAACAATAATAAAATTACTAACACTATATGCATTTTGGCTGTGGGGCTCTAAGTTTCATCATTTTGCGAAAAGCCAATTTTTCCCTACTACAGTGGACTTGCTTGCAAATACTACAAAATTGTTGGTAGTTATTGAGATGGTTCCGCCAACCAATGTCTCATTCCCAAATTATTAAGTCATAACCCCTCAAATTAATTTATTAGTTTTAGTGTTGAGATTTCCGAATACTTCCAAGTTCCAGAGGCTCAAATTGTCCGTAATCGGGACACGGCTAATCGATTAGATCTTTAACTCGCAGAGGTTTATGACTTTACCCGCAAGAATCATTACCTCCTTTTAAGTCTTCGCACTTCATGGTGTTTGAAGACGGATGAATGAAACAGGTCTTTCAAGAGTTCTTCCGCCACCGCCGTACCCATCCAATCCTACCGTTCTTCTACATCTCGTAGTACCGCCCAGCCAGCGTCACTACTAGGGTTGACCCAGCCAGAGCCCATAATGGCTTGCGGCCGCATGAGTAAGCTTCCGTCAATGGGGCATCCATCCGCCTCTTCGTGGCTGGGTGAAGCTTTCGCAAGATGTCATGGCACTTCTCCATGCATCCCGCCAACCACTGGTTCTCGTGGTGCCCACAACCGCCCTCCACCCAAGAGTGAATTTCAAGTCCATCTTGATCATTGAAGTTCATGGGGTTGTCATCACCTTGACTCTCACATCTTGCTTATGAATTCCCTCAACCAATCCCGTCTACGAGCATAGCAAAATTAACTACTACGTCCCGGGTCATGGTAACAAGGGGAATTGGTTCATCCTACCACATGATACTACTCAAGATTATAACTTCAAAATTTCAACTACTGCATGCATGGTGGGGAGGTATAACTCTAATGCAATAAAAATCATAGGTATTGGAAGTATGATCAATGACTTGCCTTGCTGACGATCTTCGTAAGCTAGGGAATCGTAGTAGCAAGCTTTGCACTCCGGAAATTCTACCGAGACAAACAATAACCACAATAAGCATATAGCACATGATCACTTAACACAATAGCATAGTAATATGAAACACACCAAACAAACGAATCAAAACCCAAAGGAAAAACTCAAAGAAATCCAACTCAAAGTTTTCCTACTTCAAGCATCAACTAGGAATAGTTTTACATAACAAAAAATTTCTCAACATAACCTAATCATGGGTTTATGTTAACTTAACAGAAAAGAATGCATTAGGCAACTAGGAGCAAAAAGAATCAATTTAAAAGTTATTATAAAACTCCTATTAGGCCTAATTCAATTTCTATTAAGAAAAATAAAATAGAAGTTTTATTTATTATAAATAAAAGTTCATGCTCTAAAGTGACAGAAACTAACCTAGAATAATCAATCACATGTGAAAAATAAATTTATTTACTAATTAAAATAATAGTAAAACAGTAGATAGTTAATTAATTAAGAATAACAAGATTCTGATTAAAACTATATTTTTATTAATCCTAAAATGCCCAAATAAATTCCTACGGTTAGGTAATGTCAAAACAAAGTTGGGACAAAAAGAATCACCAAAAATAATTTTCCTAACTCATTTTATAGCAGATTTACTATTCTGACTAAATCTAAAATAAAGCAATTATAAATAATTTTAACATAGCTAATTATATATTCTACAGAAACTATAAGAAATTTGCAAACCAACAAAAAAAGAATCACTTAAAAATATTAAGTAGATTAAAAGTTATGAATTTTTCAAATCTGAAACTATTCTGTGAAAACAGAAAACGAAAATAAAGAAAACGGCTAAATGGGCCTAACTAACGCCTACATGTAATATAACTAAACGGGCCCTAGGGTTAAACGAATCGGGCCGATCTAAATAAAAACCCTAACTCAAACTAAACCGAAACGAACCGGAGAAAAACCCGGTTCACTAATGAACCTAATAAAAACCTATACCCCTTCGGGGGTTCTAATCTACGCCGCATAAACGAGATCGGACGGCGGGGGTGAAGTCCGGTGGCTTACCGGAGATCGACGGCGGCGGCGGCTCGGGCGGCGAGTGCGTCGGCGTCTCCGGTGGTCGGGGGAGTCGACGGAGTGCTCCGGCGGGTGCGGACGGGCGAGGGGGAGCGTCTGGTGGAGTCGACGGGGCTCGGGGTGGGCTAGGGCGTCGGCAGGTAAATGGCGGCGGTGGTGTGCTCTGGCTCCGTGAGCGCGTGAGGAGGAGAGAGGGGTCCGCGAGGGGCGAGGGGGAATGGGGGGAGAGGTTTTATAGGCGGGGCGACGACTTGCGCAAGGGGTGAATCGAGGAGATCGAATCCGGATCCTTCGGGACTCCGGCGGGCGGCGGCGCGTGGCGTGGTGGCGGGCGGGGGTTGACGACGGTGGGGCCCGCCTGTCGGTGAGGGGAGGAAGGGCGCGCGCTGGTCGGGTCGGCCGACCCGAGGGGTTTCGCCGCCGGGGGCGCGCTGGCTCATTGGCTGGCTCGGCCGTTATCGGGCCGGATCGGTGGGCACGGGTGGGTCGCCAGTCTTGGCTGGGCAGTTAGCTGGGCTGGCGCTGGGTATTTTTCTTTTTTCCAAATTTATTTTTGAAAAAAACAAAATAGAGATAGAATATAAAATATAAATATTTTATATAGGACATATATATATCAAAATGATCAGGGAATATTCCTATCATTTGAACATTTTCCAGGGTAAAATCCAAACTTTATAAAATTTACTTTTCTCAAATTCAAATAAAACTCAAATTTGAATTTCAAACTTTTGGCAATGTTTTCCTCTGATATTTTTGGAGTGTCATGTTTACTCCTCTCATACTTTTTCTCAAGTATTTATCAGGCATAGTTTTTTTTGAAATGATTCCCACTTGCCAAAGTTTGAATTCAAATTTCCAAAACTCAAAATCTTCAAAAACTTCAAATGCCACTCAAATTCAAACAGAATGCATAGATGCTTAGCTATAATTGTAAAACATTCCAAATAGGAAATTTGGGATGTTACACACCATCTACCCAGGTATTCCATTTTTTAACCCTCTCGCCTTCTCTTTCATTGTTGTACTAGTAGTATGCTTAGTAGTACTAGTAGGAGTAATTTTTACCTTGGAGGACGCATATAGCTAGCTAGGCCCTTGAATACTTGAACCCACTAGCTGCCACCATTTTTTTTCCATGTCTTAGACTAGCCACAATGGAGAGTAACATACACTAGTAACATACACATATCCCTAGACTATGTTACTACTCCCTCCTTTCCGGTTTATAGGGCTCAATTCAAAAAATCTCATCAACCAAGGTAGATGGTGAGTGGTGGAATAGTTTTTGTAGTTTGCAAAACCAGTCAATTAATGCGCTTGTTTTCCGCAAACAATTGTGTTTACCAATGCATTAATTGCAATGCATCCATTCACAAAGCACATGCATTGGTCAATTTTCTTTTAATACTTGCATGCAATGATTTAGTGCACCTTGAAATCTGAACATGTGATGGGGAACAACCAAATTGAGCCTTATAAAATGGGAAAACTAAAATTTTGAGATAAGCCTTATAAACCGAAAAGGAGAGAGTACCTTCATAGTGGGTAGTAACATAAGTGTGGTAACATGCAGAGCTTCATTTATTATGTTGTAGACTCATATTGCATTGGGACATGTGATGTTACAGTAACTAGCTAAGTTACTACTACTACCTCTCTCCTCATTAACTCATTGCCACATAAGCAAATTTGCTGAGTTGGACTCGATGTTACTACTGAAGTTACTCCCACTGTGGCTAGTCTTACTATCTCATCCATGTAGCCAAGAGTGGCTATATATAATAAGCCGGTTATTTTACTTCCTCTATACCGGAGTAGTACTATTTGCTGCACAAGACATCGACCGCCATATTTGAGCACAACATTATTATGCATGGACCTTGACTATGTACGTCACCATGTGTCCAGATCTGGGATGCCGCGTGTACCAGATGAACGGCGCCGAGTTCGACCCCCGTGATGATACGTGGGTGCCGAGGAACACTCTTGGAGAGTACTCGCTTTTCATCGAGGACAGCTACCCCATTGTGAAGCGGATGCCACCTTCCGTGCACGACACGGAAGGCCTGCCATTCATGAAGCATGGTTGTGTCTTCATTGCACACCGCCGGATGAACGACATGCTGGGACATGCTATCCCTGATTTATGCCGCTTCAGCTTGGATGAGTCTCCATCGTGTGAATCGGACTAGAAAGCTGCGATAATGATTCCGCTGCCCACCGCTATGGAACGTGCCATCCATGAAGAACACTGGACCGGAACCGGAGGAGGACATGCATGTAGTCCATCTATAACGTAAGTGGAGTACAGAATTGTGAACGGTAGCGCTGTGAATATATGTAGACTAGTCATGCACAAATTTATCACATGAATTGGAGATGAACTTGTGTGGCATACTGGCATTTGTCCTTTAGAATTTATTATTAGTAAATGTGTTATGTGTATGTGCAACTTGTGTGGTTGTTGCACGGGCTCCAACACGCTCTTTGAGAAAAAAAGGTGGCACAGCTTTGGATATACGTGACATGGCGGCATCATACAGTAGCATCGTTCGCTATAGTTGTAGTACACTCCTACTAGGACAACAACTCCTATAAAACCTTGCGCTTGGCTCTTTGCCTCTTCAGTAGGTTCAACAGTTCGTACTGTGTGAACCTTGCACTTGGCTCTTCGCCTCTTGGAAGGTCCAACAATGATGATACTACAGTACAATATGCTTCTGGAAATCTGACACCGACTGAACTGCTGCACGTCCACCGCGAGGGCGAGGGCGAGGGAGAGGGAGAGGGAGAGGGAGGGAGAGGGAGAGGGCGTTGTAGTCAAAACCCTCTCCTCGTCCTGTGAACCACCGCGCGTGTGGGCGAGGGAGAGGCGTAGTAAGCAAGCTTCTCCTCGTTTGGCGAGTTGACGGGACACATCAAAGGAGTACTAGTACTAGTAGTAGTCCATACTGCGTCCTTTCCGATTAATATGGCTTAATTTGAAATGAGAAAACTACACTGGCGGTCAACGTATGTAACAATACGCTCTTTACGGACACTATATATAGTTTTGCGGCGACTATACGATCACTAGCTCATCGAGAGCACCGACAGCACCCTCTTGACGGCCACATAGTCGACGTGGCACTTTGTTGATCAAGTTAAATTGTCACCTGGTTTCGGGTCCCACCTATCGCTTGGCGAGCAAAGAAATCAGTTAAACAAAACTTTACACAAGCGCCGACACGAGTCCAACCCTTGCGCGCCAACCGCCTGGCTGTGTATGTGAGTGCATGCACGTGTCCTCCCTCGGTCTTCCAACAAAGAGTGTACATCGGCTACAAAACAAAGAGTGTGGTACATAATGTACATCTACACTTCCAATGCATTTAGCCTTTGATCTAAATCGATATTGATTGACTAATGCACCAACTTGTGCTGTAGGTATAGGCTACATGTCTATCCTTAATTACAGCATGCAACGGCCTTCATTTATTCTTCTTATCTCGATGGTCGCATGCACACATAAGTCTGCTACTTTTGGGCGTTAATTATGCCCTTGTCAATGTGTAAATCTCTAAATGTACAGTCTTTCACTTGGACGAGGGAGTAGGTTGAGCACTTGAGCGTGAGTTGTGTGTGTTGCGTCGTGTGTGTGTGTGCCGCATGGGTGCATGAGTGTTGCGTGCGCCCATGTGTGCGTGTGAGTGTTGCATGTTGCATGCATGCATGCATGCATGGGGCTTACTCCCTGCCATTGACATGTTCATATTTGAAGCTTCCTCTGCTCCTCCATATGGTGATACTCCCTCTGCTCCCAAATAGTACGGAGTAAAAGCCTCCTCTATTCCCAAATACGGAGTATTTGTCTTTCTACAGATTTCAACAAGTGACTAGGTACGGAGCAAAATGAGTGAAGTGAGCGAGAGGCATAGGGATACTTGAGAGGAAGTCCTCGCGATCCATTATTCCCCATCTCGGTCGAGAGAACTATTCAACTAGTCTTCACAAGTGAAGTGACAATGCACGCTTGCAGCAGATGGGACACGTAATAAATAAGCTGAACCAGCGTGTTGTTGTTACTAAATCAGCCTTACCCAAGATCGCCATCATGTTTGCCAATAGAGCACGCTCAAGCAAATACGCCACGCACCTCTGTCCTCCATTAATCGACATATGGGCCCTCTTGTGGTAGACCCACATGTCATTGGTGTAACTATTTACACTCGAAGGACGGTATATCCTGGTAGTAGTACTAGTAGAATTGAGATTTAATGCACTTTCTTCCCGCCTTCCACTCTTCTTCCTCCTCTCTTCTTCTTCCTCCTCTCTTCCCCATCGTCGGCCAGACACCATTTACCCCGCTCCTTTGCTCGCCGCCGCCAACTTCCTTGGTAGCTCATGGCACCATATCCCCGCCACCGCTCAGCCACACGAGGAGAAGCTTCTTCGCCGCTCACCAATCCACTTCCCCGCTGGCTCGCAGGCACCGAAAACCCCAATGGCAGAACCAACTGACACGCAGAGCCGCGATTGGAATTCCCTCCCCGATGTTCTCTTGGAGCAGATCTGTAGTCGTATGGACCTACTCAGCACCGTCCGTCTGGCCGCATGCTTGGTGTCTTTGTACCATCTACTCGTCTGCAACCGGCCGGCTCTTTTCAAGACACCCTGCTTGCTGATGCCCGATCCTCGCAGGTGGCCCAGTCACCGACTTGATGATCCTACGGAGGTTGCCGTGGTGCCCCTCGACATGCTACCACTACCCGTCCACCTGTCCTTCATGCGCGGCCACCATCGGGCGGGCATGAAGGCCAACTGATCGCCCTCATCCACCACACCGGTAGTCCGTGGCGTCTCGTGGATATCTACACCCAGCGAGAGATCACCCTTCCATCGTTGGATACCGCCGACATCGAGCCTCGCGGCCTGCCGGACACTCATGCCTACTACACACGAGACGCGTCAAGCTTTTGGCTCAACCTCTGTTTGCAGAAAGTTGTAATCTGCGAAGTGCCCACACCATCAGAAGACTACATGGATTACAAGCTCATTGCCTTGTTCAACATGGAATTAGTCTATCTGGAATTCGGTCGCCATACATGGTTACGGCTCATCATCAATCCTGTTGAGGCAACATTTCTGTCTGATGCTATAGTGCATGATGGCATCGTTTACGCGGTCGACACACAGATTGGCTGCCTATACTGGTGGAATCTATCGTCGTGTAATTGTTCTATCTCATCTCATCTTTACCTTATGAATACGACTGCCTGTTCATTTGTTACAAATTTAGAATGCATAGCATGTCTATAACCATATCATTGCTATGTGTTCCTCTCATTTCTTAGATTTTTATGACCACACGTGTTATTGTTAGAGTTGATATGAGAACAATTGGCATCTAATGATTGTTAGAATACATATTATGAGCACAACATCATGATTGCTATATGTTACTCTTGTTTACAAGATTTTTATAACAACGCATGTTATTGCTTAGAGTTGATATGAGAACAATAGTAGTAAGTGCTATGGTAGAATATGAGTAGGCGCTGTCATAGCTGTTTTCCTCTCATTGTTACATGATGTTTGAACCATGACATGTTGCTAGAATATGAAAGCCATTGGCTTATTTTTTAACTTGGGGTATGATTATGACCACGGCATTGCAATTCTCTGCCTATGATATGTGTCACCGTTATAATAATCTTAATTCCACACATACTCTGAACATGATTGTTTATTTTGTCCTTTGTTCTCCAATTTGAATTGTTGCAGCAGACGAATGCGCTGGCCTTCATGATTCCAGACTGGAATCATACCAGCCGATGGGTGGTGGTTTATCGCTCGTTCACCGACGGCGGTCATTTGATGCTCATTCGCATGTACCAAATTGACCAAACCATTACATCAAACCACATGCAGTACAATGCGTGGGCGTTCGTGACATTGATGGCTATGGCTGCTTCGTGTTCGAGAAAGATCCCAGCTCCGTTGGGCGAGCGATTCAAGCTCGAGGCGGGTTTACAGCCTCGGCAACCACTCCTTGTTCCTCGGGCTCAATTATCCGATCATCCAACCAATCATCGATCATATCACCGGCGATGATTACTGTGCTATGCAACTTCCATTCACGAGGGGGGGGCTGTGTTTACACATCATACCACGGGTTTCATGAATCACCATATCCAGAGATTCGTCGACACAGCTTGTTGCCAGGTAATCTTCAGTGTGTGAAAGGCATCAAGCTTCCATGCGATGGATGGCTTTTGCAAACCCGACATGTGGCGATGTGGTTCATGCCAACAGCAAATATGCACAACTTGATTCGTGCTTATATCTAGACTGAGCCATGTATTCTGTTGCTGTAGCACGACCCTATTTTGTTGGATATTATGTATTGTTGTTAGTTTGAAGCACTCCTCTGGTTTGAAGGATAGATACCTTCCTGGGATCAAGTGCATCCTAACTCACCCGCGTAGGATGTACCGATAATGATGATGGAGATGTTTGTGCGAAGCCATATATATATCGCTTAGGCTTCAAGTGCGTATTTGTTAGTTAAACCTATGTATAAATTGTGACACTAAATACGACTAGTAAGTAGTACAAGAGCAGTACTAGTATACGTCGGTCAAATTATTCATCATGTCCACACATTAAATTGATTTGACAACACGCTGCTGCGTGGTGACACAAGAATCCCGGCGTGTTTCGGGTATTCGGACTTTGGATTTGGAGTACCACTTATCTGTTGAAATCTTTCATCATTCACTTAAAATAGTCGATTGATCATACATTGAGTACCATATAACTAGAATTACCGATGCAAGTCGAAGAAGGATTGGCCGGTGCTGCCGGTTGGCGCCAAGTTCGATACCACGGATCAGAGCTGATCGAGCACCTTGAGGCCAAAGTGAGTCTTGACAGCGAGATTTCAGTCTCTCATTGATTTGTTCATACCAACCATCGACAACGAGCACAAAGATATGCTACACCCAACCCGAGAAACTTCCGGTAAGACACCGATCGGCCGTCTACTTGCACAAACATATTCCTTTGTTTATAGCTCTAGTTTTCTTTTTAGACGCAGACCTGGTGAAGCAATTACAATTTGACAGCTTAATAAAAAGTGAAACAAGTGATCGCAACATGCCAAAGATGTTATGAAAATGCCAACTACGTACACTAAAACCTGTATTCCACAATACCGCAGTATCACATCGAGTGGTCTAAGGAAGCAATTCTTCCAAAGCAATTCCAGGCGCTCAAAAGGCACGTGGACGCGTGCAAGATACAATCGAGTGCGGCATGAACGCGATGTGGCACAAGACCGGCAATACCTTGCGGTGATGGTCAACGGCCGCGACGGGCAGCAAAAGGTTACGGTGCTGCACACCAACAAGAACTTCACCAGCAGAGGACCAATCGGGTGATGCACCAGTACCACCTCGGGACCTGGAGCAAGAGAAGGAGCGGAACTGGTCCTCTGCAAGATTTTCTACCGATGAACACTAGGGCCGAGTAAAAAGATTATAAGTTAGTTAGGTATTGGTAGTTGTACTACCTTGTCGTCCGCAAGTTGGTATTGTTGTTAACGATCTTTTGGTATGAACTTGCATTTGCTTCCAACCATCATGCCGAGGGTCGGCGTGGATATAAAGCTGAATCATTTGTTTCGAAACGAATTTTTAGGCACCTGATTTTTATTTGATGGATAGCATAAGCACCCGCCGTTCGAATTCCCAGTTCTCCAATTTTTTTGAAACAAGTGCATGCACTTATTATCACGATAAAAAAACAATATCCATGCTGCATCCCAGTTATCAGCCTGTACTTGCAGAATTCTCTCATTTATTGAGCACGTATATTGTTTTTTCAGGTCGAGCAAGTTTCAACGGGGCTGCAGACTGCCCAGGGTTGGTTTTGTTTTTAATAGGCCCAGCCCATGACGACAACGGGCACAAAATCCAGCAGGTACCTCTCGGCCTCCGCCCGCCAAAAGTAGTTATATTTTGTCTTACAACATCCGCAGGCAGTTTTTTTTGCTGAATCAAACACACAGCCCAGTTCTATTTTCCTCTTGAAACGCATGTCCTACATCCGTTTTCTAATCTCTACCTATAGTTTTACTAGTTCATATACACGTATCATTATATCGAAAACACATGAAATTCCCTTTTCATATTTACATCCTTATTTTTGTTGTTTTTTCCCATGCAGCGCTAATTTTTTTACCACTGGTTTTCCCTTAAACCAACTCAATTGTCCCACGTCTTATTTGCTCACAAAAACAAAACAATTTTTTTGGCAAATCAATAAGTTCTTAAAAAAATGTTTATCATTTCGGGATTACAACAGTTCGGACTCCACCGAAATATGCAAAATAAGGTTGAACTTTTTGACCGTGGTCCTGGGCAGAAAATGAGCTGTAATAAATTACTTAAGAATTAGCAAATGGGCTGCAAATTATAAAAATAGCAAATGGGCTTTATGTTGTCTGCGCCACAGATTTGGAGGCTGACTTGTGGGCCTACTAAGTTCATGCGTATACAAGGTTTCGCAAAAATAAACTTAGTCAACAATCGACTCTACTACGCCGACCGTTAGATGTCAATCTAACGGCAATCGTCTTCTTCGATCTCGATCTTCCTGCACCGCCGCCCAAACCAGCGCCGTCGGAACCGCTTTGCTCCGCCTCCGTGGCCAGCAATTCTGCGGGCAGGCCTCACGGCCCCATCATACTCGCATCCCTGGCCTGTCTATCCTCTACTCACCCACACCTCCTGTTATTTTCCAAATAAGGCAGCCGAACCAGTCAACCTCAGATTTCCACGGCGTGGGCAGCCACCGCCGTGTCTTCCCGGCCCGTGTTGTTCCTTCAGAGGCCTCGCCGCCGTCCACCGCCTGGTGCTCTCGGCGCGGCGTGGTCAACGATGTCCATCCAACGGTCGTAGTGCTTCTTCAACCTCTGGTCTTCTTGCCCCAGCCGCCCAAAGTAGCGCCGGTCGTGCCGCATGCTCCTGCCTCCCGTGGCCGGCTGTGCTGCCGCGAAGGCTTCACCGTCCCCATACTACTCCCACCGCTGGCCAGGCCATCCCTCCACTCACCCAATCCCCCTGTTATTATGCGGCGACGGCAGCCTCACACCGCAGCCGAACCAGTGAACCCTCGTGCTCCTCTCCGCGTGGGAATCCACTGCCGCGTCTTCCCCGGCTCTGCGTCGTCCCCTTCCTAGGCCTCGCCGTCGTCCACCGCCGTGGTGCTCTCGGCGCGGTGTGGTCAATTTGGTCAACGATCGACTTCCATCGGAAGAATACTGTACGTGGAGAGGCTGACAGCTAGGTCCACGACAGCCGCAAGGAAGTGCCTCCTTATTACGCGCAAAATAATTATTCCTCCACCTGACAGCAGGGACCCACCGGACGGGCCACCAGTATTTCGCGGAAAAAATGTTTCCCCCTGACTGCTGGGACCCACCGGATGGGCCATCGTATTTCACGAAAAAACGTTTGCCCCTGACTGCTGGGACCCACCGGACGGACCACCGTATTTCATGAAAAAAACGTTCCCCCCATCGCCAAATCGGACCCACCGGAAGTGCCTCCTTATTATGCACGTAAAATGAATACTCCCCGCTAGCTGGGACCCACCATGGTGGGAGGCTGACTTAGGGCATACTAAGTTGACGGGACGGAGGGCTTTGTCAACTTAGTCAATATGAAGGATTCTAGCTCCAAAGGACCGTCGATGTCCATCCAACGGCCGTCGTGCTTCTTCAATCTCTGCTCTTCCTGCTCGGCCGCTCAAACAAGCGCCGCTAGACTGCTCGCTTCTCCCTCCTCCCTGCGGTCGGTGTCTGCTGCCAAGCAGCCCTCACCGCCCCACCGTACTCCCATCGCTGGCCTAGCCATCCCTCTACTCACCCACACTTGCTATTATTCTCCGGCGATGGCGAGATAAACCAAGAACCCTCAGACAACAGACTCCCCTCCGTGTGGAAACAATCGCCGAGTCTTCCCTCCTCTGCGTCGTCCCTTCCTAGGCCTCGCCGCCCACCGCTCTGGTGCTTTCGGCGCGCCTGGTCAACGTGATCAACAACCGACATGCATCCGAGGTGGATCAGACGTGGAGAGGTGACAGTGGGTCCACGGCCGCACGCAAGGAAATGCCTCCTTATTACGCGCAAAATAATGATTCCTCCACCTGACATCGGGGACCCACCGAAAGGGCCTTTGTATTTCACAAAAAAAAACGTTACCACCGCTAACAGCTCGGACCCACCAGCTATATATTCGCAGGCAAGGAAGTGCCTCCTTATTACGCACAAAAAAAATGAATACTCCCCCTGTTAGCTGGGACCCAGTATAGTGGAAGGCTGACTTGTGGGCCTACTAAGTTGACAGGGACGGAGGGCTTTGTCAACTTAGTCAATATGCACGATTCTAGCTCCAGTGACCGTGTGATGTCCATCCAACGGCCGTAGTGCTTCTTCAACCTCTGGTCTTCTTGCTCCAGCCGCCCAAACCAGCGTCGGTCGTGTCTCGTGCTCCTGCCTCCCGTGGCCGTCTGCGATGCGGCGGAGGCGTCACCGCCCCTACTACTCCCACCGCTGGCCAGGCCATCCCTCTACTCACCCACACCCCCTGTTATTCTGCGGCGAGGGCATCCACTACCGTGTCTTCCCCGGCTCCGCGTCGTCCCCTTCCTAGGCCTCGCCGTTGTCCACCGCCCTGGTGCTCTCGGCGCGGCGTGGTCAACATGGTCAAGGAACGGCTTCCATCGAACGTGGATCAGACGTGGAGAGGTCGATACCGGGTCCACGGCCGCAGCAAGGAAGTGCCTCCTTATTACGTGCAAAATAATTATTCCTCCACCGACAATGGCGACCCACCGGACGGGACACCGATTTCATGAAAAAACGCTTCCCCATCGCTGGGACCCACCAGCTACATCTTCGCACGCAAGGAAGTGCGTCCGGCAAAAAAAGATTCGCACTTCGATCGCTGGGACCCACCAGCTACATCTTCGCACGCAAGGAAGTGCGTCCGCAAAAACGATTCGCACCCTCGATCGCTGGGACCCACCAGCTACATCTTCGCAGCAAGGAAGTGCTCGATACCGGGACCCACCTGGTCAAGCGCACGTGGCGTTGTCATTTTGGTCGACGGTATGCATATATCGGTCGATGTAGAGGCGCCGCACGCGTCGTAGTAGAGGCGCCGCACGTGTCGTAGTAGAGGCGCACGTAGCATGTACACATACGATAGCGGCGAGGGTGCAAGAAAGAAAATACGCCACGCACGCACATACGGGCAGGGTCTCGAACGCCTACCGCGCATACGCATATGGCTGGGTCAGAACGGAGAAACAGCGTCGTCGTCGTGTTCATGGGGAGGCAACGGAATGCGTCGTGTTCATGGGGAGGCAACGGAATGCGTCATGTTCATCGGGAGGCAACAGAACGTGTGGCGGCCAACCGGCTGGGTCGGAACGGAATGCGTGGTCGTGTTCATCGGGAGGGCTTAGACGAAACAGGCGATGGAAACGCGGCCTGGTGTACCGCACAACGGAGGAAACGGCCTTGTGTTCGACCGGCCACGTTCGAAACGGGATCCTGTTCATCGGGAGGGGTCTGGCGTACCGCAAAACGGAGGAAACGGACCTCCTACGGTCGAAACGGGGGTCCTGTTGATCGGGAGGGGTGTGGCGTACCGCAAAACAGAGGAAATGGACCTCCGACGGTCAAAACGGGGGTCCTGTTGATCGGGTGGGGTGTGGCGTACCGCAAAACGGACGAAATGACCTCCCACGGTCAAACGGGGTCCTGTTCATCGGGAGGGTGTGGCGCATCGCAAAACAGGACTCCACGGATACCGCTCATCTCCACCGTCGACCTCCTCCAGCCTCCACGGTCCTGCTCATCCAGCCTCCACCGCGCGCTACTCCATCGCTCTTGCTCAACCACCCTCCACGGGCACCCTCCATAGTCTACTGCTCATCCAGCCCTCCACACCACGGGTCCTGCTCAACCACCCTCCACGGCCACCCTCCACCGCTCATCTGCTCATCCAGCCCTCCACACCACGGGTCCTGCTCATCCAGAGGCAACACCACCGCCACTGCTCACCCAACCCCCGCAACGCCACTGCTCATCCAATCGATCGGCTTCAGCTTAGCGCAGAGCGGCGAATCGCCCATCGGGTTCAATTAACAACCATCGATCGATCGCCGGGTTCGAGAACGCGTAGCTCGCGGTCTGTCGCCGGGTTCGCTTAGAGCCCAACACCTCGCTTCGGGTTCGATTAGAGTCAATGCCTCGCACATACATGCGCCAGACGTACGAGAAACGCGATCGCTTCGCCCCGACCTCCCACCGTAACCGCAACTCCCGAAATTTTCCTCCCCTCGCTTCTACCACATTTTTCCGCCATGGACGGCCCAAAGAATGTCATGCAGCTGCGTCTCGCCCGCCTGTGACGAAAAGCCCATTTTCTGTCATGATTTTTTGCCATAGAAGTAGGAGCCCACCACATCTATGATGATACAGGGTTTTGTCACAATTATCGCCATAGAAGTGTCATATGTATGATAGAAAAAAATTTGTTCGGCCCAAAATGTCACGGATGTGTCTTTTTTTTGTAGTGATACGATCACCATCGCACACTCCCTCTACCTTCGGGATTAGTGTTGAACCAAAATAAATGTTATTTGGTATTTGTGTTGAGCATGAATATGATTTGATCATGTTTATTGCAATAAGGTTATTCATTTAAGTCAAAGAATAATTGTTGTTCTATTTACATGAATAAAACCTTCTATGGTCATACATCCAACGTGAATGGTTTATTGAATGTCGATCATAGTGATACACATATTCATAATATTGATGCCAAAAGATCCAAAGTTGATAATGATAGTGCAACATACTTGTGGCACTGCCGTTTAGGTCATATTGGTGTAAAGCGCATGAAGAAACTCCATGCAGGTGGGATTTTGGAATCACTTGATTATGGATCATTTGATACTTGCGAACCATGCCTCATGGGCAAGATGACTAAAACTCCGTTCTTCGGAACAATGGAGCGAGCTAATGACTTGTTGGAAATAATACATACTGATGTATGTGGTCCGATGAGTGTTGAACCATGCGGCTGGTATTGTTATTTTCTGACCTTCACAGATGATTTGAGTAGGTATGGGTATATCTACTTGATGAAACACAAGATTGAAACATTTGAAAATTTCAAAGAATTTCAGAGTGAAGTAAAGAATCATCATAACAAGAAAATAAATTTTCTAAGATCTGATCGTGGAGGCAAATATTTGAGTTACGAGTTTGGCCTTCATCTAACACAATGTGGAATAGTTTCACAACTCACACCACTTGGAACACCAAGCGTAATGGTGTGTACGAATGTCGTAACCATAATTTATTAGATATGGTACGATCTATGATGTCTCTTACCGATTTACCACTATCATTTTGGGGTTATGCATAAGAGACAGCCGCATTCACGTTAATAGGGCACCGTCTAAATCCGTTGAGGCGACACCATATGAACTATGGTTTTGCAAGAAACCTAAGTTGTCGTTTCTTAAAGTTTGGGGATGCGATGCTTATGTCAAAAGGCTTCAGTATGATAAGCTCGAACCTAAATCGGAGAAGTGTGTCTTCATAGGATACCCTAAAGAAACTATTGGGTACACCTTCTACCACAGATCTGACGGCAAGATCTTTGTTGCTAAGAATGGGTCCTTAGAGAAGGAGTTTTCTCTCGAAAGAAGTGAGTGGGAGGAAAGTAGAACTTGATGAGGTAATTGTACCTTCTCTCGAATTGGAGAGTAGCACATCAGACAAATTCGTTCTCGTGATGCCTACACCTACTAGAGAGGAAGCTAATGATGATGATCATGAAACTTTGGATCAAGTTACTACTGGGCTTCGTAGGTCGAATAAAGCTCGTTCCGCACCAGAGTGGTATGTCCTGGAAGTCATGTTATTAGACCATGGCGAACCTACGAACTATGAAGAAGCTATGATGAGCCCAGATTCCGATAAATGGCTTAAGGCCATGAAATCTGAGATAGGATCCATGTATGAGAACAAAGTGTGGACTTTTGTGGATTTTCCCAATGATCGACAAGCCATTGAGAATAAATCGATTTTCAAGACGAAGACGGGCGCTGATGGTAATATCACTATCTACAAAGCTCGACTTGTCACAAAAGTGTTTTCGGCAAGTTCAGGGGGTTGACTACAATGATACTTTCTCACCCATAGTGATGCTTAAGTCCGTCCAAATGATGTTAGCAATTGCCGCATTTTATAATTATGAAATCTGGCAAATGGATGTCAAAAACTGCATTCCTTAATGGATATTAAAGAAGAGTTGTATATGATGCAACCAGAAGTTTTTGTCGATCCTAAAGGTGCTAACAATGTGTGCAAGCTCCAGTGATCCATCTATGGACTGGTGCAAGTATCTTGGAGTTGGAATATACGCTTTGATGAGGTGATCAAAGCATATGGTTTTATACAGACTTATGGTGAAGCATGTGTTTACAAGAAAGTGAGTGGGAGCTCTGTAGCATTTCTAATATTTTATGTGGATGACATATTATTGATTGAAAATGGTATAGAATTTCTTAATAGCATAAAAAGGATACTTGAATAAGAATTTTTGAATGAAAGACCTCGGTGAAGCTACTTATATATTGGGCATCAAGATCTATAGGGATAGATCGAGATGCTTAATAGGACACTCACAAAGCACATACCTTGACAAGATTTTGAAGAAGTTCAAAATGGATCAGTCAAAGAAAGGGTTCTTGTCTCTGTTGCAAGGTGTGAAGTTGAGTAAGACCCAAAACCCGACCACGGCAGAAGATAGAGAGAGAATGAAAGTCACTTTGTATGCCTTAGCCATAGGTTCTATAAAGTATGACATGCAGTACCTTGCCATGAGTTTGGCAAGGGGGTACAATAGTGATCCAGGAGTAGATCACTGGACAGCGGTCAAAATTATCCTTAGTTACCTAAGAGGACTAAGGAGATATTTCTCGATTATGGAGGTAATAGAGAGTTCGTCGTAAAGGGTTACGTCGATGCAAGCTTTGACGCCGATTCAGATGACTCTGAGTCTCAACCTGGATACATATTGAAAGTGTGAGCAATTAGCTAGAGTAGATCCATACAGAGCTTTGTAGACATAGAAACTTGCAAAAATAGATACAGGTCTGAATATGACAGACCCGTTGACTAAACTTCTCTCACAAGCAAAACATGATCACTCCTTCATACTCTTTGGGTGTTAATCACATGGCGATGTGAACTAGATTATTGACTCTAGTAAACTCTTTGGGTGTTAGTCACATGGCGATGTGAACTATGGGTGTTAAATCACATGGTGATGTGAACTAGATTATTGACTCTAGTGCAAGTGGGAGATTGAAGGAAATATGCCCTAGAGGCAATAATAAACTTGTTATTTTAATTATATTTCCTTATTCATGATAAAGGTATATTATTCATGCTAGAATTGTATTGATCGGAAACTTAAATACATGTGTGAATACATAAACAAATACCGTGTCCCTAGTAAGCCTCTACTAGACTAGCTCGCTGATCAAAGATGGTTAAAGTTTCCTAACCATAGACATGTGTTGTCATTTGATAATGGGATCACATCATTAGGAGAATGATGTGATGGAAAAGACCCATCCGTTAGCTTAGCATAATGATCGTCCAGTTTATTGCTATTGCTTTCTTCATGTCAAATACATATTCCTTCGACTATGAGATTCTGCAACTCCCGGATACCGGAGGAATACCTTGTGTGCTATCAAACATCATAACGTAACTGGGTGATCATAAAGCTTCTCTAAGGGTATCTCTGAAGGTGTTTGTTGAGTTGGCATAGATCGAGATTAGGATTTGTCACACCGAGTATCGGAGAGGTATCTCTGGGCCCTCTCGGTAATACACATCATAAGCTTGCAAGCAAATGACTAAGGAGTTAGTTACAAGGAACAAGTAAAGAGACTTGTCGGTAACGACATTGAACTAGGTATGAAGATACCGACGATCGAATCTCGGGCAAGTAACATACTGATGGACAAAGGTAATTACGTATGTTGTCATAACGGTTCGACCGATAAAGATCTTCGTAGAATATGTAGGAGCCAATATGGGCATCCAGGTTCCGCTATCGGTTATTCACCGGAGAGGTGTCTCGGTCATGTCTACATAGTTCTTGAACCCGTAGGGTCCGCACGCTTAACATTCGATGACGTATAGTATGAGTTATGTGATTTGGTGACTGAATGTGGTTCGAAGTCCCAGATGAGATCACGGAGATGAAGAGGAGTCTCGAAATGGTTGAGAGGTAAATATTGATATATAGGACGATGGTATTTGGCCACCTCAAGTGTTTCGGGGCGTACCGGGTACTTATCGGGTCATCGAAAGGGGTTCCGGGCACCCCCGACAAAAGATATGGGCCTTATGGGCCAAGAGGGGAAACGCACCAGCCACAAGGGGCTGGTGCGCCCCCCATATGGGCCGGCCTAAGGAGGAGAAGGAAAGGGGAGAAGGGAAAGGAAAGTTTGGATTAGGATTCCCACTTCCCTCCCTCTCGCCCCCCCCCCCCCTCTTTCCTTCCCCCTTGGGGAAACATGGCACGGGGGCGCAGGGCAAGGCAGGGCCCCTAGGGGGCCGGCAGCCAGCCCTAGGGAGCGCCCTGGCCTCTCCCTCCCCCTCCCACCTATATATATGTGGGAGGGGGCGCCTAGCACACACCAGATCAATTGTTATCCGTGTGCGGTGCCCCCCTCCACCGTTTACACCCTCGGTCATATTTTCGTAGTGCTTAGGCGAAGCCCTGCGGAGATCACTTCACCATCATCGTCACCACGTCGTCGCGCTGGCGGAACTCATCTACTACCTTGATGTCCTGCTAGATCAAGAAGGCGAGGGATGTCCGCGAGCTGAACGTGTGCAGAATGCGGAGGTGCCATGCGTTCGGTACTTGATCGGTTGAAGCACGAAGAAGTTCGACTAAATCAACCGCAATGTGAAACGCTTCCGCTTACGGTCTACGAGGGTACATAGACACACTCTCCCCCTTGTTGCTATGAATCTCCATGGATAGATCATTGCGTGTGCATAGAAAAATATTTGTTTTCCATGCAACGTTTCCCAACACGATGAACGAGCTGCGAACCGCCCATGAACAGTCCCTTGAACCGAAGACCGAAAGCACGACTTCTCTACTTGGTTGCAAGTATGCAACCTTCATGATCCGGCAGCGCTTCACTGTCTAGAGCTAATCGTCGCGAAATAACCAGAAGGAGGAGACTATAACCACACTAGGCTTCTAATTATGAGGATTAGTGGAACTAGACCAAGCTCTAATTAGTCAACTATGACCAACTAGAACTAGGGCTAGATGAACTAAAGGAGGCTCCAAAACTTGTGTGTTAAATTGTGGCCAATACCTCAAGTATATATAGATTAGAGGAGAGAGGAGGGGCTGCCACCAAGGAGGGAAAGCCCCTCCATGGTGCGCCGGCCAAGGGGGGAGTAGGGCTCCTCCAGCCACTCCAATTCGGCCTCCCCACTTGGCAAAGTGGGGAGCCTTCCCTATTGGGCCATTGGCCCAATATTCCTGCCACCACTACACCTTTTAAGCCCCATTGATATTAATTATAAAAGCCTTCTAATAATTACTAGACCATTTTATATATAATTTAACATCCCTGGAAACATTTCCACCTATATATTAATTATCAGTAATACCCGATATTACCCGATACTCTCCGAAACCCTTTCGATGACCCCGAAACGCTTCCGGATCCTCTCAAAACTATTTCAAATATTTATGAAACAATTCCACAAATATATTCTCATCACTCCCATCCTACTAACACTTAGTAGATCGTGATTGCCTTAAGATTGTGACCCCATAGGTTTGGTAACTCATAGACATGAATGAAACCCCTTCGGTCAATGACCGATAGCGGAACCGTGGACATCCATATCGATACCTATGAATGATATTCAGGTGAACCTTTGGTTATTGTATTATGTTCCCTTTCCTTCGCGATACTACACAAAACTTGGGATGCATCGGTATCCTCCTGAGTCATCACATGCTCACTATACCATTATCATCGTTACTGGTTTTGTACTTCTTTCTCATTGTCGTGTTCCGGCATCCCCTTGACGTAGTCACCTGTGTTTGGCCAGGTGATGATGGATGCCATCACACCAAGAGGGCTCTAAGAATATCTCTCCATCGTTGGAGGAGCAAATCCCACTCTTGAGCTATCTACTCCCTTATCAAACTTTCCGATGAACCAGTAAGTTGTCGGTATGATCACCGTGTTACAGGTGACATTTGAGCAACCCCAAACTCCACCGTACGGTAGGAAGTGACTATGATTCATGGTCTAAGGAGCAAAATCACATGTTAACACTCCGTGTTATTACAATTGATTACAGACAATATTATCTCAATTCATAACAAACAAGTATGGGTCGATTCAATACGATCGTTCTTGTATTATCATAATTTCAATATTGTTTTAGGACTATCGTTACACTTAATGGTATCCTAAGATCAGGAAAACATGATCACCAACAACACTTGAGGTAGTCTTAGAGGCGAGACTAGGAACCTTTATTTTATCCGCTTATCATTTCACACATGCATATGAGTTTTCCACTGAATCGCACATTCCAGGATCATAGCAGTTATAACATGAAATATAAACACTTAATTATGAATATGGAAATATAATAATACAATATTATTGCCTCTAGGGCATATTTCCAACACTTCTTACCTCAGCATAAACTAGAGGTGCCCCGTCTTTCTTCTTTTCTTCAAACTGTGAAGAGCACTTGTTGTAGAAGCATGCTCCTCGGGATGGGGATAGTGGAAGAGGAAGACTTGGATTGAGGGTTGGAGAATACATGCTCCTCTTCTTCTGGTATAGCCTGAATTTCACAAGGAGGCACGGATATAGAAATGTATTTCTCAGGGATGACAAAGCTATATGAGTGTTTGCTTTCAGATCCTTGTATGATAATAATCCCCATATTATATAAAATAAACCCTTTGGCCCATTAAAATCTATCAGATGTTACCAATGCTTAGGTTATAAAATTGGTCCATTCCAATGGTACACGTACATCTTTGTATTGTCCTCCCTGGGAGCAAAATGATATGCCCAGAGCTTAGCACTTTCTCCCCCTAAACCGTGCAGTTCATCTTTAGGAGAGCTGGTCACTTTATTATTCAGAGCTGTCTTAGAAATCATAGTTTGTAAATAAGGATCAGACAAATCAGGGGCCATAGAGGAAGAGATCCCTTGTGTGAAGAGATATTTACCCTTAACTTCAAAACAAGGAAGGCCATCTATAGAACTTGAAACCAACCAGAAGTTGAGTCCATCTGTTGACTGTCCATAGGATATTTGTCTTTATTTTGTAGTAGATCATTGACAGAAGTTGCCATCAATTCATTTTCCAAAGTAGAGATATCTTGAAATTGTTTTTCCTCTGCTAGATTTTCAGTATCTTGATTTTCAAGGTTGAGATCCGATACGTCTCCAATGTATCTATAATTTTTGATTGTTCCATGCTATTATATTATCTGTTTTGGATGTTTAATGGGCTTTATTATATACTTTTATATTATTTTTGGGACTACCCTACTAACCAAAGGCCCAGTGCAAATTGCTATTCTTTTTGCCTATTTCAGTGTTTCGCAGAAAAGGAATATCAAACGGAATCCAAACGGAATGAAACCTTCGGGAGAGTGATTTTTGGAACAAACGCAATCCAGGAGACTTGGAGTGGATGTCAAGGAAGCAACGAGGCGGCCACGAGGCAGGGAGGCACGCCCACGGGGGTAGGCGCGCCCCCACCCTCGTGGGCCCCTCATGGCTCCCCTGACCGACTTCTTTCGCCTATATATACTCATATACCCCGAAAACATCCAGGAGCACCATGAAACCCTATTTC
Source organism: Aegilops longissima (assembly GCA_021605205.1). Classification (NCBI taxonomy): domain Eukaryota; kingdom Viridiplantae; phylum Streptophyta; class Magnoliopsida; order Poales; family Poaceae; genus Aegilops; species Aegilops longissima. Next base: position 412,602,663 of record CM038681.1, read on the forward strand.
CACTGCCGCAACCTTCTGTACCCGTGAGATCCCATCTTGGGGCCTTTTCCGGCGCTCTGCCGGAGGGGTATCGATCACAGAGGGCTTCTACATCAACACCATAGCCTCTCCGATGATGTGTGAGTAGTTTGCCATAGACCTTCGGGTCCATAGTTATTAGCTAGATGGCTTCTTCTATCTCTTTGGATCTCAATACAAAGTTCTCCTCGATCTTCCTGGAGATCTATTCGATGTAATTCTTTTTGCGGTTTGTTTTTCGAGATCCGATGAATTGTGGGTTTATGATCAAGATTATCTATGAACAATATTTGAATCTCCTCTGAATTCTTTTATGTATGATTTGATATCTTTGCAAGTCTCTTCGAATTATCAGTTTGGTTTGGCCTATTAGATTGATCTTTCTTGCAATAGGAGAAGTGCTTAGCTTTAGGTTCAATCTTGCGGTGTCCTTTCCCAGTGACAGCAGGGGCAGCAAGGCACGTATTGTATTGTTGCCATCGAGGATAAAAAGATGGGGTTTATATCATATTGCTTGAGTTTATCCCTCTACATCATGTCATCTTGCCTAATCGCGCTACTCTGTTTTATGAACTTAATACTCTAGATGCATGTTGATAGTGGTCGATGTGTGGAGTAATAGTAGTAGATGCGAGAATCGCTTGGTCTACTTGTCGCGACGTGATGCCTATATACATGATCATGCCTAGATATTATCATAACTATGCACTTTTCTATCAATTGCTCGGCAGTAATTTGTTCACCCACCGTAGATGCTATCTTGAGAGAAGCCACTAGTGAAACCTATGGCCTCTGGGTCTATTCTCCATCATATAAGTTTCCAATCTATTTTATTTTGCAATCTTTACTTTCAATCTATATCATAAAAGTACCAAAAATAGTTATCTTATTATCTCTATCAGATCTCACTTTTGCAAGTGGCCGTGAAGGGATTGACAACCCTTTTTTCGCGTTGGTTGCAAGGTTCTTATTTGTTTGTGTAGGTACAAGGCGACTTGCGTGTAGTCTCCTACTGGATTGATACCTTGGTTCTCAAAAACTAAGGGAAATACTTACGCTACTTTGATGCATCACCCTTTCCTCTTCAAGGGAAAACCAACACAGTGCTCAAGAGGTAGCAAGATCCAGAGTACAGTCTTAGCAGAAGATGTGCCCATCATATCATGTGCAATGAGAGTAGGTTCAACTTGATTTAAGTTCAGAGCTTGAGCATATCCACCCCATATTAGTCCCAGTTTTGCTTGCAGAGTAGGAAAATTCATAAAATATATCCAGAGCTAGTTATTGCCTACCTGTTCCTGAATAATAGGTTCAGACTGCAATAAAAAATCTGGTTCCGCAACATTGGGAAGGATTTGTTGCACTAGATGCGCTATTGATGCAATGTTAGGTTATGCAACAACCTGATTAACATGTACTGCAACTTATATATATGGATGTGATGTCGCTTGAAACTGCGTCGATATTTCCCCAAAGAGGAAGGGACGATGAAGTACAACTACGGTAGGTATTTCCCTCAGTTGTGAAACCAAGGTATCAATCCAGTAGAAGAACCAAGCAACACTATGTAAACGGTACATGTACACAAAGAACAAATACTTGCAACCTGACGCGTAAGAGGGGTTGTCAATCCCTCCGCGGTAAAAAGATAGATAAATTTGTGGTAGATTGGATAAATAGCTCTCAATAAAACGCAAAATAAAAAAATAACAAAAAAGTGCAACAAGGTATTTTTTGTGTTTTTGGAATAATAGATCTGTAAGAGCGAACAAAAATAGATCTCAAAGCAAATATGATAAAGAATAGACCCGGGAACCGTAGATTTCACTAGTGGCTTCTCTCGAGAAAATAGCATACGGTGGGCAAACAAATTACTGTTGGGCAATTGATAGAAGATTGAATAATTATGATGATATCCAAGGCAATGATCAATATATAAGCATCACGTCCAAGACTAGTAGACCAACTCCTGCCTGCATCTACTACTATTACTCCACACATCGACCGCTATCCAGCATGCATCTAGTGTATTAAGTTCATGTAGAAACAGAGTAATGCAATAAGAACAATGACATGATTTAGACGAGATCTATTCATGTAGGAATAGCCCCCATCTTGTTATCCTTAATAGCAACGATACATGTGTGTCTTGCTGCCCCTTCTGTCACTGGGAAAGAACATCGCAAGATCGAACCCATCACAAAGCACCTCTTCCCATGGCAAGAAAAATCGATCTAGTTGGCCTAACTAAACCAAAGATTCGAAGAAGAAATACGAGGCTATAAATAATCATGCATATAAGAGATCAAAGAAGACTCAAATAATATTCATGGATATAGATCTGATCATAAAATCAAAGTTCATCAGATCCCAACAAACACATTACAAAAAAGAGTTACATCAAATAGATCTCCAAGAGACCATTGTATTGAGAATCAAAAGAGAGAGAGAGAGAGAGAGAGGAACACGTCTAGCTACTGCTTATGGACCCGTAGTTCTATGGTGGACTACTCACCCATCATCGGGGAGGTACCAATGAGGATGATGAACCCCTCCTTGATGGTGTTTAGATTGGATCTCATGGTTCTGGAACTTGCGGCGGCTGGAATTGTGTTTCGTCGACTCCCTTAGGGTTTCTGGAATATTTGGGAATTTATAGGGCGAAGAGGCGGTGCAGGGGGGCTCCGTGGGGGTGATAACCCACAAGTATAGGGGATCATTTGTAGCCTTCTTCGATAAATAAGAGTGTCGTACCCAACGAGGAGCTAAAGGTAGAACAAATATTCCCTCAAGTTCTATCGACCACCGATACAACTCTACGCACACTTGACGTTTGCTTTACCTAGAACAAGTATGAAACTATTTTGCAAGAAATAAAACTACGGGTACTTTGCGAGAATAAGACTAAGAATAAATTGCAATGTAATAAAAGTGGATAGCTTTTGTCAATAAGGTCATTTGTCCCGGCAATTGCTAACAAGTACCGGTAATCATTCTTGTAATTTTATATGAGGGAGAGGCATGAGCTAACATACTTCCTCTACTTGGATCATATGCACTTATGATTGGACCCCTAGCAAGCATCCACAACTACTAAAGATCATTAAGGTCGTGAAACCAACCATAGAATTAAGTATCAAGTCATCTTTACTCCCATACGCCATAACCCACTTATCCGCGTTTAGGCTGTTGTCACCCCCACAACACCGACAATAAGCAAACCATGAACATATTGCAACATCCTACAGCGGGGGCCCCTCCGTTTACGCAAAACGGAGGGAACCATAGGACAGCACCATAAATAAAATATACAATCATACCAACCAAGATCACGATTAACCCACATGACAAAATTAACGGATCTACTCAAACATCATAGGATAACCATAGATCATTGGGAAATGATATATGGAGTTGAGCACCATGTTTAAGTAGAGATTACAGCGGGGGGCGGAGAGGTATTACACTGCTACATAGAGGGGGAGAGAGTTGGTGTTGATGGTAGCAATATTGTTAATGTAGATCGTCGTCCCGATCCTTGCCCCAAGGCACTCCAAGCCACCAGGAGAGAGGGAGAGAGCCCCCCCTTCTTCTTGTTCCTTGGCCTCCCCCTAGATGGGAGGAGAGTTCCCCCTCTGGTCCATGGCCTCCATGGTGGCAGAGGGGCGGGAGCCCCTCCGAGATTGGATCTCCCTCTCTGTTCTCTTCTATTTTGCGTTCCCAGATCTGGCCCTTCACGATTTCTTAAATTCCCGGATATCCGTAACTCCGATTGCGTTGAAATTTTTACACAATTTTTGCCATAAATTATCTTTCTTGCACCAGAATAAGGGCCCCAACCGATGCTCGAGGAGGGAAAAAGACACCTGGGCGCGCCCTGGTGGGTTGTGGTCACTGTGGGCCCCCGTTTGTGTTGATTCCAAGTCCCAAAAATCACATATATTCCAAAATAATTATCCATCAATTTTTTTCGTGTTTGCACGTTGTTTGATATAGATTTTCTGCGAAACAAAAAACATCCAACAAACATGAACTGGCACTGGGCACTAGATCAATAGGTTAGTCCAATAAATCATATAAATAGTTGCCAAAAATATGTGAAAGTTGTATAATATTGGCACGGAACAATCAAAAATTATAGATACGACGGAGACGTATCAGGGGGGCACAACCCCCTGAGCGCGCCCGGGCTCCTGGGCGTGCCCTGGTGGGTTGTACTCACCACGGGCCTCCTTCTGGTACTTTCTTGGCCCACAAGGTGTCTTCTGGTCTAGAAAAAATCTCCAAAAAGTTTCGTCGTGTTTGGACTCCGTTTGGTACTGATACTTTGCGAAGTAAAAAACAAGCAAAAAAACAGCAACTGGCACTGGGCACTATGTCAATAGGTTAGACCCAAAAAATGATATAAAGTTGCTGGTAATATAACAGCATGGAACAAGCAAAAATTATAGATACGTTGGAGACATATCAGGCTGATGTAGTGGAGCTAGATCAGGTACTCCCAGAGCAAGCACTGGATTTTCCACATTTAAATCAAGGTCGAGTAGAAGAGCTTCTCCTCCTTCAACAGAGTCTACAGAACTGACTGGGTGACTTCCCAAGGAAAGGGTTAGGTTGTTGTTATCATCCATATTTAATTCTGCTTGTTGTTGCTCTAACTCCATCATGGGATGCATTAGGTCATGTAATTCCATAAACTCACCCTGGTGTAGCTCTAAATCAAATTAAGATCTAAATTATCTTGAGGAGCCCACTGAAAGTTGTCAGGTGCTTGCTCATACATCTCCATCGTATCTACTTTTTCTAACACTTTTGCTCTTGTTTTGGACTCTAATTTGCATGATTTGAGTGAAACTAACCCGGAGTGACGTTGTTTTCAACAGAACTGCCATGGTGTTGTTTTTGTCAGAAATAAATGTTCTCAGAATTGGATGAAACTTTTTGGAGAATTATTTTAGAATATGTAAAAAATATTGGAACCAAGAACCACCAGAGAGGGTGCCCTGGCTGGCCACAAGACACCAGGGTGCGCCACCCCCCCAAGCGCGCCCTGGTGGGTTGTGGGTCCCTCGGGGCTCCGCTGACCCTAATTCCAACACTATAAATTCCTATTTTTGGAGAAAAATATAGGAGAGGAAGTTTCATTGCGTTTTACGATACGGAGCCGTCGCCGCCTCCTATTCTTCATCAGGAGGCTAGATCTGGAGCCCGTTTGGGGCTCCGGAGAGGGGAATCTTCGGTCTTCGTCATCACCAATTCCATGATGCTCCCCACTGGGAGTGAGTAATCCTTCGTAGGCTCGCTGGTCAGTGAGGAGTTGGATGAGATTCATCATGTAATCGAGTTAGTTTTGTTAGGGCGTGATCCCTAGTATCCACTATGTTGTGAGATTGATGTTGCTATGACTTTGCTATGCTTAATGCTTATCACTAGGGCCCAAGTGCCATGATTTCAGAGATGAACCTTTTATGTTTTCACCATTATATCTATGTTCTAGATCCGATCTTGCAAGTCATATGCACCTATTACGCGTTATGATCCGTAAACCCCAGGGTGACAATAATTGGGATATTTTCGGTGATGACCGTAGTTTGAGGAGTTCATGTATTCACTGTGTGTTAAGGCTTTGTTCCGGTTCTCTATTAAAAGGAGGCCTTAATATCCCTTAGTTTCCTTATGGACCCCGCTGCCACGGGAGGGTAGGACAAAATATGTCATGCAAGTTCTTTTCCATAAGCACGTATGACTATTTACAGAATACATGCCTGTATTATATTTATGAACTGGAGCTAGTTCCATGTCACCCTAGGTTATGTCTGTTATATGAGGAATATCATCCAACGAATTAACCGATACAATGCCTACGATTTTTCCACATATTGCTCTTGTTAAGTTACTACTGCCATTGCTACTGTTACAACTGCTACAAAACTATTGCTATCACTGTTACCGTTACTATTACTATTACCACTGCTATCAAAACTATCATATTATTGTGCTACTGATCACTTTGCTGCAAATATTTAATCTCTAGGTGTGGTTGAATTGACAACTCAACTGCTAATACTTACAAATAATCTTTGGCTCCCCTTGTGCCGAATCAATAAATTTGGGTTGAATACTCTACCCTCGTAAACTGTTGCGATCCCCTACACTTATGGGTTATCATGACCTTTTTCTGGCGCCGTTGCCGAGGAGCATAGCTATATTTGTTGAGTCACTTGGGATTTATATCTATTTATCACTATGAAGAATCTGAAGGATACGGAAACAAAGATCGTTCCCTCTAAGACGAGGGGAGGTAAGGATTTGCCATCACACTCTGCACTTGATTCACCTTCTGTTTTGAGTAAACTTGCAACACCACCGCATGCTATTAATCCTGATATGTCGCAAGTTATTGATGATGCTACTTCTGCTATGGATGATGCTTATGATGATGCTAGTACTATGCTTGATGATAATGTGCCACTAGGTGAATTTCGTGATGAACAAATTGCTAGAGCTAAAGATATTGAGAATACTGAAACTGATGAAATTACTGAAACTGATGAAGTCTTTCAAACTAAGAATTATGAAACACCTATTAGATCTATCTCTCCTAGAGTTGAATTTCCTAAGATACCCGAGGGTTATGTTATGGATGAGGAGATAGCTAGAGACTTTCTTGCTTGCAATGATAGAGATTATCTTAAGAAATTATTATGCAAACTGAAAGAAAAATCTCTGGATGCTAGAATGAAATGTGATCCTAAGTTTGCTACTTCACCTATCTTTGTTACTGATAAGGATTATGAATTCCCTGTTGACCCAGAGTTAATTACTTCGGTTGAATCTGATCCTTTCCATGGCTATGAAACTGAAACTGTAGTGTCACATCTTACTAAATTAAATGATATAGCCACCCTTTTTGCTCATGATGAGAAAATTTACTACTACTATATTCTCAAGTTATTTCCTTTCTCGTTAAAGGGTGATGCTAAGATATGGTACAATACTCTTGCTCTTGGTTGTGTGCGTAGTCCCCAGGATATGATCTACTACTTCTCTGAAAAATATTTTCCTGATCATAAGAAACAAGCTGCCTTATAGGAAATATTTAACTTTGTGCAAATTGAAGAAGAGAGTCTCCCACAAGCTTGGGGAGGCTTCTCCAGTTGCTTAATGCTTTGCCTAATCATCCTCTTAAGAAAAATGAAATACTTGATATCTTCTATAATGGACTAACCGATGCTTCTAGGGACTTCCTAAATAGTTGTGCTGGTTGTGTTTTCAGGGAACGAACTATTGAACAAGCTGATGAATTATTGAATAATATATTGAAAATTTATGATGATTGGACACTTCCTGAACCACCACCTAAACCCACTCCGAAGAAGAGGGGTATTTTATTTCTCAGTCCTGAAGATATGCAAGATGCAAAGAAATGCATGAACGTAAAGGGTATTAAAGCTGAGAAGGTTAAGAATTTACTACCTATCGAAGAAATACATGGCCTTGACGCACCACCACCTCCGCGGGTGGTAGAGGCAAATTCTTTATTAAAGTTTGATGAAGGTGACATCCCTTACAATAAACATCCTAGTCAATGCTTATATGAATTTGACAACTACATTATGAAACAAGATCACTTCAATTCAAATGTTATGAAACAATCACAACAAAACTCGGATATGATTGCTCACATGAGTGACTTGTTATTTAGAATCACTAATGATGTTAGAGGTGTAGGGAAACATGCCTCTATGGTACAAACCCATCTAGAACAAGTTGCCAAATCTCAAAGAGAGTTGCTTAGTGAAATGAATAATAATATGAATGATTATGCTGTTAGAGTACCAACTAGAGGAGGAAAAATGACTCAGGAACCACTTTATCCTGAGGGACACCCTAAAAGAATTGAACAAGACTCTCTAAGAATTAATACTAATGCACCTAGTCCTTCTAAAAAGAAAAAGAAAAAGGAAAATGATAGGACTTTGCATACATCTAGTGAACCCGAGAAAGAAAAACCTTCTGAAGATAACAATGATCTCTATTTCTGATGCTGAAACTCAATCTGGTAATGAACATTCACCTAGTGATAATGATAATGATAATGTTCATGAAGACACCCAACCAGACAATGATAAAGAACCAGATAATGATGTTGAAATAGAAATTGTTGATCTTGATAACCCATAACCTAAAAATAAACGTTATGATAAAAGAGACTTTGTGGCTAGAAAAAAATGGTAAAGAAAGAGAGCCATGGGTTCAGAAACCCATGCCCTTTCCTCCTAAACCTTCTAAGAAAAAGGATGATGAAGAATTTGAATGCTTTGCTGAAATGCTTAGGCCAGGCTTTTTGCGTACTCGCTTGACTGATATTTTAAAGATGTCCCCTTATGCAAAATACATGAAAGGCATCATCACTAATTTGAATAAACTCACGCCTACTGAAATATCTTTGCAAATGGCTGACAAATCAACTGCCATACCTATCGGTATTTGTGAGGTTGTGCCCGTTTTTGTTGCAAATGTTACTATCTTAACAGACTTTGTTATACTTAAGATGCCTGAGGACGACAACATGTCGATTATCCTTGGTAGACCCTTTTTGAATACTGCATGAGCTATTATTGATTGCAATAAAATAAAGGTCACTTTTCATATCAATGGTAACGAGCATATGGTGCATTTTTCGAAAAACAATTCCAAGTGAATGGTATTAATGTTATTGAAAAATCTCCGACACTCACTATTGGAAGTTTTTAACAACCTCTACCTACTGCCAAAAAGAAATATGACATACTTATTGTTGGGGATGTGCATATCCCCGTTGAGGTAACTTAGTGTTTTACGAAAGTTCTTCGGTTTCATGCTAATCGAAGATGGTTGTTAATAAGACTTGATCAACCTTATTAATGGATCATTTTTTAGAGGTATGAAGTCGATGAATTTAGTAGGCACAACCTTCTGCTCCCACCTTTTATTTTCTTTTTTTCTTAGTTAAATAAAATAAAATGCCATGTTTATCCTATATTCTGAATTTTCTGTGCAATAAAAAATGACCCAAAAATAAAAGTTCTCAAAATGCCCTGAAATATTAATACGATTTTTCTGAATATTTTTTAATTTTTGGTACAAAGAACATCAGAGGTGGGTGCCCCTGGTGCCCACAAGACACCAGGGCGTGCCAGCAACCCCAGGCGCGCCCTGGTGGGTTATGGGCCCCATGTGGCCCCTCTTACTTATCCCTTTAGCCCATGTCATCTCCTACCTCCAGAAAAAAATCACCATAGCTATCTTTCTCGTGTTCTTGCTCTCAAACCCGCGGATTTCGATTTTGCTTGAAGCTCCATTTTCGAAACTGTTTTGGGGGATTGCTACTTGGTATGTGACTCCTCCATTGCTCCCATTAGTGTTTGCTTTAGTGGTTTATATTTTGAATAATTAGCTACTCTTGGTGCTGCTGTAAATGGGCTTGCATGTTGAATTCTTGGAGTTCCAAGTAGTTTGAATGCTTGATATAGCCTCTAGACATCCATATGAGTAGTTGCTATCAATCTTGTGAAGTTTTGTTGACAAAAAATTTGTGTCCTAAAATTTTTCAGAAATTGTTCGCAAATAAAAATGCAACTCTTTAGGAGTTATTCGAGGAGGAGGTCCTCGGAAGCATCACCAAGAGGAAGCTCGGTTTGACAATCTTATGTTGAACCAAGTGCAAGCTCGAAGCGGGACGCTGACACCAAATCGTGCCTTTGGCCGTGTAATGTGTTTATGGTTGGTGCAGGTATCAAGGAAGAATTTGAGCAATATGTTCACAACACCGAGCTCGCTCCCTTCATCGAAGATAAGTGCATCCAACATCTCAACCTCACAGAGACATTTACTAAAAATTCAAATTTCATCCTTGTGAGTCTAGAGTTTCATTTAACCTATATAATAATTCTTTCACCGTGCCTCTAGAAGATTTCTGTCTTGCTTGTAAAATTCCATATTGGTGTTCACTGGACGAGCCACCAAGATCTGAGTATGAGTCGTTTTTTACTAGTCTCTGTTATGGTGAGGATAGAGGAGTGTCTCAAGCTAGAATAAAAAGTATTCATTTTCCATCAATTCATTACTTTGCACTCTTTAATGGCAAAGGCATCGTGGGCAAGAAAGATTGTAGCACACTATGTGCCCCTGACTTGAGCCTCATACACACTGCTCTAACATGAATTAAACATTATAATCTTGGAGCGATTGTTGCACGGAGATTGCAACATAACACTGGTAGTGGTCACTTTTATGGTGGTATTTATGCTTCCCGAGTAGCTAAGGAGCTGGGTTTTTCACTTTGGCCTAACGATCCCTTTACCTACCCAGTACTTAGACTTTGGGGCCATGAAGCGCCATAAGTTCCTTAAGGGCACAATCACTAATTATACTTATAACTTGAGATTCAATAAAGAGCCCATTGTACCTATTGTTTTGCCTGCATCTGCTCTTTTTGATTATCACAGCAAAAGAAGACATTATGTTCTCCAGAGCGAGGCCCGCGAGTACAAGGCGGCGGTCGAGGCTGCTCGACGGGCTGAGGACGCTGCACTAAGAGCCTCCGTGAGCTACCACTCAGACTATTATTCAGGCTACGGGTGGTGATTACCAAGCCAGGACAAAAGCCTAAGCTTGGGGGAGTACGTATTCCCGCCGACATTATATTCATGTTCACACATTTCATTCCAGTTGTCGGTGTCCACACTTTTTCATTGTATTATCCATGCTAGATTTATTTTCTCGCTTTCTTATTGTGTGTTTGAAAAACTTTGAGAAAATCCAAAAATATTTCTTGCTTCTTTTTGGTTTTTCTTTTTAGTTTAATTAGTTGTAGTATTAGAAGAAAACCCAAAAAGATTTCTCGATTCTTATTTTGCTTGTTGGGATCTTTCCCGTGTAAATAGTTTTTTTCGTTTTTGTTTTTCTCCTTTAATTTGCTTTCTCCAAGAAAAACAAAAAATTCCAAAAATATTTTAGTGTGTTTCTCTGAAATTCTTTTCTTTTTATTGAGTTGTACCAAGGAGAAGACCATGATGAAAATGTTGAGTGGCTCTCATATGCATTACTGTTGATCTAACAAAGAGCCCATATTACCTTGTCATCTCCTTTTGAATAAAACGTTTGCAGATTCCAGTTTGGTCCACAACACTCTTGCACTATTAATATTTTTGTATCATTCGGTCATGCAAGTGAAAGGCAGTCAAGGTAGCCCAATCCTTTTTGTAGCAAAGGACAGGCCGGAATGGTCACTTATAATAAGCAAAGTGTTCTTGAGGACACATGGGAATTTCATCTAGCCACTTTCATCATATTTGTTTGATTCGCGTTTGCTACTTTGATAATTTGATATGTGGGTGGACCGGTGCTTGGGTGTTGTTCTTACTTGAACAAACCTCCCACTTATGATTAACCCCTCTCGCAAGCATCCGCAACTACGAAAGAATAATTAAGATAAATCTAACCACAACATGAAACATATGGATCCAAATCAGCCCCTTACGGAATAACGCATGAATTAGGGTTTAAGTTTCTGTCACTCTAGCAACCCATCATCTAATTACTACTCCACAATGCCTTCCCTTAGGCCCAAATATGGTGAAGTGTCATGTGGTCGATGTTCACATGACACCACTAAAGGAAGTAACAACACACATATCATCAAAATATCGAACGAATATCAAATTCACATGATTACTTATGACAAGACTTCTCCCATGTCCTCAAGAACAAAAGTAACTACTCAAAAATCATATTCATGTTCAAGATCAGAGGGATATTGAATAGCATCAAGGATCTGAACATTTAATCTTCCACCAAATAAACCAACTAGCATCAACTACAAGATGTAATCAATACTACTAGCAACCCACAAGTACCAATCTGAGGTTTTGAGACAAAGATTGAATACAAGAGATGAACTAGGGTTGAGATGAGATGGTGCTGGTGAATATGTTGATGAAGATTGACCCTTCCATGATGAGAGGGTTGTTGATGATGTCGATGGCTTCGATTTCCCCCTCCCAGAGGGAGGTTTGCCCGGCGGAATAGCTCCGCCGGAGAGCAAAAGTGCTCCTGCCCAGGTTCCACCTCGAGACGGCGGTGCTTCATCCTGAAAGTCCTTGTAACGCCCGGATAATCATGCTACAGTAATCTCACGTTGATGGTGCCACGTCACCTCTGTCACTGTAGATAATCTCGGGATGAATCAAAACTGTTTCAAAGTTAAATTCAAAATTATGAAGGCAATGAAAAGTTTTCAAAAATTATAACTAAAATGTTCGGGAGTTGTCAAATAATACAAAGTTAATTATGGTGGGGTGCACACATTTTTATAAAGTGTCTGGATATTTTAAATAAACTAAAACAAAAAAGAAAAAAAATAAGAAAAGGTAAAGAAAAAAAAAAGAGGGGGAGAAAACCCCACTGGCTCAACTGGCCAAGCCCCCACCCGCCCACCGGCCTTCCCTTATTCCTCCCCGGTCGGTGGAAACCCTAGCCCGCACCCATTGCCCCCGATCCTCCTCCTCCCCCCCTTGACCGGATCGATCCGCCGATCCTGTCGCCTCGACGCCAGCGACCCACCGCCTGTTCAGACCTCCTCCTCCTCCCGACCGACCGACCGGCGCCAGACCCCTCGCCGCCTCGGGGCGCCTCGACGACCACCTCGCCAGATCCGCCTCGCCGAGCGCCTCCCGCCTCCTCCTCGCCGGTCGCCCATGAGTGGATCTTGAGGCGAGCGGCAGGCAGGTTGAGACCGCCTAGGAGAGAGGTGGGCTGGCCTGCTCGGCGCTCATGGATACTTAACACGCTTAACGAGGTCTTGGTATTTGATCTGAGTTGGCTACGAGCTTATACGCACTAACCATCTACGCGGAGTAGTTATGGGTATCCCGCCGTGCAGTATCGTACGAAGCACTTCAGACGTCGTCGGCGGAGCGCGCGCCGGATTGGATCGAACGCCTGCTAGGCTAGGTCTGCTTCCGCCGCCTCTAGAACGCAGGTGTGCTTTCGTGGCGATGGGCCTGCACTCCATGCGCGCTTAGGTTTAGACCGGCGTCTTGGCCTCTCTCACAGCCTAGGTGTTGGCGGAAAGTGTGTCCGCCAAATGGGATCAAGCGTCTTTGGGTAAGATGGTGCACCCTGCAGGAAGTTAATCTATTCAATAGCCATGATCTTCGATAATGGACGACTTGGAGTTGTACCTTGAGCTTATGACAACTAGAACCGGATACTTGATAAAACACACCCTTCCAAGTGCTAGATACAACCGGTGGTCGCTCTCTCTCGTGGATATGAGGAGGATCGCGGGTAGGATTATTGCTATGTGATGTTACTTGGAGGACTTCAGATCCCTCCTCTACCTGTGTAAGACAGTGTGTCCGAGCGTAGTCTTCGTTAAGACTAGCTATCCCCTCTTATTCGGCATTCTGCAGTTCACCCACCGATATGGCCCTTTACACATATATCCATGCATATGTAGTGTAGTTCCTTGCTTATGCAGTACTTTGGATGAGTACTCACGGCTGCCTTGTTCCCCTTTTCCCCTACCTCTACTCGATTGCTGCAACTGCACGATGGAGCCCAGAGCTGACGCCACCGCCGATGACGACTACTACACCGGAGGTGCCTACTACTACGCAGCAGCCACCGACGACGACCAGAGTAGCTAGGAGGATCCTGCAGGAGGCCTGCTCCTCTTCGATCTCAGATCCCGCTTTGTGCTAGCCATCTTATGGCAACTTGTTTAACTTATGTCCGTATCAGATATTGTTGCTTCCACGACTCGCCTATGATCGAGCACTTGTATTCGAGCCCTCGAGGCCCCTGTGCTTGTATTATGATGCTTGTATGACTTATTTTATTTGTAGAGTTGTGTTGTGATATCTTCCGTGAGTCCTCGATCTTGATCGTATACATTTGCGTGCATGATTAGTGTACGATTAAATCAGGGCGCCTAAGTTGGTATCGAGCCGATCGCTGTAGGAATCCCTTTCCACACTCCTTGGCAAGTCGAGTCTAGACATTGCAAAACTTTTACTAACTTGGTTGTGTGCCTTACGGGCCCACGCCGCCATCGGGTGGTACTAGGATCTTTTACTCTCGACCTTTACTCGGGACTCAACTCTCTTCTACTCGGGTTAAACGATTTTACTAACTAACACTAGGATCCCGTGACCACATTCACCCCAAAGTTGGATAAAGCCATAGTTGTTTCTTGAATTGTATTTTGATCAATTTCCACACCGTCATTTGACTCCTTTGAAACGCCTTTGTTTTCAGATGGAACCCACGAGGCAGGTCGTGCGCCACACGACGGCCATTGGTGCTCGGGATCACTGCGGTGCTAGCGAGATGATGACCTATCCGGGTTATCGCCGCACCCCGAGTACACCGCCTATGAGGAGTACCAGACTATAACCAGAGCGATGCCGCGCCATCGTCCACCTCTACTCTCGGAGTATGACTCCACTCATCGTGGCCGCACACCGCACATGGTGTTGGGGTGACTATCGATATGGCAGTCCACGATGCTGCCTATGCTTTGCTCGACGCGCCTTCGTGGAGAGTATCGAGTTGGACACCTCCCCTTCGTGCACATTGCTATCGCGTCGATGTTGGTGAGGAGGGTTACTACACCGCTGCCTACTCCATCGTCACCAGAGAGCCCTTCTACCATCGTAACTTTGTTACGCATGTCGATGGGCTGGATCGAGCTAACCGAGCTCTTCGCCACGAGTTGTACATCACCCGTCGGACCTTTACCGTGCTCGACGCTGATGCACCCTTTGTCCGATCCAGAGAGCTGCGCGATTCTCGCGATCTACCCAGCCAGACCGTGATGCCCTGTGGTGTCGGTTGGCGGACGTGGGAGGCTACTCTCCGCACTTGGTCCCTTCGCCACTTGGTCGCTCGGTGCAGCACCAGAGTATCCGCTGCCCCCGTGTCACCGACGTGGAGGACTATCCGCTGCCGCACTACCAGCTTTCAAAGCTCTGACTACCTCCGCAGCACCGCGTGGGACCGATGTAGGCTTGCTTGTTAGTGTTTGATGTATTCGCCATGAGCTCTGCGTGCCGCCTATGATGTCTTAGTCTATGTAATCAACTCGTGTACGAACTTTATACATGATCCCTTTGTAAGATATGCCACTACTATGTAGTTCCTATCGTGTTGCTTTCATTATGCATGTTCATCATGAATGCTTCTTGTCCTTTGCATGAATTTCTCAAATGCTGAACTACCTCGTTATATAATAGCAGGATGGTTAGACCAGCTGGTCGTGGTCGTGGTGGCAACTTCCCACCACCGCCGAGTACATGGCTGGTATGATCCAACAGCTTGAGATGAATCGCCACCATGGAAAACATGATGGCTCGCTTTCCTCGCCCCAATATGAACCAGCACCCAAACGCAACAACTCTGCAGGATTTCATACGCTGAACCCCAGCGTGTACCGCAGCTCAACCCAGCCACCGGATGTCGATGATCGCTCCGTGACATCACCTATGAGATGGAGTCTGCGATGTAGCCCCCGCCACTATGTCACTTTTGCTTCCTTCTTCTGAAGGGACCCGAGCTCAATGGTGGGACAGCCACAGGCATACTCGCCAGCTTGGAACACTCATCACCGCCGACTTCCAAGCTGCCTTCCGTGCCTGCTTCATCCTCAAGGGGTCATGGACGGAAGAAGCGTGAGTTCCGCAACCTCACCCAAGGCAACAAGACTGTTGAAGCTTATCACGAGAGTTCTGGACTTGTCTCGCTATGTCAAGAGGATATTGCAACCGATGCACGCAGACAGAGAAGTTCCGTGATGGCCTTCAAGT
Organism: Aegilops longissima; assembly: GCA_021605205.1. Taxonomy (NCBI): domain Eukaryota; kingdom Viridiplantae; phylum Streptophyta; class Magnoliopsida; order Poales; family Poaceae; genus Aegilops; species Aegilops longissima. The sequence continues at coordinate 412,618,532 of CM038681.1, forward strand.
CGACATCAAGCTCGCACTTCGGTGCACGACTTTGCTGATTTCGCCACCTTGGTGAACAAAGCTATCAATGTCGAAACTGGTCTCGCAGGAATACCAGAGCTCTAACAGCGAACTGCGACACGGGCTCATCTTGGGCCCGTCCTCGCAGGCGCAAGATATGGATTCCCAACAAGATGTACCACCGAATGCACCTGCTCCAAGGCGTAACTATGTTGCACCTCGTCCGCCTGCTTCAACTAAGCAGCCAAAGCTTCCACTCCACCACCCCAAGCTCCTGCTCCCACCCCCAATAATGGCTTGTGCTTCAAAGGACAACCGTGGCACCGTGCTAGAGAATGCAACCAGAACCAGAATCACCGGCCCTTCCAAAGAGCTGGCCGTGGAAACACCCAGCCCGCAACAACACCGCCAAGCCTTATGGTCGAAGTTCAGCCAACCACGTTAATCTGAACGAAGCTCAAGAGCAATCACATCGTGATGGGTACACTTCTTGTAAATTCAGTACCGCATGTGTTTTATTTGATACAGGGCATCGCATTCATTCATGTCTCAAGATTTTGCATTCATGCATGGCATTAAAAGTGAAGACATGAATGCTTCACTATTAGTACACACCCTGCGGCCAATGTCGAACCTCCATGATTTGCAACGATGTCCCGCTGAAATCGAAGGACTGGAATTCTTTGTCTCTCCCATCGTCTCAAGTCTTGTAGCATTGACCTCATTCGGGAATGAATTGGTTAAAGGCGACATCGCTTCCATAGTTTGTGCCACGAAGACCGGCCCATCTGCTACACCCTTCAGATGAAATAGTCACTTACCAAGCTCATCGGTGCAAAATGCCAAGGCAAGGCTCTATGCATTGAATGCTTTGAACGCTGCACCACTCGAGGGTATCGAAAACATTCCCGTGCTGCTCGCGACTTCCAAGACGTTTTCTGAAGAACTTCGAGGATTCCCCTGCTAGAGTCTGTCGAATTCGCCATCGACTTGAAACCGTGCACCACTCCTATAGCCAAGCGACCCTACAAGATGCCGCCGCATGAACTCCTTGAGCTAAAGGAGGAAATCGACAAATCTCTTCAAAGTGGTTTCATTCGCCCAAGTTGCTCTCCTTGGGGAGCACCTTCTCTCTTGTCAAGAAGAAGGATGGGACAAACCGATTGGTCCAAGACTACCGCCCTATAAATCAAGCTACCATTCGAATAAGTATCCTCTTCCTCGGATCAATGATCTTTATGATCAACTGGCTGGTTCGCCAAAGTTCTCGAAACTCGACTTGAGGTTGGGTTACCACCAGATCCGTGTTCGTGAGGAGGATATCCCCAAGACCGCATTCGTGACTCGTTATGGTTCTTACGAGTACACCGTCATGTCTTTCGCTTAACCAATGCTCCAGCTACCTTCTCTCTTTGATGAACTATATATTCATGGATTACCTCGACAAGTTCGTCGTGGTTTATCCGGATGATATCCCGATCTTTTCCAAGAATGAAGAAGAACATGCTGAACATCTTCGCCTTGTGCCGGAAAAGCTACGAGAGCATCAACTCTATGCCAAGTTCTCCAAATGTGAATTCGGCTTCCCAAGTAACCTATCTTGGACATGTCATCTCTAAGGATGGTATTGCCGCCAACCCCGAACGAGTTCAGGCTATTCTCGATTGACTCCTCTCAAGAATGTTAAGCAAGTCGAAGTTTTCTCGGTCTCGCCACTATTGCCGCCGATTCGCCGAGAACTTCTCCAAGATTGCCGTGCCTCCGACTAACTTTGCTGCATAAGGGCGCCAAATTCCAATGGATGATAAGTGTCGGGAAAGTTTCCGTGCACTCAAAGACAAGTTGACTTCGCCCCATGCTAGCTCCTCCCGATACTAAGAAGGACTTCGTCATTTATCGCGACGCTTCTCGTCAAGGATTAGGCGGTGTCCTAATGCAAGAGCGCAAAGTGGTTGCTTATGCCTCTCGACAATTGCGCCCTCACGAAGAGAACTACCCAGTTCACGACCTCGAGCTAGCTGCTGTCATTCATGCACTGAAGCAGTGGCGACATTACCTTCTCGGTAATCGTTGCGAGGTCTTCACCGACCACCAAAGTCTGAAGTATCTGTTTACTCAGCCAGACCTGAACCTCCATCACAGAGATGGATGGAGACTGCTGCACTTTGATTTGGGTATTTCCTATACGCCGAGCAAGGCTAATGTAGTGGCTGATGCCTTGAGCCGCAAGTCTTATCAACCACCTTCGTGTTCACAAAGTTCAGCCCCACTTGTTGAAGAATTCAGAAAGTGAACCTCCATATTGTTCCTCCGGTGCACTTCGCCCCCTCCTCCGGAGTTCCGCAAGATGAATCTCTGTGTTGTTTCCCGGGTTCCTCTATACCGCTGTTGAACCCGATCTCGTGGGTACCATAAAGACAATGCAGGATTTGACTCAAGTCTACAAGATTAAGCGCGACCTCAAAGAAGGAAATCCTCATTCTTCACTATTATCGATGATGGCGCCTTGTACTTCAAAGGCCGCCTAGTGGTGCCGTGTAAGAAGGAAAACCTGAATATGACTCGAAGGTTATGAAAGAAGCTCATGATACGCCTCTATGTATCCATCCCGGTAGTACAAAGATGTATCAAGACATTCGCCGAGATTCCGTGGTCTAATATGAAGCAAGACATTGCTCGCTATGTTGTTGAGTGTGACGCTTGCCGTCAGATCAAAGCGTAACATCAAAGGCCTCTTGGAACTCGCAACCTATCTCTATCCTGAATGGAAATGGGACCATGTTGAAATGGACTTCGCCACCGGATTTCCCAAATCGCAGAAAGGTAATGATGCTATTCTTGTCGCCATTGATGTGCTTTCTAAAGTTGCTCATTTTCCGCGGTCAAAGAAACGATCACCGCTAGTCAGCTTGCAACGCTCTATATGTCCGAAATTGTTTCACTTCACGGTATTCCATCGTTATCGATTCGGACCGTGGCAGCTTATTCACTTCAAGATTCGGGCAAGTTTTCAAGAAGCTATGGGGACTCATTTATCTTTCAAGATCAAGTTTCATCCATAGCCTCAAGGGCAAGTTGAACGTGTCAACCAAGTTCTCAAGACATGCTTCGAGCTTGTGTCGCTTCCTTCGCAAGAAATGGGAGGAATCTCTCCGTATGCTGAGTTCTCTTATAATAATAGCTATCAAGCTAGTCTCGATGATGGCCCCTTCAAGTGTTATATGGACGAAAGTGCGAACCCTCCGAATCGGTCGAAACGGGAACGCCCACTCTTCGTCCGGATATTATCCAACATGCCAAGAACAAGTCCGCATTATTCGCGAGAATCTCAAGACCGCTTCGACCACGCTAAAAGAGTAATTATGACCGTCATCATAAAGACATGGTCTATCAACTCGGCGAAAAGGCCTATCTTCGCTACACCAATGAAGGGTGCTCACCGCCGGGATCAAGGGCAAGCTAGCTCCCGCTATATTGGCCCATTCACTATTCGGAAAGGCGTGGAAAAGTGGCATATCAATCGAGCTTCCGTCGAACCTTTCTCGTGTTCACGATGTGTTCCACGTGTCACAACTCCCACACCGCTTCAAGGACCCAATCCGAGCAAAGGACCATGACGTGCTTGAATTGCAACAGACCTCTCCTATAAAGAGCATCCGTCCGCATTCTCGACCAAGTGAACGCCGCACACGCCGGAAGGCGATCAAGTTCCTCAAAGTCCAAAGGGTCGAATCACTCAAGACGGCCACACGGGAACGCGAGGATCGCCTTGAGATGAATACCCCGCCTCTTCCTTCTACCTCCTAAATCTCGGACGAGATTTCTTGTAGTGGAGGAGATTTGTAACGCTGGATAATCATGCTACAAGAATCTCACGCTGATGGTGCCACGCCACCTCATCACATCAGAGATAATCTCGGGATGAATCAAAACTGTTTCAAAGTTAAATTCAAAATTATGAAGGCAATGAAAAGTTTTCAAAAATTATAACTAAAATGTTCGGGAGTTGTCAAATATTACAAAGTTAATTATGGTGGGGTGCACACATTTTTATAAAGTGTCTGGATATTTTAAATAAACTAAAACAGAAAAGAAAAAAATAAGAAAAGGTAAAGAAAACAAAAAAAGGGAGAGGGGGAGAAAACCCCCACTGGCCCAACTGGGCCAAGCCCCCACCTGGCCCAGCCGGCCAGCCCCTGGCCCGGCCCAGCCGGCCTTCCCCTTATTCCCCCCCGGTCGGTGGAAACCCTAGCCCGCACCCATCCCCCCGATCCCCTCCTCCTCCCTCCCCCGCCGACTGGATCGGGATCCGCCGATCCCGTCGCCCCCCGACGCCGGCGACCCAACCCCGTCCGCACCTCCTCCTCCTCCCCCGGCCCGACAGGCGCCAGAACCCCACCTCGCCGCCTCGGGGCCGCCCGACGACCACCTCGCCGAATCCGCCTCGCCGAGCGCCTCCCGCCCTCCTCCTCGCGGCCGCCCCGACCACCTCCGAGCCCGCTTCGAGACCCCACGCTTCCCCACCGTAAGCTCTCCTCCCCTTCGTTCCCCGATCCCCGGGATCGATCCCCACGCATTCCCTCGTCCCCTCCCGTGCGCCACCATCATGCCGTCGCCCGGTCCGGCCGCGCCCAGACTCCCTCCCTCGCGGAACCTTCCCCCATGCGGAGCTCCTCCTCGCCTCGGCGCCCTTCGGAGGCCCGTCAGGCGAACCACGCCCCGGCGAAGCACATCAGCGCCGAGGGCCGTCGCCGCCACACCGGGTTGCAGCTGCCGCACCTCAAGCTCCCTCTCGCCCTGCCCCGCCACTTCAAATTTCAGAAGCGCTCCCGACGAAGTTCGAACCACCCGCCGCCTCCGCTGCCGGCGCTGCTTCCGCCGAGTCCGCCGTGTTCTTTGCCACCGATGGACGCGCTGCCCTCCCCACTTTCTAACGCACTACCACGCTTTTTGCCACGGACGACGGATTCCGGCGAGGTCCGCGCCCTCCGCCATGAACGCCCATCGAGATCTCTAACGCCGGCCACGACGTGGCCGACCCGGCCACCACGGGTCATCGACCAGGCCCTAGGGGCCCGCCACTGCTGACCCGGTCGCCAAGCCGACTGGCACCCCCTCATTTATGACATGGGGCCCACCCCCGTAACGTTTTTAAAATAAAAGAAAAAAAAAGGAAAAGGAAATAAAATAAATATAATTAATAAAAATAAAAATGAATAAAATTAATTAATTAATTAATTAATTAATTAAGTAAATAATTAATTTAATTAATCCTGATTAATTAACCTAATGGCTAATTAACCTAATTAACTACTATTAATTAAACTAAACTAGGGTAAGTGGACAGCCACTGACGAACGGGACCCACATGTCAGGTTGACCAAGTCAACCCTGTTGACTGCTGACGTTAGCATGACATCATGCTGACATCATAAATCCATTTTTTCGAATTAAATAAATAATTAATTAAATTCCAGAAATTAATAAAATCTTTAAAAAATCATATCTTTTAATCCGTAACTCGGATTAAAATATTTTCAACATGAAAGTTGCTCGAACGATTTGAGACGAATCCGGATCGCAATCCGCTCGTCCGCCACACACACCTAACCTATCGAACCTACAACTTTCCCCTCCCGGCTCCTCTGCCTCGAAAACACGAAACCCGGAATACTTTCCTGATGTTTCCCTTAACCAAGACCACCTCATACCACGTTAGGGCACGCCTAGCATCGCTACTTGTCATGTCATGCATCGATATGCATCTGCTTACTGGTATTCATTGTTTCTTCCCCTCTTCTCTCCGGTAGACTACGAGACCGACGCACGCTGCTGCCCCAGTTCGACTACGGTGTTGACGACCCTCTCTCTTGCCAGAGCAACCAGCAAGCCCCCCCTTGATCACCAGATATCGCTGCTTTTTCTCTATACTCGCTTGCATTAGAGTAGTGTAGCATGTTACCGCTTTCAGATACTCCTATACTTCTGCATAGCTCGTCCTTGTTACTATCATTGTTACCTTACGCAATCCTATATGCTTAGTATAGGATGCTAGTACTTTCATCTGTGGCCCTACATTCTTGTCCGTCTCACCGTGCTATACTATCGGGCCGTGATCACTCGGGAGGTGATCACGGTATATACTATATACTTATACATGATACATGTGAGACTAAAGTCGGGTCGGTGGTGGAGCACCATGAGTGGATCTTGAGGCGAGCGGCAGGCAGGTTGAGACCGCCTAGGAGAGAGGTGGGCCTGCCCTGCTCGGCGCTCATGGATACTTAACACGCTTAACGAGGTCTTGGTATTTGATCTGAGTTGGCTACGAGCTTATACGCACTAACCATCTACGCGGGAGTAGTTATGGGTATCCGGCGTCGTGGTATCACCCGGCACTTCAGACGTCGTGACGAGCGGCGCCCGGATTGGATCGAACGCTGCTAGGCTAGGTCTGCTTCGGCCGCCCTCGCGCGTCGTGTGTGTGCTCGTAGGCGATGGGCCCAGACCCATGCGCGCTTAGGTTTAGACCGGCGTGCTGGCCTCTCTGTTGTGCCTAGGTGTTGGCGGAAAGTGTGTCCGGCCAAATGGGATCAAGCGTGCTGGGTAAGATGGTGCACCCCTGCAGGGAAGTTAATCTATTCGAATAGCCATGATCTTCGGTAACAGGACGACTTGGAGTTGTACCTTGAGCTTATGACAACTAGAACCGGATACTTGATAAAACACACCCTTCCAAGTGCGGATACAACCGTGGTCGCTCTCTCGTGGATATGAGGAGGGATCGCGGTAGGATTATTGCTATGTGATGTTACTTGGAGGACTTGGATCGCCCTCCTCTACTGTTGTAAGACAGTGTCCGTGGCGTAGTCTTCGTTAAGACTAGCTATCCCCTCTTATTCGGCATTCTGCAGCTTCACCCACCGATATGGCCCTTTACACATATATCCATGCATATGTAGTGTAGCTCCTTGCTTATGTAGTACTTTGGATGAGTACTCACGGTTGCCTTGTTCCCCTTTTCCCCTACCTCTACTCGATTGCGCAACAGGCACGATGGAGCCAGGAGCGACGCCACCGTCGATGACGACTACTACACCGGAGGTGCCTACTACTACGTGCAGCCCACGACGACGACCAGGAGTAGCTAGGAGGATCCTGTGCAGAGGCCCGCTCCTCTTCGATCTCAGATCCCGCTTTGTGCTAGCCATCTTATGGCAACTTGTTTAACTTATGTCTCAGACTCAGATATTGTTGCTTCCACGACTTCGCCTATGATCGAGCACTTGTATTCGAGCCCTCGAGGCCCTGTGCTTGTATTATGATGCTTGTATGACTTATTTTATTTGTAGAGTTGTGTTGTGATATCTTCCGTGAGTCTCGATCTTGATCGTACACATTTGCGTGCATGATTAGTGTACGATTAAATCGGGGGCGTCACAGTCCTCTCCTTTTTTCTAGGGCAAATGGGATTATATACCAGAAGATGGGCCACGAAGGATGGCCATGGGCCCCACAAGCCACCGGGGCACGCCCTGGTGCCTTATGGGCACCTGTAGGCCCCCTCTCATACTTCTTTCTTCCAGTATTTTTTATGTATTCCAAAATAATTCTTTGTGAAATTTCAGCTCATTTGGAGTTGTGTAGAAATAGGTATCTCTGACATAGCTTTTTCAGGTCCAGAATTCCAGTTGCCGGCAATCTCCCTATTCATATAAATCTTGCAAATTAAGAGACAAAAGGCATTATAATTGCACCACAAAGTATTATATTGATCAAAAAGATCATAAATAACAGTAGGTAAACATGATGCAAAATGGACGTATCAGCGTGCCCCAGGGGGGTGTCCCCTAAGCTTGTGGGCCCCTCGTGGCACCTCTTGACCTAATTCCGCCTCTATAAATTCTCAAACATTCCCAATATACCAGAGAGCCACCCAAAACACTTTTTCCACCGTCGCAAGCTTCTGTTCTTCCGTGATCACATCTGGAGGCCTTTTCCGGTACTCTGCCGGAGGGGGAATCGATCACGGAGGACTTCTACATCATCCTTGCTGCCTTTCGATGGTGCGTGAGTAGTTCACCACAGACCTACGGGTCCATAGCTAGTAGCTATATGGCTTATTCTCTCTCTTTGGCCTTCAATACAATGTTCTCCTTGATGTTCTTGGAGTTCTATCCGATGTAATCTTTTTTTGCGGTGTGTTTGTTGGGATCCGATGAATTGTGGGATTATGATCTAAATATTTATGAGAAGTAATGGAGTCTTTTCTGAACTTTATTATGCATGATTTTTATAGCTTTGTATTTCTCTCTGATCTGTCCATTTGGTTTGGCCAACTAGATTGATTTATCTTTAGTGGGAGAGGTGCTTTGTGATGGGTTCAATCTTGCGGCGGTCTACTCCAGTGACAGAAAGGGACAATACACGTATTTGTATTGTTGTCATTAAGGGTAAAATGATGGGGTTTATTCATATTAGTTGAGTTTACTTTGTCTACATCATGTCATCTTACTTAAGGCGTTACTCTGTTTTCATTAACTTAATATCCTAGATACATGCTGGATAGCGGTCGATGGGTGGAGTAATAGTAGTAGATGGCGACAAGAGTCGGTCTACTTGTCTTGGACGTGATGCCTATATACATGATCATTGCCTTGAATATCGTGTCAACTATGCGCTTTTCTTGCCCAATACTAATTTGTTCACCCACCGTATGCTATGTGTCCAAGAGAGAAGCCTCTAGTCAAAACTATGGCCCCCGGTTCTACTTTTATCATATATAAAATCCAAAATATCCTTGCTGCAATTTTATTTCTTTTATTTTGTTTTGCAATTTACTTATCAGAATTAATCCTTGCAAGTAACGAGATCAAGGGGATTGACAACCCTCTTGCCCGCATTGGGTGCAAGTATTTGCTTTTGTGTGTAGGTGCTATTCATGCGGCTTTGCGTGATTCTCATACTAGATTGATACCGTGGTTCTCGCTGAGGGTAATACTTATCTCTACTGTGCTGCATCTCCTCTCCTCTTCGGAAAAATCACATCGCAGCTCACAAGTAGCATTGTGTCATTGGCATATTGCATAATAGACAGGAAACCATCCATAAGATGTGATACTACTCCTGCAATCTGGCCTTCCTTCTTGGCAAGCTCAATAAGAATAGCCAACATGTCAGCAAAAATGTCAAATAACATTAGGGACATGGGGTCACCCTGTCGTAGTCCTTTTTTTGTTTCAAGGTTTTTTTTCTCGAATACGCACGAGTGTGCGTACTATATATTAAAGAAGGGATGAGGTAAAGAGCCCCTCCACGTTGGTAGTTACATCCCCAACTCCACCATCAACACAAGACCTATGCTATTCTGTCTCATCAAGACCTACCGCTAGCGCCACAAGGAAGGCGTCCACATCGACCTTTAGAAGGCCCCCGTTCTCCACGTTCTCCCCTCGGTCACCACTGATCGAATTACACTTGTGGGTGAGGGGGTTGCTCCATCGAACACGATCATGTTTCGGTGCTTCCACAATTCCCACATCTCAAGAATTAAAATTTCTCATGTATCCTTCGCGCTCATAATGCCTCCATTCTTTTCATTGCACCATTCTAGCATTTCTGCTCCGGCTGTCGGTATCCACTCCAGCTTGCTCATTGCGATGCACACACGGGTCCACACCTCTCACGAGAAAACACATCAAAGTAATATGTGGTTCATGCTCTCCCGATCCTGGTTGCAAAACGAACATCTTTCTTGGTGGTCTCTAGTCCCTGTAGCACGATTCTATCAGAGGTCCAACATCTGTCCTGGAAGGCGAGCCACACAAAAAACCGGGATCTGAGCGGGCCTTGGATTTCCACGTGAAGCTGGCAGCTGGCGCAACCTCCCGTCGCCAGAAACGTGATGCGTAAGCTAATCTTGTTGAGTACCATCCATCCTTTTCCCAAGCCCACATGAGAGAGTCATACGTCTCACGTACAAACTGGACCTGCGCCACGTGCTCCCATAGCGTGATATAATCGCTCAGCACGTGATCTGATATGTCTGTCCCAACATCCAAGGCCCATGCTCCGTTCAATAACCCTTGGCATACCGCGTGTGTACTTCTAATAGCTGGTGAGATCTGGGCATAAACGACGGGCGCAATCTCCTCCACACGGCGGCCATGGAGATACCTATCTTCCCAGAATAACATACTATGTCCATTGGCAATTGTAGTCCAGGCAGCGGCCTTGAATAGCTGCATAGATTCCTCCGGTACCAAGATTTCAAACTCCGCCCAAGGTCTCGATGAGTCTGCTCTCTTCAACCATGGCCACCTTGCTTGCATTGCCACATTGAGTCACTTGATATTTGGGATACCTAGTCCACCAACCCACCTTGGTGTGCATACTTTCTCCGAAGCAACGGAACACCGGCCTCCATTCGCCTCCGCTCTTGCACACCACAAGAATCCTCGGCGGGTTTTCACCATGGCCTTAATCGTTTTGTGAGGGATATCCAACACCATCATCACATGAATTGGGATGGCCGAGAGCACAGATTGGACAAGAACCATCCTTCCACTCTTCGCATGTTCACAACCTTCGAACGTGGCATACATGCAGCCAATTGGTCCACGAGACCCGATAGTTGTGCCGCAGTCTGCTTCCGGATAGTAAGCGGCAAGCCCAAGTACTTGCACGAGAATGTACCCACAGGGCAATGCAGAATTTGTGTTACTAGTTTTATTTGGAAGTCACACATCCTTTTTAGTATGAGTACCAAGATAAGCATGGTCCTCGACGAATTTTTAAAATGAGCACCAAGATTTTCTCTTGATGAGTGGTTCCATCACACAACGAGATTGATTCTCAATAAATGGGAGAAAACCTTGTGCATCACCTATCAATTTTAGAAATTGAATCAGGGTAATTGGGTTGCACAACAACATGTCTAACCACTGAGCCTCGTTAAAAAATGACCTAAAGCTTTTTTATTCAGTGTCACTATCGCCACCGTCGAAAGCAAGACGATGGACGACCCAGAAACCCAAACTACTAGGATCTAACATAAAACTACACAACCCCACGTGTAGATCCGACGACCTCCTTACCACTGACGACCAACGCCGTCGGCGAAGGGGAGCCGCCGGAGGAAAGGGCGGGAGGAAGGCTGCGGCTAGGATTTCTAGTTACCTCCCGAGAGGAAAAACGACTCGACTATTTTTTTTCGAAACGGAGGCAAAGATTGCCTCATCTATTAATTAAGCAGAAGAGAATTGCGCAGTTAATTACGGAAAACCGAGCAAAAACCGGAACAACAAGGGCCGAGCCCACTTCCATAAACTGAAACACACAGGGCAAAGCCCACCCTCATCGACGACATGTCGACTGCGACGCATAACGCAGCTCCGATTCTCGATTTAAAACTCGGAAGAACGAAACCGAGCACGGCCGGCGTCACGGAAGATCGCCGAAAGGCCACCTGCAGCCAGTCATCGTACACCACAGGGTCTCGCCGCCGCAGCTTCGACTCCATAGCAACAAATAAACCGAGGCAAAACCGTGGACACGTCGGAGAAGAGCCGACTATCGCAACCATTGCCGCGTCGCCGACATCGCTCCCACCATAATCGTTGCCACAGAAGTCTGGACGCCACCGTGATTCTCCGGGGCGCTGCCTCGACATCCACCGCTCCGTCGCGCCAGCGAATCAACCGCACCACCTTCCGGGCCGCCGCGACATACCACCGCTTCGCCGAGCAGAACGCCAGATAACCCAGCCGCCCGCAGCCCATGCCGCCAGTGGCAACCGCCGCAGACCACTTAACGCCAAGATTACATCCGGGCTGCCGCCGACGCAAAGTCGACCCGCCCCCTACTGGAACGCGTCGACTGGACCGACAAGCCTGCCACCCAAGTGGCCCAAGATTGCCACCTAAGCGAAGGCCGAGCCGCCGCCCCGCCCCATGAAGCCGCCCCGCGCATCACTTCCCGAGGCCACCGCCTCGGCGTACATCAGCCGTCCGGGGCTGCTGCCCCGGCATCCACCAAACCCGGCGTAGGAGAAAACCAAACGCACCAAGCACAAGCTAACTCTCCCAAGCAACGCCCCCAAGAGGGAAACGACGAAGACGCCGCCGTCGGCCGCTCCAGAAATCTGGAGCTTAGGTGTTCACCGGAAGAGCCCGAGCCCCACGTAGAAGAAGATGAGTTCCACAACGACGCCTCCAAGGAGGGAACGACGCCCGAAAGCGCCGCCGTCGACGGCACCGACAAAGTCGGGTCAAGGCTTTCGCCGAACACACACATCCCTATGGAGGCTCAGATCCGATCCACCCAAAGTGTGGAGATCATTGAGCCGCCTCTGCGCCTTGCACTCTCCAACGCCACCACCAAGCTTCACCACACAAGACTCCACAAAGAAGAAGACTCAAGCGCCAATGAGAAGCGAAGCGACACGACACCATGGCTAAAACACCATGGCTCCCACCTGGGCCGCCGCCGCTTCCTCCTCACACGCCCGCCTTGCCGGTGCCTCCCGAGCCGAACCACCTCCCGCCACACCTTCCCGCGCTACACAGACACAACGCCCAGACCACATGAGACGGCGCCACAGATCCACCTCGCCTTGGCGGCGCCCTGGCTTGGCACCAGATCCGCGCCCTCGGACCGCCCACATGAAGGAGCCCCGCCGTGGTTGCGACACCCTGACCACCGGAGCCACACCACCGAGCGAGCCGCGCCATGAAGCCTGCCCAAGCCACCAAGGCCACGCGCAGATCGCCTCGCGCCTCGCGGAGAGATGCCCGCCGCCACCCTCCCTGAGCTGACCGGCTTTGCCGGCGGTCTCCTCGGCGGCGGCGAGGGGGGGGGGGTGGAGGAGGAGGAAGGTGGCGGCGCCGGAGTGGTTCCCCCCGTGTCGCCAGGGAGAGGCGACACGGGGTGGATAGGTTGGTTCACACCCGGTGTGCCTCGACTTTCTGGATTTAAAAAAAAACGACTCGACTATGACCTGTACCAGAAACCACCAAGCTGGCCCTCCGTCTCACCGCCAAAACCCGGAGCGCCGCATTGTGGGCATACGATACGGACCATGCGGATGCAGCGCGTGCGTGCCCATGATGTTCGCACCAGGTATCCTGCGACTCCGAGGCAGGCGAAGCATGTCGGCACGCGACCACTACGAGGCCAGCCGGGTGACCCAAAACGGAGGGACGGGAGGCCGCCGCACGTGGTCGAGGCGAGCAGGTATGGGCGCTCCGGCAGGAGATGTGCGCGACCTTCCTCTCGCTTCGTTCCATTTTCAGCTTTCATTTTCGCTGGCTCGGCACGCATACGGCCCCTAATCCATCCGATTAAGATATTTCGCGGTTTGTTAGTCCACGCACTCCACTGGCAGGACCCGCAAAGCCAAAGCGTTTATTTAGCTCAAAAACACGCACGCACTGTAGATATTTTCCTCCGGTCAGCGACAGCCAGCCAAGCGGCTCGCTCTCTCCGTAGGCTCGAGCCTCAGCCGCCGTCGCTCTCACGGCGGCCGCTCGTGTCGCCACGGCGCGACACGCGGCCCCACCACGCGCGGCCGAGATCGCACGCGCGCGCGCTGCGGCTTCCGGCTCAGCCAGGAGCCGTGACCCGCCGAGCGGCTCGGTTTACTATTCCAACCCGCCGGCGTGGTTTGGCTTTTGCCCTTGCGGAGCCGGGCGGGCCGCGTGTTCCCCCACCCCATAGTGAAAAGCGAGGAAAAAAGGCGACGGAAATATCTCAAAGAGTGGACATCCCACCGTCGCAGACCAGCCACCGCCCCGAATAGTTTAGCATACCATACCACCAGATAATGGAGCGGGGCGGACTGCGACGGGCGGAGGCAGCCGCCGCCGGGCGCGGCCGCCGTTCCTAGCACAGGTCACTGTTGAACCGGCCGCAACCCATCGTCCTCCGGCCGCGGGAGCTCGCCGGGAGCCGAGTTGATTGGGGGGTACCAGCGGCAGCATACATGGAGGAGGAGGCGTCCGCAGATCCAACAGCCGCCGCCTCGTCCTCCTGCGTCTAACCTCTCCGGCTGCGGGCTCTGCTGATTCGTCGTAACGCGCGCACGGGTGACTGCCTGGGGCTTGGGTATGGTGGGCGCCGGCGAGGGGTGTCGCGCTGGCGGCAGCGGCGCCGGGGCAGGGGCAGGGCAGCCGTTCGTCGACCGGAGCAAGGTGAGGATCCTCCTCTGCGACAGTGACCCTGACAGCTCCCGAGATGTGCTTCGCCTCCTCTGCAACTGCTCCTACCAAGGTCAGTTCACCTTGGGCTTGTTATTAATCATGTGCTTGCTGCTTGCCGTGCTATTATTACTTATTACTGATACAATTAATATCACCAATTCACCATGTTCTCTTCTAATGATGTCTCTGGTGCTCGGTGCTGCTGCTTTATTTTTTCAGTGACCTGCGCAAAGTCTCCACGGCAGGTGATCAACGTGCTCAACTGCGAGGGCGCTGAGATAGACATCATCCTGGCCGAGGTCGACCTGCCGGTCTCCAAGTGCTTCAAGATGCTCAAGTACATTGGCAGGAACAAGGAACTGCGCCACATCCCCATCATCAGTAAGCTGTGCTGTCTTCCGGTTCCCATAGCTCTGTCCAATTCCTGTGCCATGATTGTAGTGATGATATTCGTACGGATGCAATTACGCAGTGATGTCCAACAGAGACGAGGTTTCTGTTGTTGTCAAGTGCCTGCGGCTCGGGGCAGCAGAGTACCTGGTCAAGCCGCTTCGCATGAATGAGCTGTTGAATCTCTGGACCCATGTGTGGCGAAGGAGACGCATGGTAAATCGCAATCTGATTTTTCACCTTCTCTAGTAGTGTTAAAAGAATGCTCTAAGCTGGTATGCCTGTGCTAATTGCTGTACTGTTTATGAATTGTTCTTAAGTTGAATGTTGGTGTTGGCAGCTTGGTTTGGCCGAGAAAAACTTCTTCATTGACAATCTTGAGTTGGTGCTGTCGGAACCTAGTGATGCCAATACCAATAGCACCACACTCCTTTCGGATGAGACAGATGATAAGCCAAAAGGAAATAGAAATCATGAAACAAATACCTCGAGTCAACATGAATATGAGGTAATCAACTAATTTATCTGTATGTAGGAAGTTCTACAACTGTCCTATGATTGGTTTTCTCTTTCTTTCTCTGTAGTATCTTCCAAAATTTATGTTGCCGCAAATATGTGCATTTTACAACATGCTGTACAATGATGAGATGCTCATTTGCTGTGCATTACGTTACTTATTAAACCCTTGCTTTTCTTATCATCCCCAGTCTCCTGCTGTGGACCCTCCAAAAACAGACCAATTGGAAAATTTACCTAGCATTGCGGAAGATGATGATAAAGCATGTAAGTGTCTTCAGTCTGACCTTTGTTTTCCTGTTCAGCTGTTTTTGTTTTGTCCCCTCTCATACGACCTACTCATTCATAGTTCTCGGACAGTTTCTAAAGCTTATCTTTTACCAGCATCTCCAGGAGGAATGTTTTCACGCCCAATAAAGACTAATTTGAGGATAGCTGAGTCGTCTGCATTTCTAGCATATGTTAAATCAAGCACTCCAGCAAACAACCCATTGGATAATGAACTACAGAGAGAGGGTAATCAGATAGATGTTATGGATCACCAGGGTAATTTCTCTGGTGCGACCGACAGAATCGACACTAATGGTAGTATAAATATTCAGGATGAAAAAGCTTTTGAGACGCCTATGCAGTATCCTTTGGTATGCTTTTCTTCCTCTAACTTGCATCTGGAGCAAAGGAATGAGGGCCAACAAGATGTTTCAGGAAACCCTCCTGTATATCATTACCCATTTTATTATCCAGGGATGGTAGAGCATGGCATGGCACTTCATTCAGTTCAAAGTTTCCAAGGAAACATAAACACTGCTCAAGCTCATACACCACCAACAATGCTCCATCAATACAATGTGTATCACCAATCCCATGGTGCATCGATGCAATCGTATCAGTATAGTCCTGCTGGTATGAATGTCCATTCAAGTCATTTGTCAACGCAGAATGTGTGGTCATCAGTATCAAGCACACCAATTCCCGAGGAAAGACATAGTAGATCTGGCAGGAGAGCTGCAGCACTTGCAAAATTCAGGCAGAAAAGGAAGGACCGCTGTTTTGACAAGAAGGTGAGGTATGTTAATCGGAAGAAAGTTGCTGAAACAAGGCCGAGGGTGCGGGGTCAGTTTGTTAGGCAGGCAAGCAACGCTGATATAATTAGCACTGGTGATGATATATCTGAATATGAAGACGATGATCCATCCTCCAGGGACGTTGAGTTGGTTTCTTCACCAGAGTAGCTGAAAGGTCGTATTATATGTGAAATGGTGTGCGGATGATCATTGCTTACTTTGCAACTCAGTACACATATGCAATACATTATTCCCGCCAATAGCAATGTATCATTTTGCTTACACAATACATCCTCAACCCCCAACCCCTCAAAAGAACTTGTGGCATATGTATGGATATTATTGTGGACATTTTGAGCAATTGTATTTTGACAATGTAAGTTAGTATCACTAGTCAGTGATACACATGGCATTGTGACAAACTCTATAACCTCTTTGTCTCTGCGCTTGTCTAGTCCATTGTCTCTGTTCTTCAATACACATAGTATTTGTTTTCACCAAATGCAAGTTGAAGAGCACCATCCAAATTTGCCTAGCGGCTATGATTCTTGTATGGGGGCTGTTTGCTATTGCCTGTGTGCATTTTAGGTGAAAGTTGCAAAATTGGAAATTGTTGTTGTCTGCTACCTTGCCAGTCGCCCCTAACGTAAGCTGGTATTAGACATGGACGCACATCATGATTCCTCATTAACAGGCAAGGTGAGGATGTCAGCCCCATTTTGTGAATAAAAAGAAGCATGGCGTTATCTTCTCTAGCTCATAGGTATGAAGTTCAACTGGGTTAGCATGCAATTTCAGTTCAGTTCATAAACACTACTCCCTCCGTCCGGAAATACTTGTCATCAAAATGAATAAAAGGGGATGTATCTAGATGTATTTTAGTTCTAGATACACCCCTTTTTGTCCATTTTGATGACAAGTTTTTTCGGACGGAGGGGCAACTGGAAGTTTAGACAGTCCATTAAGATGACTGGCATAAACTACCTAGTTCAATAAATAAATATCTTTTTACTTTGCCGCTTCAGGCCCAGAAAACCACACATCGACAGTTGTTCCTCTAGTTCTTATGACACATCGACAGTTGTTCCTCTAGTTCTTATGTTTTTGAGAAACAGGCAGTCGTCGAACTAAGAAAACTGAACATGATTTGTGTTCCATGACAAACAATCATCTTTGAACAAACAATAATTACAGCTAACAAGTTTCAGATTTGAACTCCAACGTCAACAAGTTGTGAACGAGAAAACTGGACAAGTTTCAACTCCAATACAAAGATCAAGAATGAGAATGAAAAAAAAATCCACCTGCCAATGAACTTTCATCGCTACAGGTGTCAACAGCAGCTGATCGCTTGGAGCAAATTAGACAAGGGTAGTTCAACACCATCAGAAGCTGTTCGTGTGAAGATCACAAATTAGCGATTTCACTGAGCATCACATATTCAGCAGAATAACAAGAAATCCTCTCCTTGTAGCACAGAAAAAATAAGCTACCAGTCTAATTCTCATTCCAGTAGTTAATCATGCAAAAGTAGCAGTTCAAACTTCAGGGCAAGGTAGATCCCAAATGATTTAGTCACACAGAGAGCACATAGTACAAAAGAGTACGATCCATCGATAGCATAGCATTACATTCAGAAGTACTGCGATAACAAGCAAGATAAGTAGCAGTAATGATTCTCTCTTCACATAGCTAATCTACACTCCAAACAGCATTCAGCAAAGAGAACAGATCTCTTAGGAGGACCCATCCAGTGCTTCAGTACTTTTGTGCTGGCTGTTGGGTTGGCAGCAACCCAAACCTCTTCTTCAACAGGTAACGCTGACGGGCATACTTGTCATCCGGGGAGAAACGTGCTGCATCACAAGCAACTATGTAAGTACCATTCTTTAGCGTGAGAATACTCATAGATGTTCAACACAAGAAAACTAAAATATGGATATCACAACTCATCTACATTCTACAGGTCATGGCAGAACAGCACTTATAAGAGGACCCTTAGATGTACAGAGTTAATTTATGTTGATATGTCAACAAGAAATACAATACAGATGTTCAACTGAAGAAAACCAAGATATCACAACTCATATAAAGGTTAAATGGACATATTATATC
Organism: Aegilops longissima; assembly: GCA_021605205.1. Lineage (NCBI taxonomy): Eukaryota > Viridiplantae > Streptophyta > Magnoliopsida > Poales > Poaceae > Aegilops > Aegilops longissima. The sequence continues at coordinate 412,636,815 of CM038681.1, forward strand.
AGTGCTTCTAAGGGGGAATTGGATCATTTGCCCCACTTTACATGGGGTTTGATGATTTGCCCCAGCCTTGTCTCAATGGTAAGTGGCCCGACCCGGCAGCCTCTCGCAGGGGGGGGGGGGGGGCAAATTATCAAATGGGGAAGTAAAGTGGGGCAAAAGATCCAATTTCTCTTCTATGAGGAGCGCTCAGCAAGAACATATATGATTTGAGCTATTCTACAAATATCTACCAAACACCTCGGTGCTCATGGCGAGTAATAGAAAAATGCATAGGAAGTAAATCTTCCAGCACGGATGGGTTGAAAACAGAACAAATCCAGATTGGAACTACAATTCTTACTGTGACCCCTGGGTAATCAATTATAATTCTAGTAAGAAAAAATTGCTAAATAACAAAGTAACATCAGCTGATGGTACCTCGCAATGCTCTCTAAGCATCTGTTCATTGTTCCAACACTCAAAACAATAATACAAAGCAGGTCAAGCAAGCTGAAAATCTGATTAGATGTTGTAGCAATGTTCCCAGCATAAACTCAGCATTGTTTTGATGTGCATCCCTTGGATAACTTATGTACAATGGGTAAAAAAAATATCTTGTCACAAGCAAGATCTTCAATCTCCTAAAAGACCAAGACCAACACAAAAGCACCTGCAGTTTCTCTGAAAAGTATGTGTATATATCATGCCTATGTGTCTGAACTCTGAGAACAACAAGAGTGGTACTGCAACCGAACATAACAAACAGGGACAGGTCACAGAGGAGGGGACGCTTATCAGACATGTGTACCCTCTGTTACAGCACAAGACGCTGGCATACCATGTCAAACTCTACCGAAGGCACAGATTTACACGATGAAACGTGATCTAACAGCAAGACAAAGTGAGGCCGTGAGGGAAAGGAAGCCGGTATACCTGGGTGGGCAGACTGCGTCGGCACACCGAGAGGGGATTCCTTCTGCAGCACAGGAGCGAGAAAAGCATCAGCACGGGGTCACAAATACAAATAACCACCGAGTAAGCGCGAGGGGATATACAATCGGACCTTGGTGGTGTACACCTTCTCACCCTTCTCGTTCATGTAAAACTGGAGATACATCTTGGCTCAAGGAGCGAGGATCAGCCCTGAAAAATCCGACGAAGCGGAAGCAACCGTATCCGTGAGACCGTCGATAATCGCAATCGCTGATGAGGCGGGATTGGAGAGGGGAGAGAAGAGAAATTACCAGGAGGTTGGCGGAGGCGGCGAGCGGGAGAAGAAAGCGGCGGAGAGGAGGGCTGCACGGGTGTCTGGCGGCTAGGGTTTGTGGGAAGCAAGGGTATAAGAGGAGGAAACGGATTTGCAACTGGTAAGTGGGACCAGAATTGAGGGGTGCTGGTGTGGTAGGACTACGAGGCAGCGATGCTTTCCCTTTCCTGAAGCTTTTTTTTTCTGAGACAATCCTGAAGCTACTACTACATGACGAATTAACCGGCGTGATTTTTTTTTGAATTGTTTACGGCATTCTTTTTTTTAGACGAGTTTACGGCATCCCCCCTCCCCCCCCCCCCTTGTGTTTGCGCGTCTTTTTGGGCCTTTAGTGTACTTTGACCAGTTGCGCCAAATTCTAGTAAGAAAAAATTGCTAAATAACAAAGTAACAAAGTAACTAGATGACCAGTTGCGCCAAATGACGCAAAGACCCATTTAAAACCATGTTCGTGTTGAAAATATTTGCATTTTTTCAATAACCGTATATGTAAGTACATTTGGTAAGAACTTGTACCCATATATATAAAAGAAATTAAATGCAAATATATTTTTAAGGTAGTAATGCCACAAATTAGACATCGGTAGGTCAAGATAGTTGAGTTTACAATTAGGAATTCCGAGTAGCTGTAAACTTGCATTAAAAAAAGAGTAAACACAAGTGACACAATAAAATGTACTTAATACATCTACTCATGAACATTGTGGACAGGAGAAGTTAATAGAAATAGTAGTCAATTACATCATATAATTTGGTTCTATACTCTTTTATGTATATATCCTGAATGCTACCCCTTTGTGATCAAATCTTTGTCCTTCGAATCAAATGGCACAGCTACTGCCCTTGTGGAAAAAGAAAGGACTCTGTAATACTCATAAATGTAAAAAGAAAACATCATGTGATGCATCTCAACCTGCGCAAAACAATGTAAAAACCATACATGCTATCTACATACTCTCATTGTCTTTCGTCTAGCAAAGCATAAGTAGCCGAGGGACCATGTACAAAAGAATTGACAATTCGCAGGAAGAAGCATGCCATCAGCTGTCTAGACAACCATAAAACAATAAGTGGCAAAAGCCCCATCAGAATTAGCATTTGTTATCCAGTTTATGAGCTAAAGTTGAGCATTCACCAATCGATGAAACATATTAAGCATCAGCTATAAAACAAACTCTATTTTCCTAATAAGACAACATAGATATGAAATGGGAAACTCTATTTTGCCATCCAGTTTATGAGCTAAAGTGGAAAGCTATGGTCACTGAACTGTAGGCACTTTTTTTAGCAAACACGGTAGGGTAAAAACCCTACTGTAACTCTATTTTTTAGGCACTTCAACGGATAAACAATGGTCATAATACATGTTTATGGCTGACACCTAACGGGCAGCAAGCTTCAGTTTTACACTATTTAGGAATGCATACAAGCAAGTCCTGATAATTGAGATTTTCAATCCGGGACCAATCTGGCAAATTATTGGCACACGAAAATTAGTGAAAATGCTAAAACATCCACCAAAGTAATCACACGTATTGAATACACTTTCTATCTATATGGCAAAACAGTATATTCAACAACCCAACAAACATTTTGTTAGCAAATCAATGAGAGTGAGAGAGATCTGGAAGAAGGGATTGGTGACAATTGCCATGAGGCAACCGGAAGAGAGGAGAGAAATACCAGGTGCGGCAAGGAGGAGTAAATTGCAGCACAAGGAAGACTGGCAGAGGAGCACATATTGGTCCAGCACCGTTTCGCTGCAGGTGCGCAGTCGCTCAGCACCGCCGCAGCAGGCGGCTGTGGCTGCTGCTCCCTTCATTCCGTTGACGATGATGCAGAGGTGTCCCTGGCGGCAGCCTGTGGCCGCGTCTAACACCAGAAGATCTAGAAATCAGAACAGACTCAAAATGGAGAGAAGTGGGAGAAAGAATACCTATAGATACTATTGTGGAACCAGAATAGTCGGAAAGACATGACATCAAAAGGCTAAAGGAACTACAACTTCAAAAAAAGCTATAGGATCTAAAGCACAATAGCAATATGCAAAAAAAAATATAGGAACCATTTACAATAACAAAGTTACTGAGATTATTTATACAGCAAGTGGATAACTAACATCAATTATCTGAGGAAGCAGATGCTAACATAGGGAAAACACACATGTTAAAACTGCTTCCCTCGCCAGCAAATAAATGTCCGCAAGAGACTAACCGGCTGATTTGAGGAAGTTCACAGTACATGATACATAATTACTTATATAAATTAGCAATTTTCCTGAATCTCAACACGATACTGCTTTGTACAGTTGAAGTATACAACTTCACACAAGAAGGCAAATGAAGTCAAATCAGAGGGGAAAGGAAGTAATTGCCAAAAAAAGAGGGGAAATGAAGAAAGCGTGCACCTTGAGCAGGAAGCCTCCAAGCTAGGAGAATAAGTTCACGAACTGGGCATGATCTCGTGTTGTTGCTCCTGCATGGCAGCTGATGATCCTCGTCCCTAACAATCTGCAGCTACAAATGTATAAAGAAATTAGGCGAAGACCAAACCCTGCAGCTACTGTTCCGCATCGCATCAAACTAAGATTATTATTTTTGCCAGGATTTGGTAGACTATTATGTCTCAAATACAGCAAGCGTGTTTGGAAAGTATACATCAAAGTGTATCACAAAAATTCACTGGCTATCTTTGATTTGGTGACATAAGTTCAGACAATTCTTTTAAAGCAAGCACATCATAACATAGAAGCCGGGACTACAACGAAGGCACATAGGCTAAATAAAAATGGCAAGATAAATGCACTATAATCCATAGGCTAACGGTGTGTTTGGATTGAGCCCCACCTAGCCCTACCAAAATATTGGCATGACCAAATCAACGGCATGACCAAAATATTGGCAAGCTCTGATTGTTTGGATTGTAGCCCATAGTACTTGCCAATTTTTTGGCAAACTCATTGGCTTCCATTTGGTTTAAGAAGAATGATGCTCCAAATATTTGGCAACTTTAATTGGCTTGTGTTTGGTTTGGTTTCATAATTCGGAATTTACATGCCAGCCAATTAAACTACAAATGAGAGCTAGTAAAACTCCACCTAAATGGACAAATAATAATTACAAGTATGCTTGTGAATCATCGACAAGGGAAAAGGATAAGAGGTCTGTGTCAAGTTCAGTAAAACATGTGATGGGGATCTGGCTTTTGACGTGAGTTGATTGAGAGAGGATAACGAGGTGGATCAACGCCGGCGGCCACCGGAGTAGTTGACACAATAACCAGATGGCCGATGGTAGCGAAGATCGTGCCCTGCTCTGGTTCTTCCGTTCATGTGCGTGCAAATGAGAAAAGAAGAGAGAGAGAGAAGGAAATTGACTGGGTGACTAAAAAGAAAAAAGAAAGCGCGTACGATTTTATATCTCGGCAGCCAGCTCGTGCGTGATTTGTGGGCTGCCAATTTTGTGGCGGAGGATTTCCACGCCGCTGTTGCGCCAGCGATTTGCCGAAAACAAGAGAGGGCGCGCCCAGGTTGGCTAGGGCGAGCCAAAATTGGCTACGATCCAAACGGCAATCAAAAAGCGTGGGTGGACCAATATTTTGGTAAGGCCAGCATTGCTACTCGTCCAAACGCACCATAAATACAAATTCAAAAGATAGGTATTCTTATAACTGTAAGCCGCTACTCCAAAGGGCAAAGTGTCTCAAGACTTTCAAGCAACTGGCATATCAAATTTGGATTGGAACAGATAAAAACATCGAGAATAGCTAGAATGAGTTACGCGATGAATTTCTTTTAGAGAAAAAAATGTGTACAATTCAAGGACACACACTCCGCCACCTAACTGCCATGCCCAGTTCCTTGCTTGAACATACCTTGTTTTGGATAAGTGAATACCTTCCTAAACCATTGCCAGACATATCATATCCCTTTCTCCAATTGTATCACCAGGTACCAACCGTACCTTATCGCTTGTTTGATCTGATTGTCCAAAATTAAGAATGTCCTAGTAGCATTCTGATTTCAAATAAGAAAATAGCATCATGATTGTCCGACTGCCTTGCTATCGCCTAACACAGGCACTGTTCCATGGATTGAAAGGAACTGCCTGCAACACATAAAATTTATATTAGCTCAGAAAGAAAAAAAAAGTTATATCTCGAAGCTATAAAATACAAAAGTTTAGCGCTCCACTAACCCACAATAAATACTGGCAAGAGTAATGCAGTAAAAAGAAAATAATTGCACTTTTATAGTATCTTGCTTAGAAGCACAATCAGATATTCAGATTAAATAACAAAACTATTACCATGAGTAAGTTAATTTTTTAGGTAAATTTTGTCTAACTAAGATTACTTTATCAAGTAGAGTTTTCTATCACTTAGATTAGAAGTGAGACACTAAATTCTCCTTTTAACATTTTTTTTAGAAATGAATACTGAACATGTAAGGAGGATATCAAATATACTTTTAAGGAAATTCTTGGAAACCAGATAACATACATTCTAAAGAGAGCATATGTGGGCACACGGCCATTTACTAATCTACATCAAACTCCAGGGAAGCCATGGTATATTAGCCCAGGTATAGGTTTTGGCATATCATACTTCAAATAATGCATCATATGTCAATTAATATCTATGTTACAGATATACGCAGTCTAAACCCAATCAAGGAGTTAATCATTTTGGCACCTGCTTAGGGTTGCAAATTATGTATCATTCTTTGCACTGGATATATGCAATGAACATCTGACAGAGCTCTTGGACTCACCGCATGTTGGGCAGTCATAGTTGTACGTAACATAACTAACATCTGACAGAGCTCCTGGACTGACCGCTTGTTGGGCAGTCATAGCTGTACGTAACATAACTAATCAAATGGTCGTTGCCTGCCCATAGGTTTGGTAATTGGAGCATGTATCGAATTGTTAAAATGAAGAAAAACCTCATTTGTCTCCAGCCGCTATACACTAACCATGGGGCAAAATTTCTACAAAAGGAAGGGTTGGTCCGTTATAAACTTGGTCGGATGCCTGCTCCACCGTGTCACCTCTGTCTGGACCGGTGTGCAAAGAGGAAGAAAATAAACTGACTTGATCTTGTCAGGGTTAGAGGATGCGCGGGTCTCCGCGAGCCGCAGACCGTCGAGGTCTCCTCTTCCGACTCGAGCTCCTGGCCACCAGAAGCGAGGGGAGGATAGTACAGGTTGAGAAGGACGACGTCCAGCGCGCCAACAGAGCCCCTGGCCGGCGGCGCCGCCTTCATGAGGGCCGACCTGCTCATTCACCCCGTCGGTCCGTCGGCGGCCTCCTTCCTCTTCCCTGCAGCCTCACACCATCGCGACGGGCCGGCTGCTTCTTATCCTCATCTCTAACAGTTAATGGTTGGCCATCTGAAACTGAAAGGAGGCTGAAGCACAAAATTATATAACTTAATTATCTTATTTAAACCACATGATTATATATAGCACTGAGCATCTGTATTTTTGTCTACAAAGCATAGAACATAAAATAGATAACTCGAAACTAATTTACTTTCAAGCATCATATCAAGATCATTGCTGCTCACATTAGATAAATTCAAATAAGTTTTTGAGAAACTGTACACCTCATAATTTTGCACCAGATTTTTTATCATTGGCGAATGAATAACAGTTCCAAGAGGATGCCACCTAAAGAAAGAAACAACAAAACATGAACAATACTCTATCTAAAGTATTAATATCAAGCTTAGTATAATATCCTCACGATAGACAGAATAAATTTCCAACCGCAGCCACATCACATCATAGGCTAACAACACTCCCAACAAATTATACGGAAGGATTTTCAATATGCCATCAAAGATCAAAAGGAAAATAGATGATATCTTGGAGTCAGATGAGATACGGGATCTATAAGAGAAATTGCAAGAAAAGATAGATGGTTCAAAGGAGTTTAATCTAAACAGAAAAAAACATGGATGAAAGAGAGAATTCACGTCGTGTATTCTCCTTCATCAAACTCTTCTCAAGATTCTTCCTCTTCTTTTCTGTCACTGATCTGCACACATCGTGATTAGACAAAACATATATCAAAAACAAATGACTATCATAGAACTAAAGGTAAAAATTAGTTGGAGGAAAATGGCGAGACACAAATGGGCAGCCCAGGCTTGGATCCGTCCGGATCTATTGCCCCCATGGTCAAATTCGTCCCTCTCTGTTCAACAGCAAACGAGTAGGTGAATGAGAAGAAGATAGATCTAGGAGAAAGGATTGTAGGTGGTGATGGGAGGATGATGTGGACATGGGGAGAGAAGAGACAATACCGTGCGAACGCCGTGCCGACGCCTTTTCCCCTAGAGGAAGTGCGGTCCTCTCACGATGTCGTCGCGAGCTTCCCAGCGGCAGAACACCAGCACCGCTCTCTTACTCTTGTTTTCTTCTCCTAAAATGCAATGAAAATGTTAGGAACTGAACATATGACATATCCTTCATCAGTTCTTAAACAACAAACTGAAAATGATGCTTTTATCATTGGCTCATAGCCTTCTCTTAAATCCTTGATTCTCAAGACGAGTTTTCAGATTCATAAATAACCAAATAAGGAGGCAACCAACAACAGACAGTAGCACATAGCAGCAGCACAAGCAACCAGCATCAGCTAGTTGCACATAGCGTCGAGACAAGCAGCATCCAAGTCTGCAGCAGAGAAAGCAAAACACATCCGCCATCACAAAATTGAAGGGGCATGAGAGGAGGAAGGATCTCACGTGCCTGACAGAGATGAGAACGAGCTGAGGAGGTGGGGGCCGCCCTTCTCTGCAGCCTGTGCTCGTCGAGGCCAGCCACGGGGCGGCCGCATCTGGGCCACCACGCGACACGGACGAGGTGTTGCTGGCTGCTGCCCTTCTCTCTCTCCCTCTCATCCTCTCTCCCGACGCCGCCACCACCGCTCCCCTCGCCTCTTTGCAGGTCGACGCCGCCACCGTTGCTCTTCTCTTGCTGCCACATCCGCCTCTCCCACGCCTCGATCCAAATGCCCCACATCGGCCGCTCCCGGCCTCGAGCCAGCCCCACCGTCGTTTCATAAATAACCAAATAAGGAGGCAACCAACAACAGACAGTAGCACATAGCAGCAGCACAAGCAACCAGCATCAGCTAGTTGCACATAGCGTCAGGACAAGCAGCATCCAAGTCTGGCAGCAGTAGAACGCAAACACATCCGCCATCACAAAATTGAAGGGGGCTGTGAGAGGAGGAAGGATCTCACGTGCCTGACAGAGATGAGAACGAGCTGAGGAGGTGGGGGCGCCCTTCTCTGCAGCCTGTGCTCGTCGAGGCCAGCCACGGGGCGGCCGCATCTGGGCCACCACGTGACACGGACGAGGTGTTGCTGGCTGCTGCCCTTCTCTCTCTCCCTCCTCTCCCTCTCATCCTCTCACCCGACGCCGCCACCACCGCTCCCCTCGCCTCTTTGCAGGTCGACGCCGCCACCGTTGCTCTTCTCTTGCCACCACATCCGCCTCTCGCACGCCTCGATCCAAACGCCCCGCATCGGCCGCTCCCCGGCCTCGAGCCAGCCCCACTGTCGTCGGGAAGCTCGCCTCCGCACTCTGGGCGGACGAGATGCGGGAGAGGGTGGAGGGAGAGGGTAAGGGGGAGGGGGAGGCGGCTGAGGTGGGAGGAGGAGGAGGAGGAGGTGGCGGCTAGGGTTCTGAGGGAGGGGGGGGAGGAGTTTTCTTTTCTATGCCCCTTCGATGCTTCTCGCCCCGCTCGCTCGCACTATTCACAGCCGACGTGGAGCCATCGGTTGTGCCTAGCTACCCCTTCATCCTTTATAAGGTAAATTGCTGGCCCATGATAGCGACGCGCCTTCAATGCAAAATGCATGGGCCTCCTACGTATGTCGAGCTAGTGACTTTGTTAAAGTCTGTGCTTCCTATAAAAAATGTAAAATTTGCTCAAAAAAATAAGAAAAAATGTAAAAACCACAACTGTGCTTTTTGGGCTCTGGTTTTTTTCTTCCAGTTTTTCTGTTTTTCGTTTTTGTTGCCGGTTTTTTGGTTTTCATTTTTTGGCCAGTTTTCAATTTTCGGGTTTTCTAGGGTTTTTGTAAAAAAAAGTTTATCAAAACCTATTAACATAGGGTTTAGTTTCAAAGTTATCGACATGAGAAATCCAATAAAAACGGTTCGGTATTTTGATGCACGGTTCAGGAGATAAAAAGGTTTTGAATAAACAAAACTACGGAAAAAGGAAAATTCTCGGGTTGTGACAAGTGGTGCACATGTAGCGTGACACCACCTAAGAAGGTTAGGAGTGCCCTTTGCGGGGGTAACCCTTAACCAATGATTTTGGCAAAAGACACCGTGTGCTGCAATGGGGGAAAATACCCCCTCCCCCCCCTAATAGGTCCATGCCCTTTATCTCAACATGACATCCCAGTTGTTGTTTATCCTCCTTGTCACCCTCGCTGACGGTGGCCTCAGTGCTCATACAACCACAACACGTTTGAATGTGTTCAATCCTAAAGCGTCTCTCTCTCTCTCTCTCTCTCTCTCTCTCTCTCTCTCTCTCTCTCTCTCTCTCTCTCGGCATACGATGAGCAAACCTTGCCGAGGCGTGCATAAGTGGTTTATCGATGGTTTCATTCGACTCCAATCTGTTTTTGCTGAGGTGTTTGTTTTCAAACTCCAATTTAGTTTTACTAAGGTGTTTGTTTGCAATTCAGGTCGCCGCTATTACGAAAGAAAGACATATCATGCGCTATTGGTTAAGGTTGCACCCTTAATTGCATTTAAAAATGGTTAGCAGTTGAAATAATGTCATATTCGGATTCTACACAATTTTCTAATCAAAATCCATACATAACAACATGTTAAAAAGTAGAGTTAGGGTTTAAAAGGTATGTATACTTTTTAAAGCATTTGTTCTAGATGGACCAGGGATTGATTAAATCAAATATCATGGACTTTTCTCTTTAATTCCTATCACTTAAAGGTGGACTGTGAGTTAATTACCTAAAAAGGCAAAGGGTTTCTGTGAAAAATGTGAAAAAGGTTTGTTTTATGTCACTTAAGGATGGACTGTGGGTTAATTACCAAAAAGAGCGGGGGTTCAAACTACAAAGAATTATTCGTGTTCTATCACTTAAGGGTGCACTTCGGGTTAATTATGAGAAAGATAGGTGGTTTCTATAAGAAATGCATGATGGAACGACAGAAGCTCTCCTCCCTTTATTAGTAGGTATAGAAATGATTTCAAACCATGGGCCATGTGCAAAGAACTGGATTTTTGAGTGAATAATTTCACACAGAAGATAGTAGCATTGTGGGTGAAATGTTTGGCATGACTGAAAGCTATACACAAAGTAGTGTTCCAGAGATATGCTCCACAAATAGTTTTGTGCGGTCATATTGGCGATGACATGTACCTAGGGTAGGGTCATAGGCCTGACCTAGACACCCAACCCAAGGACACTGCCTTAGACTCAAAGACATTCAAAGCACAAGAAGAGAAACCGACTAAGTTCATTGAGGAGTGCAACCCACTCGACCTTCAACCTCATTCGGATATCCCAATTCCATTCGACCAAGATACCTTCACTCGACGATACAAGAAACCACTCAGAGTGTAGAAGGCCTAACGTCACTCAGGATGACAACGGTCGGTCATTCACTCTGTAACCTTAAAGACCATTTATATCTCTTTATTACTGGTGTTACCAGTAACGCCCTACCTTAATGTACATTGAACCCTTTGTAACGTGGGCTGGCTGGGGTCCTGGCGCACTCTATATAAGCCAACCCCCCCTCCACTGGCACAAGGGTTCGCACCCTCTGTAACTCTCACGCATAATCCAGTCGACCAAGCCTCCGGGCACCAATACGCAGGGCTGTTACTTCCTCAGAGAAGGGCCTGAACTCGTAAATCTTGCGTGCACAACCTTGCCGTAGCTAGGATCTTGCCTCCTCGTACGTACCCCGTATTCTACTGTCAGACTTACTCCCACGACAGTTGGCACCCGCCATGGGGCAGGTGTCTTAGCGACTTCCGCTGATGTTGCAATTTCTCCGAATTCCATCATCATGGTTTCTAGTGGTGGTTTGGCTGATGGCCGTGAGATCCGTCTCGGCGCGCTCGTGTTCATCGCCGACGACTCCGCCTGGCTCCAGGAGGCCCCCCCTCGACGTCGAGGTGCTCCCCGTCCTCGGGGCGACGCACTTTCACGCATGTGTCTGCGGCGTCCTTCTGCGGTAGCCGTCGACCCAATATCGGTCGGCTCCCACTGCATCTTCGCTCCTCGCCGCTCGCCGTCGCAAGCGGTCTGGTCGATAGCGGCTTCAGCGGTGGGTAAAGCATGCGGTGGCCCGTCAGTCGGCCACCCCTCAAGTCACGGCAATCGAGCCTGACGAATCTCTCTACACATTATTTGACCCGTCGATTGATTCCGCCGAGACTCTGTCCGAGTGCGACAGCAGCGACCCTGCGGCAAAAGTCCTGATGGTCGACACGCCGCGCAACCCTCCTGGTTTCTGTCGTGGCGGCGGCGGTGATGGTGATGGCGGCTCGTCGCATGGTCACAAAGAATATCGTCCCGAAGCCCTCACTTTGCAGCAGAGGGATGAGCTGCATCGTCGCAACGTGGAGGCGCTCCACACCCCCATCATCGGAGAGACCTCCGAGGCTCGAGCCTTGGAGGCTGCGCGCCTGGCCACTTTGGCTGAGCGCGCACGTCTGGAGAATCTTCAGCATTCACTCGACGAACGCGCTCAATGACAGATCCCCGAATCTAGTCAGCGACAATTGTTTCCGCCTAAACCTCAGGTATACCGCACTCCGATTCAGAATCTTACAGCTGCAGCCTGTATAGCAGAGTCGATTCAGCCGTCCCAATCAGAGGATGGAAGAGATTTGATGCAGATCCGAGCACTGCTCCGGGCAGCAGGAGAGTGAGGGAGTCCTGGATTAGGGGGTATCCGGACAGCCGGACTGTATACATCGTCCGGACTATTGAAGTGTGAAGATACAAGACTCAAGACTTCGGCCCGTGTCCGGATGGGACTCTCCTTTGCGTAGAAGACAAGCTTGGCAATCCGGATATTGTGTTTCCTTCCTGGTAACCGACTCCATGTAAACCCTAGCCCTCTCCGATGTCTATATAAACCGAAGAGGTTGGTCCTTAGAAGCCCGATCACAATTACAATCATACCATCATAGGCTAGCTCTTAGGGTTTAGCCTCTACGATCTTGTGGTAGATCTACTCTTGTACTACTCATATCTTCAATATTAATCAAGCAGGAAGTAGGGTTTTACCTCCATCGAGAGGGCCCAACACAGGTAAACATTGTGTCCCTTGCTTCCTGTTACCATCAGCCTAGACGCACAGATCGGGACCCCCTACCCGAGATCCGCCTGTTTTGACACCGACATTGGTGCTTTCATTGAGAGTTCATCTGTGTCGTCGCCGTAGGGCTCGATGGCGCCTTCAATCGTCAACAACACGGTCCAGGGGGAGACTTTTCTCCCCGGACAGATCTTCGTGTTCGGCGGCTTCGCCGCGGGCCAATTAAGCAGCCATCTGGGAGCAGATCGATAGCTATGCCCCCGGCCACCAGGTCAGGTTCGGAAACTTGAACTACATAGCGGATATTCGCGGAGACTTGATCTTCGATGGATTTGGGCCTGCGCCAGGAGCACCGAATAAATCCACGATGAGCATGGCTTAGACCTGCTTTGTCGGATGAAGCTCGGATATCACCTCAGAGAAGCCTCGGATCTAAATCCAGAGCAGGTTGCGTTGCCTAAGGACGGAGGGCTGGACCCCGCCCCGCAGGCCGCACACTCATCGGCGGTGGAGCCGAACACAGGTCTCACCTATGTGGAAGCATGTAACCCCGGGCCCTGGATTCTTATCTGGTTGTTGGTTCCGGTCCGCACACCCTCGAGCCAGCTGAGCCAGGTTGGGCTCCGGTAATGGAGTTTACAGCTGCAGACATCTTCCAGCACTCGCCCTTTGGCGACATGCTGAACTCATTAAAGTCTCTCTCTTTGTCAGGAGGCTCTGGGCCGAACTATGTCCGGCTTGAGTGGGAAGCAGGCGACGAAGGAATTCGCTGCCCACCCACCACCCACTTCATTGCCATGATCGATGATTTAACCGACGTGCTTGACTTTGACTCTGAAGACATCGACGGTATGGACGACGATTCAGGAGAATTACAGGAGCCACCGCTCACAGGGCGGTGGACGCCCACCTCCTCATACGATATATACATGGTGGACACTCCGAAAGAAACCAATGGCGACGAGGCAACGGAGGATAACCCCTCAGGGAGAAAAGCAAAGCATGGGCGTCGTCGGCGCCGCTCCAAGCCCCGCCATAGCAATACCGACCCCGGAGATGAAAGCAATCTGGATGGCGCCGAAGAGGAATACAACCCTGACCAGCCCGCCTTCGAGCAGGCCGAATAGGAAGATGAGCAGGTCAGCCCAGACGAACAGGCGACCGACGGATATCCGGAAGAGGACAACTAAATACCCCCCTCCGAAGACGAGATTAGCCTCGGCGACGACGAGTTCGGCGTGCCTGAGGATCCCATGGAGCATGAGCGCTTCAAGCGCCGGCTTATGCCACTGCGAGGAGCCTGAAGAAAAAGCAGCAGCAACTCCAGGCTGATCAAGACCTGCTCACAGATAGATGGACTGAAGTTCTGGCAGCCGAGGAATACAGACTCGAGCACCAAACGGCTGACCGGCCACCCCGTGGCCGAGATAAAACGGGATATCAGCCCGAATACCAGCCCGCACCCCCACGCCAGTACACTACGGCCCGGGGCAACAGGAAGGACCTGCAAGATATTCTGGAAAACAAAGCAGGACAGCCAAGATCGATCTACGGATCGCGGGGGCGCGCCCCATCGCGCGACGATGACCGTCACGCCGGATACATTATCAACAAGTCCGGTCGGGCCGAACACAGCAACCCGGACCAATTTGAACTGCGTAGCCACATAGCCCGGCACAGAGGCGCCACACACCCCCTCTGCTTCACTGACGAAGTAATGGATCATGAATTCCTAGAAGGGTTCAAACCCGTAAACATCGAATCATACGATGGCACAACAGACCCGCAAAGATGGACCAAGATTTCCTTCTCCACATTCACATGGCCCGGAGACGATCTACACGCCATCAAGTACCTTCCCTTAAGCTCAAAGGACCAGCCCGACATCGGCTAAACAGATCGCCAACAAATTCCATTGGCGTTGGGAAAACTCGAACACGCATTCCTCGACAACTTCCATGGCACGTATAAAAGCGACCACGGACGCCGATGACCTGAGCCACATTACTCAACAGCCCGGAGAGTCAGCCAGAAATTCGGACTCGGTTCCTAACTATAAAGAACCAAATAGTCGACTGTCCGGACGCCGAAGCCCTGGCAGCTTTTAAGCATAATATCCGTGACGACTGGCTTGCTCGACACCTCGGCCAGGAAAAACCCAAGTCCATGGCAGCTCTCACAACATTAATGACCCGCTTTTGCGCGGGCGAGGACAGCTGGTTGGCTCGCAGCGGCACCACGCCACATTCCGGCACTTCGGATGTCCGCGACAATAACGGCAAGCCACGACGCAACAGACATAAGCGACGGAACAACGGCGACAACACTGAAGACACGACAGTAAACGCCGGATTCAGGGGATCCAAGTCCGGTCAGCGGAAGAAGCCGTTCAAAAGAAACAATCGAGGACCGTCGATCTGGACCGTGATCTTTGGGCGCTGTGCCAAATTCATGGCACCCCGTACAAGCCAGCCAACCACACCAATAGAGACTGCTGGGTATTCAAATAAGCCGGCAACATAAACGCCGAAAGCAAAGACAAGGGGTTGCACAACGACGATGACGAGGAGCCCCGGCGTCCGAACACAGGGGGACAGAAGAAATTCCCCCCAGGTGAAAACGGTCAACATGATCTACGCCACTCACATCCCCAAGCGGGAACGAAAGCGGGCACTACGGGACGTCTACGCGATGGAGCCAGTCGCCCCCAAGTTCAACCCATGGTCGGCTTGTCCGATCACCTTTGATCGTAGGGATCATCCTACTAGCATCTGTCACGGCGGCTCAGCCGCATTGGTCTTAGACCCAATCATCGACGGATTTCACCTCACCCGAGTCCTTATGGACGGCGGCGAGCTGAACACCTTTATCGAGACACGATTGTGCAAAATGGGCATCGACCCTTCAAGGATCAAGTCCACCAAAACCACCTTTAAAGGTGTAATTCCTGGAGTAGAGGCCCGCTGTACGGGCTCTATAACATTGGAAGTGGTCTTCGGATCTCCGGACAACTTCCGAAGCAAAGAGTTAATCTTCGATATCGTCCCTTTCCGTAGTGGTTACCACACACTGCTCGGACGAACGGATTCGCTAGATTCAATGCGGTACCGCATTATGCATACCTCAAGCTCAAGATGCCAGGCCCGTGCGGGGTCATAACAATCAACGGAAATATGGACCGCTATCTCCGAACAGAAGAGCATACTGCAGCCTTCGCGGCAGAAGTACAATGCGGCCTCCTCCAACAAACCAATCCGGCAATGACAACTTTGAGCACCGTCAAGCGAGTCCGGAGCACCCCGCAGCAGGGTCATCAGGCACGCCAAGAGCGCGACTAGCAGTCCGGCCTCCGCTCAAGCCCCACCAAAGCAGCATTCATGCCACGCACACACAATTACGCACTCAAAATACCATGGGCACAGGCGGAGGCACAGCAGCGACGCAGTCAAATAGAGCGGTAGCACCGCAGCATACCTTTATAATCTTTCCCTTTCACCTTTCAGGACATTGCTTTAGTGCAGCCCCTTCAGAAGAGCCGGATTGACAGACCTATACACGGGAGAAGACCCAGGGGGCGACAGGCGTTGCGCATGATGAAATACCAGTGGAATCTATTTACGATCGTTATACCTGTTTTATCTATCTCAGACGCTGCCTGCCCTGGATAGGACATATCAAATAGTCCTATTTATCTCCTCTTAATGCACACATTGTAAACATACGCTTAAACGTATTATTCATCAATGGGAGATCATATATAGCATCAGCTTATTATTCTTATTTGAGCATTTTTATCACAAGTGTTTATTTGATATTGCACCCGTACCCCTTGGTACGTTCAGTTTGCCAGGGGCTTCTTATGGCGCCCCATAATATGGCAAGACAAGTCCGAACACTTTCAACAGTGCGACACCCCGAACTTATAGCACTATATGCATCAGCTCCAAATCATGTCTTGGGTCTACAGTTGGGTTAGCCCTGCTCCCTTGTTTTGGTACCTTACGTTCCGTTATATCGGCTAAGGTAGCGCAGGGAGAACTACTGCGATTGTGTCCCGGTTCTTCCGGACGAGCACCTCAAGAGAGAAAGCGGCAACCGACCAAAGATGATGTGGCGAGAGCTGGTCGCTGTTCGAGAGGTCTTAAAATCCTTAAAGATTTTTCCGCTTTAGGCGATAAATCGGCTTCGTCCGATCTAGGCGTATATAGCGCCCCAATTCGGCCTTCCGGATTCTAGGGGCTTTGCCGAAATTTAAAATTGTAGACTTCTATGGCTAAGTGAAAGTTATAAAGCTGCATAGTCTGATTGCCTTGTTCGCTGCCCCGGACACCTCCTTAAGGGAGCAAACATTTGGATAAAGACTGTCCGGGTTTTCCACGAACACCCTAGTACTAGTTACGTGGGGCGGAAGCCGATGACTGGCCTACTTTCAGAATTCTATAAACAGCCGCACAGAAGGTAATATTTTAAATCAACCAGTGCTACATAGCACAAGTAACTTCGTCTTTAAATTACAAACATGACATAAGTGAATTCATTCTAAAATGGTGTCCTTGGTACACTCATCGGCCACGAGACGATCGCCCTTCATAACGCCATCATAGTACATCTCGGGATGGCGATGCGCCTTGCCCTCCGGCGGCCCATCTTTCACCAGCTTCTCTGCATCCAGCTTGCCCCAATGCACCTTCGCGCGGGCAAAGGCCCGACGAGCACTCTCAATGCAAACCGATCGCTTGATCACTTCAAGTCGCGGACAGGCATTCACCGTCCGCTTGATCAGGCCGAAGTATCTAGTGGGCAGGAGCTCACCAGGCCACATCCGGACTATGCAATCTTTCATAGCCACTTCGGCCGCCCTGTGGAGTTCGACCAACTGCTTCAGTTGGTCACTCAGAGGCATTGGGTGTTCGGCCCCAGCATACTGGGACCAAAACAGCTTCTCCGTTGAGCTCCCCTCCTGGGCACGGTAGAACTCCGTGGCATCTGATACGCTGCGTGGAAGATCTGCGAATGCCCCTGGAGAGCTCCGAATTTGAGTAAGTAAAAGGAACGCCTCCTCCACATGTTTGCTTTACATAAAGAATTTCTTACCCGCCGCTATCTTTTTGGCCTCCTGGATTTCCTGCTGTGCTTTCTCGGCTTCGGCCTTGGCGTCTCTCACACTCACGAGGGCCTTCGCAAGCTCGGCCTCTTTCATCTTTAGATCATGCTCCACGGACTCGAACTTCTGGCCGAGGTCCCGGAGCTCTTGTTGCACCTCGCCCACTCTAGCACTTTGCTTTTCGCGCTCCTTGCATTCCAAGGCCGGCTTGTCTTCGGCCTCGGACAACGCTTTCTTCAGGGACGCCACTTCGATGGTAGCCCCTGTTACACAGTCACGACGCTTTCGCATTAGACTAACCAATTTTTGTCTATCCTTAAATACATAAGAGCGAGGAATCACTTACCCTTGTTCTCCTCGAGCTGCCTCTTCGTGAGGTCGAGCTCTCCCTGCGCCTGCTCCAGGTCCCGCTTTAGTTCGGCAACCTCGGTCGTGCGGGTAGTAGCGGCAAGCAGCACAGCCTGCTTATTCACATGAATATTTCTTATTAGACTCATGTGGATTATAATTGACCCTCCGTTTGGTTTTTCTTTCCGAACACCAAACAGAGTATCAGGGGCTACTACCTATCGGGTGGTAATTTCACACATTTTTATTACTTACCTCAAAGCCTGTTACGAGGCTGGTGCAAGCTTCGATTAGTCCGGTCTTGGCGGACAAAACCTTCTGAATCACCACACTCATAAGAGTACGGTGCTCTTCATCCATGGAAGCGTCGCGAAGCGCTTCCAGCAGACAATCCGGTGCCTCGGGTGCGACGGAAGTCCTCGACGCAGATGGCTCGCCCTCCCTAACGAGGGGCTGCCTGCCTGAGTCTGGAACCATTGAGGGTTCCGGAACGGTGTTCGGCTGAGAGATCGGCCTACTATGGCTCCCATCGACACGATCCGCGGGGATCTTGAACTCCGCGGGTCTGACATCTGGAATCCCGCCTTGGGGCGTCTCCAGAGTCACCTCCCCCCGCTCTGGGAGCCTTCAGGTCAACACCTCCGTGTCATCCGCGGGCTGAGGAGTGGTGGCCGTCGGAAGCGAATTCATCTCCGACTCGCTCAGGGACCCGGAAGAAGATACCTCGGGATGAACCCTGGTCGGACTGCATATATGTTCGACATTATAAAAACAAAAACTATGAAGTAAAGTCATGATGGTGTGCGGATGCTTACGATCGCGCCAAGGGCTTCCCCCTGGGCAGCCACCCCTCCTCGTTGTGAGCGGCCGTGGCGGAGTAGTCCGGAAGGGACACCTTTCCTTCTTGACGCCTCCCCCTCGGGCGGCTTTCTTCTTTTTCTCCTCCCCAAGGGGAGGTAGAGTTTCTTCTTGCTTCCTCCCGCCTCCGCAGGAGGAATCTGTCTCGTCGTCATCAGACGACGTGGGTATGACGGCCTTGCGCCGGGGGCCTTTTCCGGCCCCTCGGTCCGCCTCCCCAGGCCCCTCATACTTTTCGGATGGGGCGTCTTCTTCTTCTTCTTCTTCTTCCTCCCCTTCGTGGGAGGAGTGTGCCTCGTCGTCTTCGGACGAGGCTTCCGGCACAGCCTTGCGACGGAGACCCTTTCGGATCCCCGGGGCCTTCTTTTCGACTTTCTTCTCCGGCACCTTGTAGGGCGCCGGGACTAGCATCTCCGTCAGGAGAGCATCAGCAGGGCCTTCTGGCAGCGGAGCCGGACAGTCAATCTGCTCCGCTGTCTCCACACAATCCTGAGCAAATATGCACAATTATTTAAGGCTCCCCAATGAGTATATTGGGAAGAACTGAATCCGGTGGTAGCCTGAAAACTCACCCGACTAGGAGGCCGCGCGGTGTGGAGCCCACGGTCCTCGGATGTGTGATGACCCACAAGTATAGGGGATCTATCACAGTCCTTTCGATAAGTAAGAGTGTCGAACCCAACGAGGAGCAGAAGGAAATGATAAGCGGTTTTCAATAAGGTTTTCTCTGCAAGCACTGAAATAGTAGGTGATAGATAGTTTTGTGATAAGATAAATAATAACGAGCAAAAAGTAAATAAAGTAAATAATGTGCAGCAAGGTGGCCCAATCCTTTATGTAGCAAAGGATAAGCCTGGACAATTTCTAATAATGAAGAAAGAGCTCCCGAGGACACATTGGGAATTATCGTCAAGCTAGTTTTCATCACGTTCATATGATTCGCGTTCGGTACTTTGATAATTTGATATGTGGGTGGACCGGTGTTTGGGTGCTGTTCTTACTTGAACAAGCATCCCACTTATGATTAACCTCTATTGCAAGCATCCGCAACTACAACAAAAGTATTAAGGTAAACCTAACCATAGCATGAAACATATGGATCCAAATCAGCCCTTACGAAGCAACGATAAACTAGGGTTTAAGCTTCATCACTCTAGCAACCCATCATCTACTTATTACTTCCCAATGCCTTCCTGTAGGCCCAAATAATGGTGAAGTGTCATGTAGTCGACGTTCACATAACACCACTAGAGGAAAGACAACATACATCTCATCAAAATATCGAATGAATACCAAATTCACATGACTACTAATAGCAAGACTTCACCCATGTCCTCGTGAACAAAGCGTAACTACTCACAAAGCATATTCATGTTCATAATCGAGGAGTAATAATATGCATAAAGGATCTGAACATATGATCTTCCACCAAGTAAACCAACTAGCATCAACTACAATGAGTAATCAACACTACTAGCAACCCACAGGTACCAATTTGTGGTTTTGATACAATATTGGATACAAGAGATGAACTAGGGTTTTGAGAGGAGATGGTGCTGGTGAAGATGTTGATGGAGATTGACCCCCTCTCGATGAGAGGATCATTGGTGATGATGTTGGTGATGATTTCCCCCTCCGGGAAGTGTCCCCGCAGAACAGCTCGCCAGAGCCCTAGATTGATTCCGCCAAGGTTCACCTCGTGGCGGCGGAGTTTCATCCCGTAAGATTGTCCACGATTTTTCCAGGTAAAAGTGATGATATAGCGGAAGATGGTCGCCAGAGGCTCACCAGGGGCCCAGGAGATAGGGGCGCACCTGTAGGGGGCGCCTGCATCTCTGGACAGGTGTGGGCCCCGGCCTATTTATTTTGCTCATAATTTCTTATAAATTCCAAAAGTTGTTTCATGGAGTTTTAGGACTTTTGGAGATCTGCAGAATAGGTTTCAACGTTTGCTCCTTTTCCAACGAGAATTCCAAATTGCCAAGATCCCCCTCTTCATGATAAACCTTGTAAAATAAGGAGAATAGCCATAAGTATTGAGATATAATGTGTAATAACAGCCCATAATGCAATAAATATTGATATAAAAGCATGATGCAAAATGGATGTATCAACTCCCCCAAGCTTAGACCTCGCTTGTCCTCAAGCGGAAGCCGAAATCGAAAAATATGTCCACATGTTTAGAGATAGAGGTGTCGATAAAAATAAGATACGGACATGAGGGCATCATGATATGATTTCCCGTGCTCAAGTAATAAGCAATTCACAATGTCAAGTATGGTTCAAAAACTTCATTGGTAACTAACAAACTATAATCTCAGTCATTGAAGCAATTGCAATTTATCGTAATATCGGAAAGAGTCAATAATAGAGCTTTTCAGCCAGCTCACATACTCAACTATCTCGTAGTCCCCTATAATTATTAACACTCATGCAATACTTGTGGTTATAGAGTTTCAAATGACATTTGAGAAAGATAGGGCTTATTGTGTTGCCTCCCAACGTATTCACCTTTAGGTGATGTCAACAATAATAGCCTATGTCCACTTACATTCAATTGGATATATATATATATATATATATATATATATATATATATATATATATATATATATATATATATATATATATATATATATATATATATATATATATATATATATATATATATCATGATCTTTCAAACACGAAGAGCTTGCTAAAGGATAAAATAAAAGGGAAAGGTGAGCATCACCTTGACTCAAGCATAAAGTAAAACATAAAGTAAAAGATAGGCCCTTCGCAGAGGGAAGCAGAGGTTGTCATGCGCGTTTAGGTTTGATGCATAAAATCTTAGTGCAAAAGAACGTCACTTTATATTGCCCCTTGTATGTGGACCTTTATTATGCAGTCCGTCGCTTTTATTACTTCCACAACAAGTTCGTACAAAGCTTATTTTCTCTGCACTAATAAGTCATACATATTTAGAGAGCAATTTTTATTGCTTGCACCGATGACAACTTACTTGAAGGATCTTATTCAATCCATAGGTAGGTATGGTGGACTCTCATGGCAAAACTGGGTTTAAGGATATTTGGAAGCACAAGTAGTATCTCTACTTGGTGCAAGGAATTTGGCTAGCATGAGGAGGAAAGGCAAGCTCAACATGTTTGGAAGGTCAATGACAATACACTTTAACTGAGATGTTGGAAGACATAAACCATTACGTTGTCTTCCTTGTCCAACGTCAACTCTTTTAGCATGTCATACTTAATGAGTGCTTCACAATCATAAAAGATGTCCAAGATAATATATTTATATGTGCACCCCTCTTTCCTGATCACTTCCTATTAATTGCAACGATGACCGAGGCTACGTTCATCAACTCTCAACAATTTTTATGCCTCATACTTTCTATATGTGAAGTTATCACTATCCATAAGATCAATATGAACTCTTTTATTCTTTCTATTTTCTCAAGATCATAGCATCATAGCAAAACCCTTGACTCAACACTAATTTTTATTATAGATAGCACACGAACTCGCTTACATAAAGAGATCACAAAGCAAAGCTCAAAACTACTTGATATCAAAACTTCAATCTACTAGATCAAGATACTACTAAAAGGGTCGAACTAAATAAAGCGGTAAAGATAGGAGTGTGATGGTGATACGATACGGGGGCACCTCCCCCAAGCTTGGCAGTTGCCAAGGGGAGTGCCCATATCCATGTGATTATTTCTCCTTCTTCATGGTTGGTGTTATGATCTTCTTGGCTATTATGCCCTTCAAGATACGGTTCTCCTCCTCGAGCTTATTAACTTGTTGTTTGAGGTCCATATTTTCTTTACGGAGTTTGCCCGTGACAGACAAGGCTCCTTTCACCCAAGGATGCTGCATAGCTTCTGGAGAACAAGTGAAACTCTTTTTCATATTTTCATAAGAAAGAAATCTAGAGTCGGAAGGAGTGATCAAAGTAGGGATAGCCAGGCTAGGTAGTTCCCCCATAGTGAATTCTGCTCGAAGACGAGAGGTAACTTCTTGATCCTCCTACATGGCATCTATCGTTTTCAAATCAGCCTCCATCTCATCTTCCGTTGATGGTCCAAAGTGATAGGCGCCGCAATTTGCTCCCGGGCCTGGCGTTGGGTGAGACACCCGGCTCTCCCTAACTGACTCCTGAGAAGACATCTTGCTTTATTCTGCAACAGGAACAGCTCGAAACGAAAACAAAGGATATTTGCGTGATACGGTGGTCAAAACCTTTGGGAGTATATATAATGAATTTTTATCGACCAAAATACGTAACATACAAGAAAACGGAGTCCGGGAGGCGCACGAGGTGCCCACGAGATCGGGGCGCGCCCTCCTCTCTCGTGGGAGCCTCGTGTCCCTTTCGGACTACTTCTTTCTTTCTAAAATTCTTAAATAATCCAAAACTGATAAAAATTGCCGTTAGAGTTGTTTTGGAGTCGGTTTACTTACCGTACCACGCACCTATGCCTTTTGGAGTCCGGAACGCTCGAAAGTGTCTCTTATGTATTCCTCGGGGTTATGGTCTCAATAATATTAGTTTCCACATTAATAGGATTACCTGAAATATAATGTTTAATTCTTCGACCGCTTACCACCCTCGGTTTGTGCCTTCGTTGTTGATTTTATAGCACCGTAACGATAGACCTCTTCGATAACGTAGGGACCTTCCCATTTTGAGAGAAGTTTTCCTGCAAAAAATCTTAAACGAGAGTTGAATAATAACACATAATCTCCTACGTTAAACTCACGCTTTTGTATCCTCTTATCATGCCAGTGTTTGACTTTTTCTTTGAAAAGCTTGGCATTCTCATATGCTTGGGTTCTCCATTCATCAAGTGAGATAATATCAAACAACCTCTTCTCACCGGCAAGTTTGAAGTCATAATTGAGCTCTTTAATAGCCCAATATGCTTTATGTTCAAGTTCAAGAGGTAAATGACATGCTTTTCCATAAACCATCTTATATGGATACATACCCATAGGATTTTTGTATGCAGTTCTATAGGCCCATAATGCATCATCAAATTTTTTGGACCAATTCTTTCTAGATCTATTCACAGTCTTTTGCAAAATTAATTTGAGCTCTCTATTGCTCAATTCTACTTGACCACTAGATTGCGGGTGGTAAGGAGATGCGATTCTATGATTGACATCATACTTAGCAAGCATCTTACGGAAAGCACCATGAATAAAGTGTGAACCACCATCAGTCATAAGATATCTAGGGACTCCAAACCTCGAAAAAATAACTTCTTTAAGCATTTTAATAGAAGTGTTATGATCAGCACTACAAGTTGGAATAGCTTCTACCCACTTAGTAACGTAATCAACAGCAACTAAAATATGTGTATAACCATTGGAGGCAGGAAAAGGTCCCATATAATCAAAGCCCCAAACATCAAACGGCTCAATGACAAGGGAATAATCCATAGGCATTTCTTGACGTCTACTAATGTTACCTATTCTTTGACATTCATCACAAGATAAAACAAACTTACGAGCATCTTTGAAAAGAGTAGGCCAATAAAAACCAGATTGAAGTACCTTGTGTGCAGTTCTATCTCCAGCGTGGTGTCCTCCATAAGATTCAGAGTGGCACATGCGTAGGATTTGTTCATGTTCATGCTCAGGCACACAATGTCTAATAATACCATCTACTCCTTCTTTATAAAGGTGTGGATCATCCCAAAAGTAATGTCATAAATCATAAAAGAACCTTTTCTTTTGCTGGTATGTGAAACTAGGCGGTATATATTTAGCAACAATGTAATTAGCATAATCAGCATACCAAGGAGCAGTACGAGAAGCATTGACAACCGCTAATTGTTCATCGGAAAACTATCATTAATAGGCAAGGGTCATCAAGAACATTCTCTAACCTAGACAAGTTGTGCGCAGCGGGTTCTCACTTCTTTTCTATCAATAATATGCAAGTCAAATTCTTGGAGCAAGAGGACCCATCTAATGAGTCTAGGCTTAGCATCTTTCTTTTCCATAAGATATTTAATAGCAGCATGATCATGTGAATGGTGACTTTGGAATCAACAATATAAGGTCTAAACTTATCACATGCAAACACAACTGCTAAGAACTCTTTTTCAGAGTAGCATAATTTCTCAAGCAAGATCAAGAGTCTTACTAGCATACCGGATAACATTCAATTTCTTATTGACTCTTTGCCCTAAAACAGCACCTATAGCATAATCACTAGCATCGCACATAATTTTAAAAGGTAAATTACAATCAGGTGGCTGAACAATAGGTGCAGTGATCAAAGCTTTCTTAAGTGTTTCAAATGCTTCTACACAATCATCATCAAAGACAAAAGGAATATCTTTTTGCAATAAATTAGTCAGAGGCCTAGAGATTTTAGAAAAGTCCTTAATGAACCTCCTATAAAAGCCGGCATGACCAAGGAAACTTCTAATACCTTTTATTTCCTTGGGACATGGCATCTTTTCAATAGCATCAACTTTGGCCTTATCAACTTCAATACCTCTCTCGGAGATCCTGTGCCCCAAGACAATGCCTTCATTAACCATAAAGTGACACTTTTCCCAATTTAGGACGAGACTAGTGTCTTTACATCTCTGCAAAACTCGATCAAGGTTGCTCAAACAATCATCAAAAGAGGATCCATAGATGGAGAAGTCATCCATGAATACCTCACAAATCTTTTCACAAAAATCAGAGAATATAGCCATCATGCATCTTTGAAAGGTAGCAGGTGCATTACATAGACCAAAAGGCATACGTCTATAAGCAAAAGTACCAAAAGGGCAGGTAAAAGTAGTTTTAGATTGATCCTTTGCTGACACAGGTATTTGAGAGAAGCGAATAACCATCTAGAAAGCAAAATGTGTGTGTTTGGATAGCCTTTCTAGCATTTGATCAATAAAGGTAAAGGGTAATGATCTTTCTTAGTAGCTTTATTTAACTTACGAAAATCAATTACCATCCTATAACCTGTAATAATTCTTTATGGATCAATTCATCTTTATCATTAGGAACAACGGTAATACCTCCCTTTTGGGGACACAATGGACAGGGCTTACCCATTCACTATCAAGAACGGATAAATAATACCTGCCTCAAGGAGTTTTAGAATCTCCTTTCTTACCACTTCCTTCATTTTGGGATTTAATCGTCTTTGAGGATCTCTAACTGGTTTGGCATCTTTCTCCACTGAAATTTTGTGTTGACATAATGTGGGACTGATGCCCTTAAGATCATCCAGAGTATATCCAATAGCAGCCGGTGCTTCTTCGAGTTTTCAATAATCTTTCTTCTTCTTTCTCTGAAAGGTTAGCACTAATAATAACAGGATATATTTCTTT